>JAFBJR010000147.1:3106913-3576075 GCA_016785285.1 Brachirus orientalis | reverse complement strand
ATATATATGTATATGTATGTATATATATGTATGTATGTATATATGTATAGACTATATATATATATGTATAGTCAGTGACATTAGATTATTTCCAATATATAAACATCTTTTTGATTCTTTTACATTGTGTGTGAATTGTTTCTTTGTATAACAACTGTCTGTTGTATTCCTGAAGTGCCAGCTGTTGGTTACTTTATTAGTGAGGTTACCTGTATTTGATATCATTGGTTGTTTTTCAACATAATGGCTTGTTTGGATTTGTTGCGGTTCAGTCTATCCTCTCTGCTTTTGTTCATTTGGACAGCCTAAACAAAGCATCCCCCTAGCCATAACCTTAGCCCTGAACTTAAACAGTTCCGCATAAATTAGTTTCTGCCTTATCAGGACCAAGCTTTTGTCTCCGTCAGAACCACTGACAACTCCTACTCCTGACAAGGTCACTGTTTATGCCAGAAAAGGTCCTTAGGTTTTAACAAATACACACACACACACACACACACACACAATCATGCAAGCTTTAGTGGAGACCAAAGTAGGTGAATGAAGTGTTAATGCTGATATTTCTTTAATTGTATATATTGTATATATACATACCATAGAGCTATACCTTAGTATTTATAAATTTAATAATAGAAATATATTTTTGTGTCCTGTACATGTATGTCCTTGTGGTGTCCCTGCTATCTATCTATCTATCTATCTATCTATCTATCTATACATCTATCTATCTATCTATACATCTATCTATACATCTATCTATACATCTATCTATACATCTATCTATCTATACATCTATCTATACATCTATACATACATACACAAGTATTCAGACTCATCACTCTTATTGCAAGGCATTGATTTACAGCAGTTGCAGCCGTCTCTAATGTTCCTGTGCATGATACCCCAGCAAGCTTTGCACATCTGAATTTATGAATTCTTTAATCTTTATTTTTGCAAGTATGCAGGTTATTATTTGTTTTAATTCCTTATGGATCCTCTCTGATCCAGTTAGATCTGGACTGTCACTGGACAAGTATTTTAAAATTGTTTCATGTTAGAGCTCTCTGGCTGGGCCTAGTCGAGCTGGGCGGTATGGCTAAAATTTAATATCACCATATTTTTAAGAATTTCAATGGTTTCACAGTGTTCAACCATTTTTTATGCTTGTGTATGAGTGAGTGTTCCAGTGAGAGAGGTGCAGTGAGTGTGTGGTTGTGTTGTGCTAGTGGTTGAGTGAAAGAGGTAGCAGTGTGTGTGTGTGTGTGTGTGTTAGCGGTGCATCTTGAGTGTGTACGTGTGCCTCAAGTGACTCAGCTGAGTGAGTGCAGCACATTTCAGTTTGTGTCTGTCAATGTAACTACATGCATTCTTGGTTCTCTCAGACATGTTTTCTGCTAAGTTAGAGTCATTTGATAATTCCTGCAGTTACTACTTCAGCTAAGCCCTTAGCAAGTGTGGTGCAGCAGTGAAAAAGGTTCCCCCTGTCAAACAGTGTTTTGCTTTGCCCGGTTTTCATATACTGGTCCTGCGGTATACGAAGAATTCATATCATAACAAAATACATACTGGTTTTCAGTATGAACTGGTATACCACCCAGGACTTACCCCTAAATGTGTCTGAAAGTTGATATGAATGGAACCTGAACATTAAATGTGCTGGAATGTATACATTAAGGGCAAAATAGAAATATATATCTCGTACTGTCTCTCATCTCTTCATTGTGTTAATAAGTTGTTGTCTATTGCTCATATTTTACACTATGTAGCTTTACTTTGCTGAGTAAGTCAAGGCAAGTTATTTAGAGTGCACTGCCTCTATATGGGTTGCAAACCCTTGGTCTGCTTCACTGTCATTCATTAGGCCATTTTCCACCATAGGAACTTTTCTCATGAATTAAAAAACATTGGTGCATTTCCACTGAAATTACCCAAATATTACCTGACACGCAATGCTGTTGTCATCTCTGGTGATGCAGTTCACAGCGATGTCGGTAAAAACAATTTTGAAGCTTGATTTTCACTTACACTATCTCACTGAAGCACATTTGCAACCCCTCCACATGTCTTGAAATTGTTTTACAGTTCATTCTTGTTTATCAACATAAAATGGGTTTTGAGAAACAAACACAATCAAGCGATCTGCTGGCATGTTAAATCTTTGACTGTACGTCGTCAACAACACTCATGGATGTGGAGATGCAGTGGAAACGCATACTACACAGATTACCAGGAACTTATTTACCCAGGTTCCTTGTAATTACGTGAACTTTTAGTTCACATAATTTTAGTGGAAAAGGGGCTATTGCTAGTCCTGTATTATCATGCTTGTGTGCTAAAGTGTACCTTCATCCAGTGTTTTCCAATGTTAGTCTCAATCGATGTGTGATACATGCACTACCAGTTGTATGCAAGCTTCCTCTGGTGATACAACTGCAGAGGAAAATCAGAAATACTGTTTTGCTTTATATACTAGGGTATGAAACAAATTCCATAAATAATAAATTAAATAATAATAATTTAGAGTAACCATATGTTCCACTCCATTTTAATATAATTTTGCTATATCATTGTCTGAGGTATATGTGAGAAGGAGGAGGGTGATGAGAAAGCAAATGATCTTATTGGGAATAAATCAGCCTCCTATGAAAAGTCTGTGGCTGATTTTGCTCGGCCTATTTACACCACTGTATTTTAATAATACAGTGATTTTGGTGATAATGGTGGTGCTTGATATAAAACGTTTGAGAGCCACTGGTCTAGATAATTAATGAAAAACACTGTTTCATCCCAGTCTGAGGTCCAGAGTACTCTTCATCTGTTTATCGTTGAGGATATCTCTTTAATTTGCTCCACGGAGCTTTTTGCCCAACTTTGACCTGTGTTCCATTCCTTGTGCTGTCAACAGCATTCTATACTTTTGAGGTGGTATTTAGCAGATGAGTGGTGCCTGGGTTTCTCAAGACATGGAGCTCACTTTTGCTGCCTGACTGTCCAATCAACATGTTATCAGACCAGAGAGTCCATTTTTCTCTCACTGAATGCACTGTAAATGTTTAAATAAGATCATCTTCCCACCTCTCCATGCGTTGCTCCAAGTCCCTAACAAGCTCCCAGTAATCAGTCCTTTGAGCCTCTACAGTTTACATTTGCTGAAATGCTGTTGTGTGTTTGTATTAAACATTTCAGTCACATAAAATCCTACATGTACTGTCAAGCTTGTGTGTCGTTGAATGTACAGTAAATTGACTCTTCTTCTGGGCACCAGCTGCTCTGTTATGGAGCTATGTTTATGTCACAGTCTTGTGATCAGAGGGGCTATGTGACTCTTTATCACAGCCAGCCTCCCAGGAGTGTGTTTGTTTGTGTGGGTGAAGCAGAATCTTCTGAAAGTCATGGAAGCAAGAGTAAAGCAGATGGCTGCCTAGGTACACACTTACAGTCTCAACACAATGTACTTTGGCTGGTGCTAAACCTGAAGGCCCAACCTGGTCACATGCTTGTTTGTGCAGTACAACTTATCAGCTGCAGTTGCCACTGATGTTGCTAGATCTGCACTAGTAACAATTGTTCAGTTTCTGTGGTAAGATGAGGAGCAGTTCATTTACTAATATGTCAAAACAGTGTGTGATTGTTAACTCTTTGTTGCCCCAATTCTTTGTTATTCTGTCAGTAATCAGTCTTCCTTTTGGTCAAGGTTTTATTTTCAGCAACACTAGTTACCTTTTTATTTTCAAGGATATTATTTTAGATAGAAAAAGAAATGCTTTACTGATCCAGAAGACACATTTTCAAAATATGTTGCTTCATTTCAGAATAGAAGAAATATCTAACAGCACAGAGAAACTGTAGGAACAGTCTTTATTAAATTTTGAGTTTTAATTTGCTTGATGTTGGTGAAGGTCCATATGCATACAATATGATTTGGAAAGCCATATTGTTAACTCAAGTTGCTGACAGGTAAATGAATGATATAATTTTGTATGAATATTGTATTAGTGGAGTCTTCTACCATTTCTAACAAACACCTGTTTGTATGGAAAGTCGAGCCATTTTAGTTGCAAGTTTTGCCTTGTTAGATCAGTTCCTCTGATTGACCTTTTTAGAGGCCACAGATAAAACAAAAATGATCAGCATTACATAACTTTCCAGTGGTCACTGTGAACTCATGGACTCATCTTAAAATTATGACAAACCCAGAGAAACACACTGATTTGGATTAATGCCACTTTCAGACAGTATATGCTCTCTCAGGAGCCCACTCTTTGCTTTACCCCACTTCCCCTTCCTGTCTGTAACAGGAAGTGTGCTTTGTTGGGCTTCAGTTGGACTCATCTTCATGTCTGGTTTCAGGGAAAGGGTGGCACTAGTGTGTTTGTGTGCTCACTGATGCAGGATACATGGTTTTCATTTTTTCACAGAGAGACTGACAGACTGCACTCATTTATTTTTGGCAGGAGCTGTGTTTTGGGGCAGTCCCATTAGCCTCGTTTGCTGTCGTACATCACCATCCACTCTGATGGAGCCTTTGTCCAGGACTCAGTTGTGCAAGAAACTCTCACAGTTGCAGGTCATAATGTAGGTCAGGTTACCCAAACAAGGTGGAATGTAAAGAAGGGACTGTTTTGTAACACAGTTAAGCTTTTCATCTTAAAACTACTAGTTATTAGACAAAGTGCATCATTGTGTTTGTCTGACTAACAGCAGACTTATACATTAATGCAATACATTTAAACGTGTAAATCGACCAAATGCTCTAAATTTAATTTTTCAAAGTGGGAATAACACCAAAATTAAGTGTTAAGCAAATGCAGGTATTCCCACTAAGGATGGCTTGATATTACCTTTTTGTGTCTGATACCGATAACACAACCTCCTCTTTTGACCAGTATTAACAAATAAGTGCAAGCTAAACCAGCCTACTTACCATAGGTGGGCACTCTTCGATTTGATTCCTCACGTTCTTTTATACTGAAACAAAGATAGTCGTCCACTTCATTGGCGTAGTCTAACTGAAACCTTGCCTCGGCTTAAACTGTGACTGGAAATATACTAACTTTACCTGGTCATTTTATGCTTCATCTACATTATTCCATATTTATTTTGAAACTGATAAAGTTGTCTACATTATTCCACTTCTGCTGGCTCTGTTTGGTTTGAAAATTCCTGGGCTGCATTTTAGCCCTTATGAACAGGAACTTAGACCTTTGAAAATGACCATGTAGTTACCCTGATTCACTTCCTGATTCTTATCAGCAACAACTTCTTCAGTTTCTCCTTGTCATAGGTCTCATAGCAGAAATCCATGCTCTTACTGTTTAGCACTGCTTCTCAATGGTTTTTCATTACTTTCTGAAATTATGCAAACAACTGCAGAGTAGAAAATTGGCTTTCTGATTACACTGGCATGCAAATGCCCTTTTAACATACCTCAAAACATATGTGACCAGGTATAGTGTGGATGCAGATTACTTCTAAATTTGGAGTTGACAACTATACACAAATTATTAGTTTGAAAATGTAGTTTTCAAATGAAAGCTTAATAGTATGGATGTAGTCAGACTTGATCTGACTCGCACCTTCTTTCCTGAATAATTTCCTTGCACTTTTCTCTTCTGTTTGTTGTGTCATCACAGTGATATTGCAAAGGTGCTGGGGCTGCTGTGGAATTATTGCCTGTAATTTAAATGTCAGCTAAATACCATTAACATGAATCTATTGCCTGTTTTTTATTGGCTCAAGAGCTTGTAAACACTTAAAAAACAATATAATTTATCCTTAAATATTCTATTCCTTTTTTGCTTTCCAAATCTTGCACTCTCCTTACCACTTTACTCTATCTCATCATTTATTATTATCTCTCCCTAAATCCTTTTCTTGTCTTTTTGTCTCTAGGTAGCTATAAAAATAGTGGATAAGACCCAGCTGGATGATGAGAACCTGAAAAAGATCTTCAGAGAGGTGCAAATCATGAAGTTGCTGAAGCACCCCCACATCATCCGCCTCTACCAGGTATACACTCGCACACAAAACCAACAAGCGACTAAGATCTTGCACCCAAGAGTTGTTGCTCAGGAGAAAACACATAAAATATGTGTAGGTTTAACAGGATCTGATGTGTTATTGGATTTCAGAAATGTAATGGGTTAAGGACAGAAATGTTCCCATATGCTTTCATCTCCCCCTCACTTTTCCAGATTCATGGGCATCATAATTAAATACTAACCCTTTCCACATGTGTTCTCAGGCCAGCCTTTCACAACCCAACTTGTCTAGCAACTCATCTGAAACAGCTCCCTGTGTTTCAATCTAATATACCACAAAATCGCATACATTTAAATGTGTTAAACTTCACTGCTGTCACATACAGCACATGCACATCACTGACAGTGCTATATAAATCCTCTTGTTTCTATGCCAAACCATGCTTACTCATTCTGTTGCATAACGGGTGAGCCACCCATCACTAGATGTTGGTCTGTCCGAGTGTCTGTTGGTCGTGTTTGTTATCATTTGCTTTTGTCCTTAGGTGATGGAGACGGAGAGGATGATCTATCTGGTAACAGAGTACGCCAGTGGTGGAGAGATATTTGGTATGGGAGTTCCCCTCTTACCTTTTTTTTTGGGGATTGCCTTTGCTTTTGCAGCTTATGTTTCTGGTTCAAATTTTGCATATAATATGAGCATGCAACATTTCTTTAAACATTTAACAGCCCTCATTTCAAGATATATTGAGATATATCTACAGAAGAAAAAATTCTAATGAGAAAAAAATTGCTAATGAGAGATATTTATTCTCTTTTCCATCCATCGTTTGCACTACACATTACTACTGCATTACTACACTACTTTTTTGTTGCTTAAATCTATTTTTGAGTTGAAATGCATTTCTAATGGTCAGTTGTACTATATATACTCTGTGTGTGTGTGTGTGTATATATATATATATATATATATATATGAAGTATTTCAGTCATGATAAATGTAGTAAATCATGAGGCCAAATTTGAACAGAATCTAGTCTATTTAATGAAACTTGGAGCAACAGATAACAGTGGATGAGAGCCAATGATACATTTCTGAACTGTCCTTTGTGTGTGCGTGTATGTGTGTAGACCACCTGGTGGCTCATGGGCGTATGGCAGAAAAAGACGCCAGAAAGAAATTCAAGCAGATTGTGGCTGCAGTACACTTCTGTCACTGTCGCAACATCGTCCACCGAGACTTAAAGGCAGAGAATCTGCTCCTGGACCACAACCTCAACATCAAAATCGCAGGTGCCTGTTTCAGTGTGTAAACTTTATTTGTGATTCTGAGCCATCTTGGCAAGTGACAGCATGTGCTTTGGGAGCATTTTCCTTGTTTGATCCAATTTACTCATTTACTCTCTTGAAGATTAGGAGATTAAACTAGCACCTTGTCTCTTGCCACCAGATTTTGGATTCAGTAACTTGTTTTCTCGAGGCCAGCTGTTGAAGACATGGTGTGGCAGCCCTCCCTATGCTGCACCAGAGCTGTTTGAGGGGAAAGAGTATGATGGTCCAAAAGTAGATATTTGGGTGAGTGAACTTTTGACATGGCTCAATCAGATGGTGTAACTAACCAGTGTAATATTTAAATTAAAAAAAAACAGTCCTTGGTATGCCCTGAAGGATTTTTGCCTTGATATATAGTGCTTGAACCTTTCACAACCCCTTGCAGAAAATAGTGAAGTTTTTTCCCATAGATATATACAGTAAACAGCACAGAAATCAGGCAATATGCTAAAAAACTTGTCTCTTCACTGTCTGTTTCCATCATAAAAGTGAAGATGGGAGATAGATGTGCTACAGGATAACAGAACAGGCTAATGGTAGAGCATTTTACCAGATCCCTACAAATCCGGAGATATGGTGGAGATGACACTGATATTAAAAGTGAAGCAGAAGCCGGAGATGGAGCGATTCAAAGAAAACACAAACAAAGGATTTTGTGGTTAACTCTCTGTAAATAAAGGACTCAGTCTAACTGACACACAAGTCTGCACAGCAATATCAAACACAGCAACTATTTACATTACACTTCCTGTTGCTAATGTTATGCTAAGGCAACACGTACCCATGCAGTGACAACAATGCCTTTTCACAAAGCCAGATTGCGTCCATTTGTTTCTCTCCAGGCTCTTGTAAACTTTCAGTGACTCTCTGGAGTAAGATGAAGGGGAGTTCATCAGGAAGTTGAAGATGTCAGGATACTGTAGGTCTGTAGATTGCACAGTGAACTTCGACAGGTTAAATCCAGTGCTGGTCCCATTCATTTTTCCAGCATCTGAGGCTGCCAACATGACAGCTCATAAAAACCTAGTCACCTGACATCCAGAGATCTATTAAGTTGATGTTTTAAGTAATTATAACACCGACATAATTATGACACTAACATTGAAAAGCACTGTTTTCACTCACTTTACTCTCTCTTCTCAATGGATTTTCTTTTCTTTTTTCCTGTAGAGCTTAGGTGTAGTGTTATATGTTTTGGTTTGTGGCGCCTTGCCTTTTGATGGCAGCACTCTACAAAATTTGCGGGCACGTGTCCTTAGTGGGAAGTTCCGCATCCCCTTCTTCATGTCCACAGGTAAGATTCCTTTTACTAATTTTTCAGTGTCTTACTATGTTCGTTTCTGTCCAGTTCATCAGTAGCCCGATACGTCACTGGCTTTTTTTGCATCAGAGAGAAAATTTTGAATTCTTTCCAAAATAATTTTAATAAAAAAAAATCTGTTTGCACTGCATTTATTTCCAACAGTGACATGATTTCACCTTTACACTAAACAACCACATTCAAGAACACGAAGAATGTAAAAAAAATTGCATATGGTTTATGCTTTTTGTGGGATTGACTTGTGTAAGAATACATATTTTTGTGTACCTGCAGACTGTGAGTACTTGATCAGACACATGTTGGTCCTGGAGCCCAGCAAACGGTTGACCATGGAGCAGATCTGTAAGAACAAGTGGATGAGACAAGGAGACCCAGACCCAGACTTTGACAGGGTGAGCTCCTCTAGAATGAATGGATTATGTGCTGCAAAGGAAATAATATGGAAGTTGTCCTTTTGATATTGTCCGTTAGCACTCAGATCACCCTGTTTTTATCCCTTCTAGTTGATAGCAGAATGTACACAGGTGAAAACAGAGAGAGAGACAGAGCTCATCAGTGAGCAGGTGCTGATAGCCATGTCTGAAATGGGGCTGGACAGAGAGCGCACGCTGCAGGTTGTAAACAAGTTTGTGGCTTGCTTGCAAAGTTGTTCTGTTGCATTTAAAATTTCAGCACAACACTGCTAATGAAAATCTTATAACCTTTTTGGTCTTTAGTCTCTTCAAACAGATGCATATGATCACTACAGTGCCATCTATAGTCTGCTGGCTGACCGCCTCAAGAAACACAAGACCCTGGTTGTTGCTCAGCCACCGCTACGCTCCATTAGCTATCCCCTTAATGCTGTACAGGTTAGTTATTGACTGTTGTTATCAAAATCACTAAGGAACACAGCTGATATGGTCATTTGGGCATGATTGACAGTGTTGTAGAGTTTTTAAGTAACTGTAAACCCTCTGTCTAGAGTCAGTGAGTCACTGCTTTGTCTGTATACTGCCTGCAGTCTACTAAATCATGTGTGCTTATTTACACGGGGAATGTAATTCTTGTGAATATAAGGCCATTTCCTTAAAGAGCTTCTTCATTGGTGTAAAAATAAAGGTTGATTGTGAGACCATGAAGAAAATTGGATTTGTTGAAGGCACATTTTGTCTGATTTCTTCGATGGTCTCTCAAGTGTAGTGTGTTAAACGTGACTTTCACCAGTCTACCTTACAGTAGTTGTCATGTGTATCCACTGAATAGAGTTCATTGGCTTTAACCTACATCTGCCAATCCCACTATACTAAGAAGATTATTAGGAAAAATAGTGCAGTCCTTACAATGTGTGTGTGTGTGTGTGTGTATTTGTGTGTGCCCAGCAGACAGATCCACAGGGTAATCCAGTTAGCATGACTGTTCCCCATGTTCAGCTCATCAACCCAGAGAACCAGATTGTTGAGGTGAGTTGAAGTTGTCCACCTAGTTGAGTCACTCTGGCCTCACTGCTGATTCTGTTGTGATTATGTTTGTTAGCAACCTACGATTGATTTGAACGTTATCTCATAAAGATGAATGTCCCAACCATGGCGTTTGTCTTGCTGTCTTTGACTGGTGAAAATTACAGCACTTCTTTGCCGCATAAGTCAACAACAATGGTCTTTCTTAATATATTTCATACTATGCATTTGTGTAGTTGTTAGTTGTTTGTAAATAATTTACAGTTGAAGAATACAGTCTACTACTGCAAGTGTAACACAGGATTCATCGCAGACTTTGATCAGACACAAGCATTTACACGTACAGTACATGTACACACACAGAGCCTCAAAGCTGACTCACAAACACTCAGAAACACAAGAATGTGTCAGAGTGCTGCATTGCAGCAGGGATTTTTATAGAAGACCTAGAATTGCTAAAAGATAGCACTGGAATACATTAAAAGTGTATATATCTTTTAGATATAATTAATGGCTGCAACACACACGTACAAGTGCAAATACAAAGGACTGCATACTGTATGTATGTATTTTTCTTAATTAGCCGGATGGCAGCATGGCACTGGACAGTGATGAAGGAGAAGAGCCATCTCCTGAGGCCATGGCTCGCTATCTTTCAATGAGGCGGCATACTGTGGGGGTACCAGACCAAAGGTAACACCTGTGGCTTTAAATATTTGATATTAATTAATTTGAAATAATCATTTACAGTTAGAAGTGTTCATTCTTTATACAAACGACACAAAATAGTATAGTATGTATTTTTAAGGTTCACTTAAATTATCTATGACATATAACATACAGTGTAAGTAACAGTCATTGACAGGTGTGCCCAAAGTTAAATACATTTTCTTATTATTGTTGATTTTGATTTTTATTACGTGTACTTCCAGTTCTAGAACATCTGTACTGAAACCGAATAAACTAGAGATTAGCTCAACATTTTACTAACATACATAGCAAATAAGATTCATTAACTAGATGAATGTAGAAAAAAAGACACATATGCACTTCACCCACCTTTAAGTGCACGCCACCGCCATAAACGCTTCTTCAATACTCTACAAATGACAGTGTTTTCTTTACTTTATTTTTAATTATTAACACTTTTAATAATTGTTACGTTATTAACAGTGATGCTAGTGTTAGAGTATTAATGACATTAGTACACTCTGCTCCAAACGCTCCGTTAAATGTAAGTCTGGTGGCCCAACTTTGGCCTGTGAGCTCCACTTTGGCCTGTCTGTTTCTTCCAGGGGTACACTGATATTACTTTTTCAGTCCCAATACCCAACATTGATCCAAAAACATTGTTGAATCAATGAACTGTATCCCTTACCATATGGAAGAGATTAAAGGCATCAGGCTCAACTTAAACATTACTTTCCTAATTACCTAAAAAGAATTAACACACATATGAATGAACTAAATTGTTATTTATTAAAATAAATAATTGTACACCAGCAGCAACTTGGAACAGCATTCAAAATAAACAGGAATCAAAGTTATTTGTATACATGTTGCACAAACAGGAATTAAATCAAAATACAATAATATACAATTTAGCAAATGATATTATTAGTAAATATTTAGTGCAATATAACACTACTCTTTGATCTGTTGTTACCCAGAATGTTCACTGAAGGATCAATGTCAGGTTCTTTGTCATGAAAACAAGTGTTTCATGATGTAGCATGCATTGTACAGACAGAATTGAAGTGAATAGATCGGTGCAATTATCCAATACCCGATCCAGCTATTTAGTCAACATTGGGGATGATATTAATATTGGTGCATCCCTAGTTTCTATAATGTCACTATAATGAACAATCAGTTTGCTAAAATCCAAAACCATTTACTCTTTTGTTTCATTTTCTGTCTTCTTTCCACAGGACAGAGATGCAGGAAGACCTCCAGAAACTGCCACCAGGTTTCCCACGTGGTGCAGTGCCCCAGCCCCCATTCCCCCTATTGGCCCCCAATATGGGCCAAATGCATGCTCTCATGCCAACACAGAGCCTGCAGCCCACACAGCAATTGGAGTACAAGGTACAGAGAGTTTGTATACGTTGTCAGAGTCTTATATTTGGAAGTTATGGGTTTACCTGAAGAAACCTGAAGTGGTTGTATCAACTTGATTAAGTTACCTGTCCTATCTGATCTTACAGGAGCAGTCTTTGCTGCAGCCACCCACCCTTCAACTGCTCAATGGCATGGGGCCTCTTGGTCGACGAGCTTCCGATGGAGGGGCTAACATTCAGCTACATGCTCAGCTCCTGAAGAGGCCGAGGGGGCCTTCGCCTCTTGTTGCCAGCCCGGTAAGTATGGATGTTATTCCTGAGGTTCTGTATTTCTGCATGCAAACTGTAGGAGTCCTGACCAGTAACTTCTTTGCCTTTCACAGCACCCTATCCCTGCTGTAGCTCCAGTAGATGAAGAAGGTTCAGACGGAGAGCCAGACCAGGAGGCGGTACAGAGGTAACCCACGGTGACGGTTTTGGGTGATGGGATATTTTTTTGCAAAGGTGCTGTCTAAACTGGATCCTCTGCAAAACCTGTAGCCTGTGACCATAGACCACTGGGTCACACTGTTATAGTATTAATTGTAATACTGAATAAATGTATTAATGCATCATAACTTTATATATTAATATTTTAAAGACCTTATCTTCAATAGGTCAGTGACATGCCAAATATTGACTTTTGTAGGTGTTTTTTAGTCACAAAATCTTAGTCTAACTTTAGTTTAAGGAAGTTGTGTCATTTTAAGAACAAAACACAATTCTGGGCTTACACAAAATAATTATGAATTATGAGTTTTTTGGCTTGTTTTTAGACATTTAGAAATATAAAGTTAGCCACAGGTTTTATAAGTAAAGATGTGGCTTTAGATTCTGAAGTCCAGGCTCAGGGTTTTCCAGCAGGTCTTCTTCGGATAGCAGCCTCAGCAGACTTCGCTGGTGTCCTGGGTTGCTGGGAGTGAGTGCCTATAGGCTGCTCTGCTTTTTTTTCCCTTGAGAGGTGGCCACTCTGCTGTGGTGCTTATCCCATCTCTCCTCCTTTGTCCATCGCGCAAGAGCCTTCTGCCACAATTCCAAATCTCCAAAAACCAGCCCTTCTATCTCTCCAACTCTTTGGCCAAAAACTCATTTATCTCTCTAATTTCAGCAAGTTCAAAATTATTCTTCTGATTTTCTCACTCTTTTTTCACACAGCTTTGCTAACTCTGAAGCTTGCAAAACCAGTGATTACAAATGGCAACCAGTCCAGTCCTTAAATTGGAAGCTGGGGGGTTGTGGGATCACCTTAAGCTTTAACATCCATCTGTGGTGTCATTTTACTTGTTTTCCTGATTGGCTAAGTTTGAAATGATTGCTGGCCCCTTGGTAGAGGTGGGAAGGGGTGCGCCTCCCCCCCAGTCTCCATTAGTCAATGAGGACAGAGAGCTGACCAGCGCTGCTTCCTGTCTCCCACCCTCACCCCGTCCTCCCCCTCCCTGCGGCCCAGGTACCTGGCGAACCGCTCCAAGCGGCACACGACGCACGCGCTCATGAGCACATCGCATGGCGAGCCCTCGGCAGACTCACAGCGGCCCCAGGGCCCCCGCCAGAGGGGGGTTTGGGCCCCCGACATACACACCCGGTGAGGGGACACGCCCACTCCGAGTTGTATATGCACTAACACTCACAAACACAAAAACTTTTACATAAACATTTCGGCACTTTAAGCCTAACTTTATCTCACACCAATATGCAGCTCATATAACAGCTCATCACACACATACACACGCACACATACACTACAAATTAATTGCACCTGGTGAAGGTTGTGAACCTTCCAAAGAAGGAGGGTTATTTTTTGCCAGTAGTGTTGGAGGTGGAGAATATCTCCGCATCTCCTTAAACCATACTTTAAATGAACTGCTTTTTCCCCAAACACCTGGAAAGAGCAGGTATGTGACTGGTTCAACTAGCAGTCTTTCTGTAGAAGAGAACACTCAAAGCAAAATTACTTTAGTCTTAAGTCTTAGTGGACATATTTTATTTATTTTTTTTCTGATCATGTTGTAATTCTACCTGTCCTTCATGAATACCATCTCCCTCCACCTCTGAGTAGAATTGTTGTGCAAGTTGCTGTGTTTAGATGCAATGGTAGGAAGGACCTGTTGTCTAATATAGTGGTCAAAAATTTATAATTCTTTTCGCAAATTGACAGATGCGCTAAATCGTATGAAATTTTATGAAGCACTGCATTGCAGTTGTTTATGTGACATATGTCTACAGTCATTCAATCAAAATGAGGATGGAGAAAGGTCTTTTGACATTTTATTTGCACTTTTACACTTAGCCAGTACTAGGCTGTATGACCAAAAATTGGTCTTGCGGTATTCAACATTTCAATGGTTTTTATGGTATATGCTATTTTTTAATGTATGAATATGAGTGCTCCAGTGAGAGAGATGCATTTGTGTATGTTTGTCCGTTGATATTGCACTAGCTGTTGAACACGAGGTAGTGGCATATCTGAGTGTTTATGTGTGAGCGCAAGCGAAGTAGATGAGGGTGGGTTTCATTTTTCTGATACCATTTTGTAGTATATGAATAATCCGTACAAAAAAATAAATACATTTTTTGTATGAACCGGTATACTGCCCAGCATTTAACTAATCTTACCTCTTTTGAATCTTTTTGTCGTAGTTTAAATTATTTTAATATATTTTACATAAATTCATTGCTTATATTGTGTGAATTTTTAAGTATTAGTATTTCCTACAGCTTTACAGTCTTTTTCTGTCATACTTTTTCCTCCTAACTTGGAGTTCTGTATTTTGAAATCATGTGTTGTGTTGTGTTTGTGTCTTGTGTGTTACTGTGTCTGTGTTCTGTCATGTTGTGTCTTTGTGTCTGTGTCCATGTGCTTGTGTCTTCTTCTTGTGGTCCTCTCCTCAGATCCAGCTATAAGGACTCAAACACCCTTCATCTCCCCATGGAGCGCTTCTCACCTGTCAGACGGTTCTCTGATGGTGCAGCCACCATCCAAGCTTTCAAAGCTCATCTAGAAAACAGCAGCCTCATTAAGCAACTCAAACAGGTAGACTTAATATCAAGGCATAACAGGAGAAAACAGGGGAAATACTAAATGCCCTCCACTACTTGCCAAAGAACACTGGGTTAATGAGGAATCTTCCTTGAATTGGACTTTGCTACATATGTTTGATCAACAAATATTTTCAGCCTGCATATTTATTTCCAATATTTGGTTCAAATCACATTTAAAGTAAAGAATAATGACTTGATCAACAAATGCTTTTATGAGAGTTTTATATCGAAACAAAACCAATAAATCTTTTTAATGTAATTTTTTGTGCAATGCATTATTTGAGTGGTTGGTAATATTCTTGATTAATACAGATGGAGAAAGAATCTGTTGTTTAACATAGAGGAAGTAACTTGTTTCTGTCTTTAAAGAGCTACCCCTGGCTAGGGCTGAATAAATTTAGGAAAATAACTAATTGACTAATTCAAAAAGCCAGCAAAAGCCAGCAACTCAGTGTACCTTTGCAGACATCACATCATCTGCAGGGACACTGCATTGATATTACCTCACCCAGTGGGAGGGGTAGATCGATAATCCTCTTTTCAGCTGGTGCTCCATTTTAGACATGCTCTGACATGTTGGGGATATCTTAACTTTCAAGGGTTAAGGGCGTTGATGAGACTTGAGGAGAGGCTAACACACTTGACCTACACCAAGTAACTCCCCAAACACATAAAATCTTCACTGCACTTTCTCTCACTACGAGCGTGCAAGGAACTGGGTGTATACAAGTGTAGGGATGATTATATGACCTCAGAGTATATTATACATGTTGTAGCTGGTCATACAAGCCGGCAAGCCTGTTATTTTCATCATTTTGGATTTTAAAGTGCTTGGGGGCAGGAGGTTTTCCTGTCTCATTTTTTGCATAAGGAAACTGGTTCAGACTGGAACTTAAAGCATTTGCAGCACAATTAGCTAGTATTAAGTAAATGCAATCACTGCCATTATCCAAAACTGTAAAGTGAACACTAAATAGTTTGAGCCATTACACAAAGCAGAAGAGAATTGGTGTATAGATAGATATTGCACTTAAGTTTTGTAAGCAATGTTATGCATAGCTACATATTGTTCCTTACTGCTGTTTAATTGATGTCTTGCTGTTGATAGTTATTTTGTGTTGCTCAATCACCAGAATAATTTGGCTAAAAAGTAAAAGTTGCGGCCTTGTAGATTTCATTCATTCATCATCATTCAGCTTACAAAATTAACTGTAACTTGCTTTTGTTGGATACCTTTTCCTCTGATTTTTAAGTTTTGATTAACCTAAATAACTTTCGCTTAAAGAAACGTGTAAATTCGTTATTTTTGGTCCCCATCTTTTATTCAAATAGGAGTGTGAGCAGCTCCAGAAAAAGTATGCTGCCCAGCAGGATGAGCACCTCCTGGAGCACACACAGCAGCAGCATATCCTCTACCAGCAAGAGCAACAAATTCTCCACCAGCAAATCCAGGTATGTGAAGTGGATAAAGTCACATGGAAGTGGTGTTCAAAACCAAAATTACACTCTCCTCAGGATTTGTTTTATTGCTTTACAATTTTACATGCAGGACAGGATGAGCTGTTTTTGTCATACGATAAAAGGTTACAGCAATAGATTTTAGTATGTAGGGATGTAGCAAGCACTCATTTGGTTTGGTGCACCCAAGGCATGGAGTCCTACCTCTGGCACACATACCTAATATTGGTGTATATACACATGTATATAATTTTATGCAAGTAGCCAAACATAGTCTCAAAGAAATTAACATATCACACTCTTCTGAACCTCAGAGCCAATATGTTTGTCTTTACCCTCAGGGTCTGTCTTTAGGCCATGGAGACAGCCAGCCGAGTCACCTAACCCACCAGCTTCAGAGGTGAACATGCGCTCTCACACACCCACACACTACTCATCAGCGAACGGTGAAGGATAAACTTGATACTGTGGTGCAGCAGTATTGACTGAAATGTTACATCACATAATTCTTGTATTCCCCTCTTCTTCTGTACTCTGTTTTGTCCTCTCAGATTGCGTATCCAGCCCTCCAGCCCGCCGCCAACACATCCCAGCAACCACCTCTTCAGACAGCCCAATCAGAGCCCTCCGCCTGGCTCTGCAGGCATAATGCAAGGGCATGGTTAGTGATACCATTTAAATACTTGATAACATTGGAACTAGTGTAGGTGAAGCACTGAAGTATACACTATTTTAAATACATGTTTAAGGTGCCGTGTGTAAAATTTTGTAATATTAACTGGTGAAGTTGCATGTTCTGGCTGAATCTCCCTTTTGTCTTTCCCTTCCAAGTGTGGTGAAGACCCAATGTAGCCTTCGATTAGTGACAAAACTCGGAAGATGTTTAGTTTGTCTCCTATAGGAGGTTATAAGAGTGTGGTGTTCCAAAATGGCTGCCTTCAGAGCTGATCTGGCTACTGAAAGGGTCATTCTGTGGTGATGAAAAAACAATCCATATAATGATCAGCCAATAGTAAACAAATAAAATCGAATGTAATAATTTAATCTTTAATTTCTGCCAAATTAAAATAATTGCATCTAACTTTCCACACTGGACTTTTAAATTGTGATTAATCAGTATTTGTAGGATTAGGTTCTTTCTTTTTTAAAAAAAAATGTATTGGCCTTTTTTTGTCTGTATACTGACTATGACATCTGACGTTCATTTTAAATGTTTTTTAGCTGCAGCTAAATTAACGTGTTGGTGAGCAAAATCATTATAACATACGGTTACAATGAGATTTTGCTCACATATTGTAATGGTACTTTATGATGCCAGTTGTTATTTGGGCTTGTAAATACAAAACAATCACTTGAAAGCAGTAATAAGAAACTTAGTTGGTGTTGGTCAGTGCCTTTTTTTGAGTCACTTACTTTTGATTTTGAACTTGCTCTAGTTAAATTTTTTTTCATGAAAATCCCATAAGGAATTTGGTGGGTCACATAATGCCCACCCTCTGCTCTCCTCTCTTGTCCTCTCCTAGGAGGTCCATCACCAGTGCAGTACCAGCACCAGCATGGTACTCCAGCTCTGTACCAAGGTCAGAGTGGAAGCCCACCTCCCACAGGTTTGCCTCGAGTTGCTCTCACAACAAATCAGCAAGCACCATCCACCCGCCCTACTGTCCCATTGGCACAGGGTGTACCTCAACAACAGCAGGTGACAACATGGAACATTTGTGTTTGTGCTGATGTTACATGTGTTGTTATGTCTCTATGCAAGTTTTTGTAATTATTACAAACATATTACAACAAGATTACTTACATTACAACATGAATACTACAAGATTTTACACTGAATGCATTTTAATTTGTGTTGACATCAGTGTAATGTACTCAAATGTGAATCTCAGAATAATAGTGGATTTCAACATTGATTGTTTGCACAGGTGACCATCCAGGTGCAGGAAGTGGAACTGGGAGGTGTGGCACAGAGACAAGGTAGCTTTTTGTCCACACCAGGACACAGAGTCCTTGGGAAGCAGCTGAGTGCAGACAATGCCGAAATGCACAGGTGACCTCACACATCCTGTCACCACGTCACCTGAAGCCTTTCACACCCTCCCAGCATTACCAATGGACTCTTTCTGTGTCATTTCCTTCAATTATTTTGTTTTAACATTCTCGATGACCTCACCACCTTGCAACAGACACCTGCATTTGCTTGTGTTTCCTCTTTCTGTCATGTCCACTGATTTATTTTCTTTTTTAATTTTATTTTAAAGGTCTAATGTGTAATAATTATTGACACCTAATGGTGAGACTGCAGATTGCAAGAAACAAATGGCTGTTTCCATCACCCCTTCTTTTTCCATGTGTGTTAGGGAACTACTCTGGCCTTCATATGCCAGAAAGGATGATTTTCCTTATCACCCTTGTCTACTGTTAGCTGATGACATGCATATGTTAGCTACTATGTGTTTGTGGGGCTCGTTTGTCCCTTTAGGCTGTTGTAGAAACATAATGCAGTGGAATGGTGAGTTAAAGCATCTACATTGCTTAAAGGACATTAAAAAAGGCTTTTTCTAAGACTATGATAACCTAATTATTTTGTTAATTTATACAAACATGCTTATTCAATTTCTGTCAATAAACTCTCCTGAATGTTACATGTTGGACCTTTAAAACTTTAGACAATAACACTGATACTCAAACAAGAGATTTATGTATGAGGATGCAGACTAAGAAGACATTGTTATTAGTGCTGACAATTAACTAAAATCCAAAATTGAGTTTTTCTTCAAGATGACTTCTCAACATTTTCTTGGCTACAGCTTAACTAGGTGAGTGATTGAAAGTAGGTATATTAGAAGTACAGTATGCGTTGAGATCCCAGCAGTTGAAGTAGGTGATCAGTCATCCTGTGACACCTGATGTCATCATCCCATGAATGGTCCCTGTAACCAGCACTGCCTTACTAAGAGCTCATGTGATCATCTTCAAATAACACAAATCAAAATCATTTGGAAACATCTTTACACCTCCTAGTGAATTCTTGAACGTTAATCCAACCTGAAAGTGTTTGCTAGACTGTGTGTGGTGATTTTTTTTTTTTTAACGAAGGCCTCCTGTAGATCGATGAAAATGAAGTTGATGTAGTGGCACCCTAACCAGGACTTGGAAGTATATCGCTATTAGACAACAGATAGCTAATTATACTCTACATTCCCTCTTCCTATCCAGTCGCAGCCTTGGCCGCTTCACATCGGGCTATGAACAGGCCCAGTTCAATGCCCACCTCCTCTCTGGTGATGCTGCCTCCCGTGGCGCCTCTGGAGTTGTCAGCTCCTTCAGCCCGTACCTGCAGGGAGCCTCACTCAAAGTTCCCAGCCTAGAAGGTTACCAGGGCGGGGTGGTGGGGAGTGGCAACTACGGTACTCCCTCAACACTACAACAGGCCCTTCTCTCCCCAACTCCCTTGGACTACCGCCCCCCACAACAACACGTCACCCCCACGCTGCAGGGCCTCCTGTCCCCCCGCCACTCTTTAACAGGGCACGCTGATCCCAGGTTGCCCCCCCAAGACCTGGCTGCCCTGCTGAAGAGGCAGAGCCCCCGGCCGTGTCCAGCACCCCCCACACCACCCAGCGGTCCACCTCAGGAGTATGGAGAAATGTTGCTTCTACACCAGCTGAGCCAGGGTGAGAGCTTGGAGCCACCAGCACCACAGGGTGCCCCCGGAGGCCCGCACTACCTCCACCTCCTCCAGATTCGACCACCTGATGTCCAGCCACAGCAGCACCCAGCCCAAGCACCTTGCCCCAGCCTACCTTACTCGGAGAGCATGGAGGAGGATGAGGTGCCACCTGGCTACCACCATCCACACGAGGGACTGCTGGCCAAGGCAGGAGAAGGTCATGAGCTTCTGGGGCCTCCCCGAGGAGGTACCCCACCCTATAACTCCCCAACACACAGGCATGGTGGCTATATAAGGAGTCCGCCAGCAACAAGAGGTAACAGCTGTGTAATTTACTTGCAATAAAAGAACTCTTCTCAAAAACTGAAGACATTGTATACTGAGCTCACTCTGTTTTCTGTCAGAATCTGAGTGTGTGGAGTGTAGGCCCCCAGGGCAGGCCATGGAGGTGCCTGATCATAATGGTGTGGGCTATTCTCGAGGTCCCCAGGGTGACGCCTATAGGTCCCGTGGACAGCTACAGCGCCACCACACCATTCAGACGTGTGATGATGCTTATGTGAGCTAAAGTCTGTTAATGAATTACTTTGACCAGATTGAAGACATTCCTTTATAGGGCTGAACGGTTAATAATTTTTAGATCGAATTCACACTTTGAAACAAAGCAAATAGCAAATCACAAACCTTTGGAATTGAATCAATACATTTTTGATTCTTCAATTTTTATGCCAGTCCTTGTGTTAGTTCATGCATTACATTATAGAAGTCAATATTTTGATGGTATCCCATGTGATAATGCTTCAGCTTGACTGGAGCATGACTTATATCACTTTATATCAAATTATATCACAATTCAAATTGCAGTCACAATATATTTTATCCAAATCTTTCAGCCCTATCACTTGTTAATCAAATTATTAATCAAACTGGCCTTTTAATGTGCTGTATTATCACATATAAATCATTGGTAACACTAAAATTACATGTTAATATTTGTTTATATTTTCTTCAAGTTGATGTGGCTCATTTTATTAGGAGCAAAGCAAATTTTTACACACCCAAATGAACCAGGAAGTCGTATTTATTTAGAAGTTATATGGCGGTATTGATGCATGTTAATCATATCTTCATTGTCAAAGTTCCAAGATTCTAAAAATGGCTCCCTCTTTGGCTGCTCAGGACCAGGTAGAGCCCATGTCTGGAATGAGCCTGTTGGCTGGAAAGGCATTAAGCTCTGCTCGCATGTCAGACATCCTCAGCCAGACATCATTGACAGGAAGCCAGCAGCTGCACCAGCGGGAAGAGTCAGGTCAGTCTGGGACATATTACCTGAAATAGAATTTTTTTTTTTCTTTTGTTCACATCACTAAAATCTGTGTGCTCCTAATGCAGTGTGTGATGTTGAAGGGGAGCTCCATGCATCAGCGTGCTACCCCTCCTCCTGCACCAGTGACATGCTCCTCAGCTACAAGCCCCCAGACCTGCAGTACAGCATGGAGCAGGCTGGGGTCTAGCACAGGTACACACACAGACAGCAGAAAGGGTTGGTAAAAAAAAAAAAACTCTACTTACTTTAGGGCTTGGGTAACATTGGTTCTGTTGCACTTATCCAAGCAGGCCTTTGTTAGGAAAACCTACTTACATGCATAAAAAATTAAATTATACCCAGAAGAAAAGGAGAGTTGGTGGCTAGAATGAGTTGAGCACTTGAGCAGCTTCATATACAACTGCTGTTTCAACAACTCAAGTTTGCTGTAACACCTGTGTGGCCTCAAACTGAATCAGCTCCTCAATCTCAAATCTGGGATTGCAGCCAAAGCATCTCAGGCTTGTACCTTTTGGCACATCATCACCTTATAAATCACTTTCTTAAACAATTTTTTTAATATAATTTTTATAGTTATGTAGTAGTTTATATAGTAATCATTCATCAAATGTTTGGACCTTGCTTTTATGGGTTACTCAACATTTATTACCTTAATTTCATTCCATCTATTGTAATTTGTTTGTTTGAACCCCTGTGATGATTTTTTTATGTAGCGTTACACAGTACTTACCCTCTGGGTTTATTTCATGTTTTCATTTTACAGCACTGAACGTGGTAGCTTTTGGGCATCAAACCTCCCAATATTAAACTTTCAACCAACTGATCAATTAAATTAGTTCATGCATAAATAAAAATTTTGAAAAGGTTTGTATTCATCCAATCATGTTGTTGTATTATCAAGGCACTTGTAAGAGAAGCTGTTGTCAGGAGCCTATGTGCGCCTGTAGCAGCTTGCTGTTCAACCCCTCTATCATTCAACAAGCGCAAGTCAGTTGGCAGGTCTGACATATTCTTTTCAAAATTAGAGGCTTAACCAGGATTGGTTTATTTTCTATAAATAGCAAAAAGTGTCAACAACTGGTGTGTGGAGACATTTTGGATGTACATGCCTTTACACACTTTCTGGCTTAGCTCTGGACCTGCCACGCAACATACAGATTTTAACCAAGTAGCAACCGATTGTTACATCACCCATGTTGAGGTTTTGGAACTGGAAGTTTCTGCAACATGCACCTATTGGACAATACTAGCTATCATTCACATTGGTGTCCACTCATATGTACCATGCATAATGAGTTATTTTCCTCTAAATGGGAGCTAAATTTACAAAAAAGAGCTCAAACCAGCGATTGAGACTTTACTGCCGTTATAAATCAAGTAAAAACACCTGTTGCAGGTTTTTGTTTTTCATATTAGTTTGCAGTTTGGTCGATTTATCTGTGCATGTCCTCATAAAATCCACATAAATATATAGATTGATTCTTTATCTATGTCAGTATGTTAGCACTAAGATTTGTTGTCTTAGAACAATCAGACATGATAAAGTCTTAAACGATATCCAGACTAATGAGTATGGATTTGTTCTAAAATGTCTAAATGTTTTGTTCCACGTCAGAAGTATTTCTGCAACCACATCAACACACTTGCAAACATACTGCATATCTCATGACCTTTGATGTACACTGGGCATGTATGCAGGAGTGAACAGGAAGCTGATTTGAAAATGCTATGAATGAGAAACGGTAAAGGTAAAAAGTAAAGTTCAGGGATTTATTTTATTTCACAATGAGGTTGAAGTAAAATTGATGCTCAGTGTTTATTTTGGTTTTAATTCACCACTGAGGTGACTGATAAGAATCAGTTGTTAACTGTGTCATCCTTTTCAAAGGTTATTTCACTTCTTTGAGACCAGACATTGTAAATCAAAATAAAGCCCGCAGCATTTCAAAACTTGTCACAGTGGTTGGAAACTCCACAGTTGTGTTCACAGCAGGTGTAACCTGAGCAAATTCAGTCTGTTTCACTTTGTGTTTTGTGAAATGTCCCAGGACAAAATAGCCCCATTAACATCAGAACATCAGAAATTAGGATTGAACAATTTGGGTAAAATTTTCTGATATTAATTATGACTGCAATTAATGATTTGTGATAAATATTTTGCATCTAGCTTCAGTGAAATATTCACCTTTATGATTTAAATGACACCATACAAATATTAACCACTATACTCTAACACAAGGACGAGAACTTGAAGATGTAAATTTAGAGATTTCAAATTTTTTATTATTGATTAATCTCTCGATTCATTTCTTGTTTAAGTGATTGGTTGTTTTGTTCATAAAAAGCAGAAAATGGTAATCAGATTTAAAATCACTGAGTTGTTCATTTTTCTGTCAGATTTTTCAAGTGTAATGGAAAAAATCGTGGTGCATGCTTTTTGGTTTAAAAGTATAATCTGCAGAGTAATTGAAGTCCAGGTTCAGTTCAGTATTCACTGTGTGATAAGTTCAAAATAGGATGGAGTTTATCCACACATCACCATCAAATCACTATATACCCTACACTCTTTTGCAAGAACAAGAACTTAAATACATGAACTAGTTCCAACATGTAGGATGAAATCATATGCTCAAAACAGAATAACTAAACTGCAGCTTTGTTGATTTCCTAATGGGGTCTGGTCCACATTGTGATTTCAATTTGTTAAAGTTCAGTAATTCATCCTAAGAAACGATAGAGATAAAATTTTGAAAATGCTGTTTTCTTCTTTTCATATGTCTTTATGTAGGAAAGGATGTTTCCTGTGTACAGCGGTCCATTACAGCCATCCTGAGTTGTGTTGACTTGAGTTGAGCAGCATCACACCGAACCACCACCACCGTTGTTCTTGGGGGGGGGGGGTGGGGAGGGCATTCTACGTCCATCTGTCTTGTCTCGGTCTGTCCCTTGGAGGAGAGTCTGTATGAGAGAAGTGTGGGCGGGTGCGCATAGTCTTTCAGTAGGGGGATGGATTGGTGGGTGGGGAGCACAGGTGGGGCTGTGGGGGGGTTTCAAAGGTCAAAGTGCCAGCATTTTCTGCACAGACCTTCAGCACTAGCTGCTGCCGGTCATCTCCTCTTTTCCTCACCTCCCGTCGCAGTTAGACTGCCATTCCAATCCTCCCTCATCCGGCCCCACAGCCTCACCCCCCTCCCCTTACAAGTCTGAGCCCACTCACGTCCCGCCCCACTCCCACCTGTTGCCCCGGCCTAAAACTCCCGTATCTTCCCATTTGTCCTCTATTAACTGTTGTCATACTTCGCTACGTGCCTCAACGGCAAACGCATTGATCCAGTCACACTCAGCAAAACATGGAGTCTAGCGTAAAAAAAAAAAAACCACACTGCTGCAACAAATCCAAAGTATTCTCGTTAGGTCTGAGTGTGCATGCGTGACTGAAAAGACGCAGTGAGTTGATGTGAAGTTGTCTGTGAGAGTTGGTCAGCCCCCCCCCCCCCTTCTCCCCCACTGTCCTGCAGCAGATCATTCTGAAACAGGCTGAGGTGTCGACGGTGGCGGCCCCTGTATTGGCCAGGTGACAGGTGTTTTGGATTAGGCTTCAGTCAGTCTCTTAACTGAGCAACAAAAACCGCTCTCCAAAGATGGAGCTCAGTGACATCGCACAGGACAAACCAGCTCTCATAGTTTTATAGTTCTTTTTTGTTTCTTTTATTTTTGTTCCAGTATATTTTATTTTATTTTGAAATTCATTTTTATGGCTAATGTCCAAGCAGGCATGATGGTCAATATTGTTACTCTTGTTGTTACTGTTTTCTGTAAAAGAAGTTTTATTATAATGGATATTATTATTATGTTATTAATGGAAAAATAGTTTTGTGTTGCAAGGAAGACAACATTGTTCATTGATTACTTAAGTAAATCTGCACTTTCGGTTCAAGCTATCCTCTCTGTCTGTTTCCTCCCTCTGCACATGGCCCCTCGCTCTCTGTCAGCCCCCCCCCCCCCCCCTCTGTCAGCCCCCCCCCCCCCTTTATCCACCTTGTCATTCCTTTCTCTCCATCCTCCTCCCTCCTTCTCCATGTCAGTGACAGTGTATTGCATTGTGGGTAGATTTACCAGACATTTGCTCCTTTCCTTGTACAGTGATGCCATGTATAGAACGCTTTTGCAATTTCTGTATCAAATCTTTTCTTTTTGTTACTTATGTTTTTTTGTTTTTAGATGTTGTTGGGGAGGCTTTTTTTTAATATCGTTTTTTTTTTTTTTTTTTTTTTTTTTTTTTTTTTTTTTTTTTTTTTTTGTACTTTTGGATGTCTTCAAATTGTTGTTCTTTTTTGTTTGTTTGTTTTATGATTCTTTGAGATTTCTAGCCAAAAAAGGACAGAGAAGAGAGATGCTGCTCTTTCTGTCCTGTAAAAAGATTGTTCTTATTTGTTTTAAATATTATTATATTGAGACACTTGAATAAGACAGAGTAATTATTTTGTGTTGCTCTTTAAAGTATCATTTCAGTCGTTGATGTTGTTGTGACTGTCATTCTTGTTGATGTTGGGCCTGTTTTCTGTTGATGGGGTAGTTACGGCAGGCTATACAGGGTCAGGCTTTGGGCTTTGTCTGGGTTGGTTTGGGTGCTACAGAGACTTAACAAAAACAGAAGTAAAACTAACAATGGATTAACTTGTAAAATAGCTGACATATCATCCTAAACATGACACGTGTGGAGATGGACAAACCCACTTCTCGTTCCCTCCCATGCTGCCCTGCCCGTCCTCTGTGATCCTCCCATCATCTTTTACTACAGTGCTTCTGATCAGATGATGCATTACGGACAAGACGCCTCCTCACAAGCTAACCTGTTACTATGGCAACTAAGGAGGACTCTACTACTGCTATTACTGAACAGCCCTTTTTCCTCTTTTGGTTTTGTTTCACTTCTGTCAACCCCCCCGAGCCTGGAAGGGATGATTAGCGGAGGCCATGTCTACATTTTATTACGGATCCTGTTTGAGTTAGACAAATCTGGAAACACCTCCAATCCGTGAGAGGGAGACATTTATTTCAGGAGGTGAACACAAGACTGAATTGTTGAAAATCTTCCACAGTAAATGATCACTAGACTGTGGACAGAGTATGGATAAGTGCCAACATCTGTGCATCCTAAGATGAGTCAAACTACAGCACAGTGAAATGGAGGCTACAGCATACTGGCAACCACAACAGATGATTAAATCTCAGCTTTTTAAATTCAATTTTTATTCATAAACCTCTTTTTATCCTCCCGTATACAAATACACCTGGATATTGAGGTGGTATTGGCCAGCATGAGACATGGGGGGTTAAGATTACTGCTCCCCTTGTTTGTGTTTAAACTGTCCAGATTTCACAATAACCTGGCTGCATGGCTGGCATATTGTTTGCTGTTTCCATCTGAGAGTTGGATGGTGTCATGCAGTGCTTGTGCTTTCCATCTTGCATCATGTCACTTCCTGTTTACCAGCATTTGCTCTCACTCAGACTCATCATGGTTAGCCTGAGATGTACAGTAATTCTCTGAAACCAGAGTGCACACAGTGGTGTGATGGATTCATGAAATATCTTTGATTTAATCTATACTGGTGTGTTTTCCTGCTACAAAAAACCCTTTTCCCCCATCTCTCATTTGTTCCTCATACAGACCGTTCCTGCTGTTTTCTTGTTTACAACAAGCCAAAAATTTGATCTGGAGGAAAAAAAAAAACTTATGTACAGGAGAGGAAATGCCTGTAATGGAAGATGGTGCATGTCTCTTGTCCCATGACATTGTAGAAACTCTAAAATTAGAAATAGAGGCTCCACTTCGTCTGATGTTGTGACCCGTACCAGAGCTGTTGTTTTGGTGGGTAGCAGAGAGCAAAGGCACACAGGAAAAGACAACTTGTGTGAATGGAAAGCGTTGCACATGAATTCAGCAACAGTGGGGAGGAGAGCTGCTTCACACACATCTCATGCTTCTCTAGACGGAACCTCTTTCTGTCTTAACCTTTTCCCATTTCTGACTTCTGTCTCTTTTTTTTCTCTCCATCCCAGGCTCATTTCTCAACAAACCAGCTCTCTACACCCCTTAGGTTTTTAATCAATTGGTTCTCTGTCTCTTCCTTTTGTCATTATTTTCCATTTGTTTTTATGTTCATTTCTGTTGAGTACAAAAATACTAAAGTGCTACAACAATGATTAAAAGAATATCAACCAAACTGAGATGAATAAATAAATATATATAAATAAAGAAATAATTTAAAAAGCATGCGACTTGAGTGTCTTTGTTTTAACCCTTGTGTGTAAGCGACGTGTCACACTGGCTTCCACGTTACGTCTGTCATTTGCATACTGGACCGTGATTGGCTGCCAAACTAGTTTTCTGATGTCACGTTTTGCATATATTCTTCCTGTTTAAGCTTTTGTTCTGCTTACAGGCCAATGTTGTTGTTAAGATGATATTGATATTTGCTTATAAATTAATGATACAAAAATCTTAAAACTGTGATTTCAGGATGTTTTTTTTTCACATGCTGAGCAGGGTGTGTTACACTGTCTTGACTTGTTGGTATTTAAGAAAAAAATGCTAAATTCATACTTTTGGTATTTATCCTTTACAGTCTCTTGTTACATAGTAACATTTTCAATATATCTGCAATAAGCTGAGTTTCTGTGTGTCTGATAGAAACCTTAGAGAATTTGTAACTTTGTTGTTCGTGTTCAGGATACATATGCTGAAAAAAAATAACTGGTGATAGAAGACTTTAGGTCACATATTTGTATTATGCATATTCGTATATTTAAGAGAACTCTTCTGTGTGTCTCAAATGTCTGTTACAAATATTTAGAGCTTCATCTTCAGGTTAAAAGAACAGGAGGTATCTGTGTGTCTTGTTTACAGTCTGAATCTGGAGGTGGGCAGGCCGCACAGCGTCGCCTCATCCATCCATCTGTCCATCCATTTTCCTACCACTTCATCCTCCACATGAGGGTCGTGGCACTGCTGGTGCCAATCACAGCTGACATAGGGTGAAAGGCATTCGTGCTGTGCTGGTTTTAAAGTTTTTGTATGAATATTGTTAAATCCCTAGACGTTTAACCTTTTGCTGAGTTTGTTCTATAGATAACTGATGTTATGGGGAAAAGATTGGATTTCTTTCTTGCGACTGCAGTGCTCTGCATGCTGCTACTCTGGTCTGTACAGCTGCACTGCAGTCTTTCCAGTCTGAAGTAACTGAGCTCAGAAACCATGAGTGTCAGCCTTTGTATCTCAGCAGTTGTTTTATGATGCCAGAGTGATGGATGATGGGGAAAAGATGTGTTTATCTCTCTGAACTGACAGTTGACTCTTCTATTTACCATAATCTCCTCAATCCCCTCACAGATTATTATAGATTGATGTTTTGCACTAAGCTTCTTGATATTAAACCTGTATAGCCTCCTCTCCTCTCCTCTCCATCCTTTGCTCCTTCACCCTCCGCTCTTACCCCCTTCCCTCCTTTGCTCCCCACCTCTCCTCTTCCTCCTCTTCCCCCTCCTCCCTTCCCACTCTCACAGAGTGGCGACAGTGTGACTGCCTGCGTCAGACAGCCCTTGCCAGCTACTGAGCACTGCTACCAGGCTGCCTTGTATACTCTGCAAAAAGCTCTGTGTGTGTGTGTGCAAGTGCACGAGTGTACGCAGATGGGAAAGCAACTGAGTCGGGGGTGGTGGGGGGGGGCTGCCTCTCATCTCTGCTGTTACCACCATTCTTCGCTCTCCCTCCTCTCCTCTTCTGCCATGGAGCTCGAGCAGGCTGAATCACAACAGCATCTGCAGAAAGAGCTGAGGTAAATTTTCTCAGTGTGATGTAGGCTTTGATTTCTGTATGAAAGTGCACACATCTGTACTGAAATGCCTGCATGCAGCATTGTAAAATGATGTGTGTGTGTGTGTGTAATGTTTGGTCCTCAACAGCCTATCAAATTGCCCTGATTGCTAGTATAAAATCAGGATCAATGGTCTAATTGTAAAGCACTATAACATCATATGTGCAAATGGTATGGATAGTTTTGTGTGTGTGTGTGTGTTTCCTTGATGCATCAGATCCTGCTTTCGTACAAGGTTTTCTCTCTGGTCACATGACCCAACAGGCATCCACTAGGCATAACTATTCCCCTGCACTCGTGTGTGTGTGTGTGTGAATAATAATAGTCACTATTCCAAACAGTGAATTATTGAAAAGTGAGAGGCATCTGTTGTTTTCATCTTCACTTGGAAAGCTTCATTTCAGGTTTCAGGATAGCTTTTCAATAAGAATGTTTAAGATTCTTTTTATATTCTCATGTACCCACAGAGGAATTGAGTCATTCTTGCTTGATGTCATCATGTCAGGCTGCAGCTACTGGTTGCTCAGGATAATCTATAGACATCACTATGGCATTTGAGTGTTGCACCGAATGTCCTTAACAGTCCACACAGTGAGGTAGACGAAGAAAAGTAAGTAAAACTGTCATCAAGGAGCTTTACAGTTTGAGTTTTACTCCCACAACATTGTCAGACTGTGATCTTTGTTTGTTCCACACATCCTTCAAAACCCAGTGCCTCCATTTGGCACGTGGACCCTTTACTGACATTTCAATTCACCTCTTGGCACTTTCATCAAAGTCTCTGGTCCATTAGACAAATAATGCTTTTAAGGCTGAACTAGCCTCAAGCTTCAAATGTCAAGTCCAGATAAGGATCGGACTAGACAGGTTTGGTGAGCTCCACCTCTTTCCAACTCTGCACCTCCAGATCTGATGGAACCAAGTGACACCAAGTCTAATGGTATCACTCCACACTGCACTGCTTCCTTCCTTCATGATATTTTCAAAGAAACCAGTGAACAGATAGGGATAGTGGAGTGTCCCTTTAAGACACCAAATTATTTCCACATATTATTCTTGATGCCCCTTGATGACCAACATATTATACCATTCAGTTAGCCTTTTATGCACAGCAGCTATTTTGACACACTTCAGCAGGAAAAGCAGACGTGCTATTAATTACCTTAATGATGGTTCTGTTAATGGTGCAGTTAATGTAAGTGAGGACAGCAAGAGCAGCATGCACCATGAAACCTGGCAAGCTCAGTGGAACTCAGCCATTGTTGATTTGATTATTTACACCCGTGATTTTCCTACTATGACCTGTCAAAAATGGCTGTTGTGCAGAGGGCCCATTGAAATTTTATGTTTTTTTCAAGGGCAGACATCTGAAAAACTCAGCTGTTGAAACACAATTTGAATTGTTTGTGGCTTGGGTCAAGTATCTTATAAGCCCTATGTTGGGATGATTGTTGTTTTCCATTATGAAGTACAATGTTCCTCCATTTCTTCCTCAATAGGTAGATGTGTGTGTTTACATGTGGTGCTCCACTGGGCCAGTATGAAGTGTATGTGTCTGAGGCGGTGGGCACCAGGGTCTGCTGTCGTGTTCCTTCACACTCTGGCCTTATCGTGGACAGGTGAGCAACGCAGAAAGCATAGTCTGTTCCACATTTATGACATGTTGATGACACTGTATCCATTCAAATGAGGATGTTGTGATAATACTACTGGCTAGCATTGTTGCCTCACAGCAGGAAGGTCACTGGTTCAGATCCCAGGTTTGATCCCAGAGGGCCTTGCTCTGTGGCGTGTGCATGTTCTATCCATGTGCATGTGGGTTTTGTCCAGGTTCTCCAGCTTCCTGCCACAGTCCAAAAGCATGCAGAGGTTAATTCGACACACTAAATTGACCATAGGTGTGAGTGTGAGAGTGAATGGTTCTTCATCTATATACTGTACGTTGACCCTGTAGTGCACACAGGAAGTGGTTTGTTTTATGTTAAAAGAGATGGAAGCAACAGCAACACTGTGCCAGTAAATTGAGATGGCTGCAAACAGGTTGGGGTGTGCTCCTGTTTGTTCAGCAGTTTGACAGGATTAATGCTTCTTAACCCCAGCCTGCCCCAGCACTGCAGCTGTGGTCACACTAATGCTCCCTCGGTCAGGTCTGATAGTATTGCTTGACAGAGCCTGTTTTCAGCCTGTTTCTATGTTATATTGTTTCAGAGAATTCAGCAGAATAACATCAACAACTCCAAAAATATCAGGCAAAAGATGCCCACTGTAGCTTGTACCTTGACACAAAGTGTCTGCTTTTGCAGGAAATACTGTATTGTTAAACATAATTTGGAGAGTTGCTGACATCCTCTTAGATTAAAAAAAGATTTATCATTCATTATTAGATTAATAATTGACTTGCCTCCACCAAAAAGCTGTAACACTCTGACACTAAGCACAGATGTATTCACCAAAAGTTTTGCAATGAAAAATGCAATAATTCAATAATTTTGAGGAAAAATAATAGTCCTAAGTTTTTCTTTAGAAGAGGATTGATACCTCTGATTTGTTTGTAAGTTGTACTGATGCAAGCAGCTGGTAGAATGGAAGATCAGACAGCATTGCATCTGTTGTATGGTCACAAAAATAAATGTACTAGCATCTTATAAGTTATCAAAAAAGTAAATGTTTAATTTGTTTGCATGTATAAAGTCACATGCTTGTTTTTTAACTATGGCATAACCTTCATAGTTGCTTGGAAAGTAGATTTTGTGACTGTGAAACAGCCAGGTTAAATGTAAAGTTACACTCATAGTGAAATCAGTTTTTATAGTCAGACTAGATAGGAGTTTAAATTATTTATCCTGCCATAATTTGACATAAGTGGTCCATCATTGTGTACCCACAGGTGCAATTGAGTCCGCCCCAAAAATCGATGGATGGCACCGTGCAGCAATGACACTGCAGGAGAACATGACACACCGCTTTAACTGTCAGTCCGATGGCTGGGATCCTCATGCTCCTCCCTTGCTGACCTGGTACCTGAACGGTGAACAGCAGGGGGAGCCGTCACCCAACCGTGGGCGCCTGGTGATGACATCACAGGAGGATTCACTAGTCATGAGACCAGGGACCAATCACAATAGCACTTTCTCTCTGCACGCCAGAAAATGGGACAAGGAGCTAGTGTGTGTGGCCTCAAATCCTCAGACAGGAGAGAGCTACAATGCCACAGTCACACTCAATGTCCAGTGTGAGTCTGTAAAAATGTTTCAGAGTAACTGTATTACTCAAGTGTTTTTCCCTCTTCATACAATGAATAACCTGCTGTCTCGTCTGTCCCTCAGTTCAACCAGAGATCCTCAGAGTGAATGCCCACTATAGTGAAACCTCAGGCCCCGGCCTCTCCCTGGTCCTCTTTGCCTTGGTACGGTCCAACCCGCCTGCCACCATCACCTTCGTGGACCAGTCTGGCCAGCTGATCGCCAACACCTCAGACTTCCTCATCTTGGACTCACGAAGCTATCCCTGGCTGACCAATCACACTCTGAGAGTGACGCTCAGTAGCCTATCAGGGAATGTTTCGCTGAATGCCAGCAACAGTGTGGGAACGGTGCAGAGCAACCTCACACTAGCAGGTAAAAGGCGAAGGGAAACTGAAAAGCCCACACTTTAGGAGCTAATGATGTATGGGCTGCTGCCAGAAATGAATTGTACAGACATGAAGTGCACAGATGTGATAAAAGGTTGAACTAATCCTTTAACACGCCCCCTTTGTCTCTCCAGAGTTCCTGCAGTCTCGTGTGGAGGTGCCCATCCTGGGCATCGTGACTGGAGGAGCCATGGCCTTCATGGCCCTCCTCATCCTCAGTCTTATTGTTCTCTGCCTCATGCAAAAAAATCAAAAAAGCAAGTCCATTGGTGAGACTATACAGTTTTTTTAATACTTATAGTTACTCAGCAGGATAATAACCTCCTTATTTTCTGTTACAGACGAGCCAGTGGAAATTCTCATGACCAAGAAGAGGTAAACAAAATCAGATTTCCGTGATTAGACAGTAAATGGAACATTAAAACGGGGTATGTGAAAATCCAGTGAGCTACTGACACGATGACGGACTGCTTCCACGAGGAAACAAGTGAAATCAGTTGTGGTCTAATTTAAGCGATATACTGTAAGATGTGAATAATTTATTGGCAAAAATAAGGGAACAGTGGGACCTTTCCTGACAGGGAACACGCATTTGCCTTTTTACCAAGAGGAGGAATCACTTGTCTGTAGAATGATGGTCAAGTCTGTAACATTTAGAATTCTAGGCAGAAATTTAATACATCTAGATGGCGAGCCGGATCACCACCAAAAGCTCAAAAACTTACACACCTTTCCTGAAAAGTTCATCAAAACTTTTTGAGTTATTTCACTGACAGACAAACCAACGCTGGCAGAAACATAACCTCCTCGGCGGATGTAGCAAAGTGTTATCCCTAACGTCAACCAGCAACAATTAATGACAAACCCTAACCTTGATCTTACCACAATTAAAATCTCAGCCCTAAACTTAACTAGTTCCCCAGAAATTAGGTTCTACCTCATTAGAACCAAGTTTTGGCCTCCATAAGGACTACTGGTCCTGACAAGGTCAGTGTTTATGCCAGAAAAGGTCTCAAAGAGGCAAAAATTATAAGTATACACACACACATTTGCACAGCATTCATAGTGAGGACACTCATTATGCATTTCACCTTAACCTTAACCATCACACCTAAATTCCGAACCTAAACCCAATTCTAACCTTAAAAACCAAGTCTTCGCCCTCAAAAAGAGTGGGGACCAGCCAAAATGTCCTCCCCTTCCCAAAATGTCCTCCCTTTCCTCACACAAGTAATAAATGCAAAGAGTAATAGATTTAGGATTTCTTTTATTCCCACAAGCACCTTCCTTTCACTGACAACACACTGACAGTGCGTTTCCCACACCTGTCCCACACTCATTCTTTCACATCAGCACATTAGTGAACTGGAAGGAAAACACTGATGAAAGCATTCTTGTGCCCGTATAAATACTTAATGTTCACCCAGGAGACGCAGAACACATCTGATCCAAGTTTGATATCCGCCCTCCATGTTTCCCGTACAGTGACTCGGCCAATCTGAAGGCAGAGGAAGCTGATAAGACCCACATCCCGAGAGAGAACATGTCTCTTCCGTCCAACATGCAGCTCAATGACCTCAGTACTTTGAGGAAAGGTAAGAGTTGCCCACAGAAAGATGCGTTGCACTGATGGGAATGACAGTACAAATATTTCTGGCAAACGTTGGTGTAATATGCCCTCAATTGGGTTCATAACTATTATTCAGACTAATAATTCCTACACATCTTGGATTTAACATGTTGTCTCTTTGTAGTTTGCAGTGTTTCGTAACTGTGAAGTTGTAATATTAAGTACACGTCAGGTAAATATGTGACTTGATACCAATGTCAAATGTTGCATATAAAATGTGGTACCGAGGTTTTGGAATGTTCTACATTGAGAGTGTTTAATGCTTTAGGACGTTTCCTAAAGTAGGGACAGGATGGCAGCTCCGTTCTTAAATTTAACTAAAAATGTTCTGATGTAAATGTTTTACCTTCCAATACATTGTCTTTTGTTTATCGGTTGATACAGAATGTGCAGTGTACCAAATCATTTGGTCTTCATAGTAAGTCTTTCATATGGTACATGATGCTGCTTTACTTAAAGCTACAGTGCAAAGCTTTTTGTGATTTTTGTTGTTCATGTTATTATTATTCTGCCCCTGTTTGGTCTATGTGAACAGAAATGAAGTACTCTGTATGCCGTGTCCTTCATCAGTTCTATCAGACCTGATTGTGGGTGCGTTTGTATATACACAGCAGCAGTGCACGGGCGGGCGGGGGTCAGACACATTTATCCAATCAAACTGCTGGACGAGCCGAAACTTTTCGCAGACGAACTTCCAGTCAAACTTTAGTGTGCGATTGTCCTCGGGTGACTTCAGATCCCAACACTGATGTACTAAGAAACACAGAGAGAGTCATGTGGAGCTGAGAGGCTCATCAGCATTGTGTGAATCTATCTGACAGTGGTTTGATTGAAATTGACATTTGTTTGTATTTAAATTAATTATGCACTGCACTCTGAGTAGCATTTACCAAAACACACACACATGGAGAACTAGATTCAAATCAAAGACAAACTGCACAAAATCATCTTTCTGAGTGAACGCACTGTTACTGTAACTTGGTAAACACACTCACATCCCCAAAAATCTTGAAAAAAGAGTTGACATCCGAACGTAAGTTAATGTGATAGTTCTCAGAAGGTTGGTGTCAGCCTCAGCTTTTTCTAAATAGACACAATGAATGATTGACAGTGTTCTTGGCCATGTTTTTTGTTTGTGACGGATGCCTTTTTTAAGATTTAAGTGATGTTTCCATCTCAAATATGACCAAACACTGTAACTTAATTCACATGGAGGTGTATGGAAATCATCACCAGAAATAAATAAATAAATGCACACACTCATATACAATATATATATTATTTTCCTCAACGTTTTCCCTTCATTGCTGTTGTTGTTGTTGTTGTTAACATTTCATACCCTTGCATTCTCCCCCATCTTTCCTTCACTCCTTCTTGTAGCCCGAGAGGCTTCACAGCACAACAGTGTGGGGGAGAGGAAGGAAGAGGAGGAGGAAGATCTCTCTTTAGCCTACGCCGCCAGAGGTCAGGGAAATCCACTTTGATACTGCTGCATTTCTTTAGTATTTATATTTGACCTTCAGCATGAAGCAGTAACAGAGATCATTGTTTTGTTCTTTCGGCCACTCTGAATTCTTTTCCCCGGTGATTCCCAGGTTTTGCCAGATATCCGATGGTGGGCTACATCTATAAAGTGAACAGCACAAGCAGTGAGGAGATCTGGCTCTGACTAACCTCTCAACCCTCACACACTCACGCATGCAAAACTGCTTCCAACAATGCATTTGTCAAAGAGGGGACACCCAGGAAAAACTGCCATACAGTCATTCAGCCAATCATCTGTCACCTCCAAGCTTGTACCGTTATGTGACCAGGATCCACAGATGATGTGTTTGTGAGCCGCGTGCAGTATCGGCACATTCTGGTTCACTGAGTGTCCAAGTGGAAGTGCACAAAACCAAACATGTTGACGCTCTTGTCTCTTGTGTTGCCTCAACAAGGGAGAATATGATCTCGCTACATAAAAGTACTCATATGCAATGTCCTGCTTTGTTTTCCATCTGTAACCACATGCTCATAATGCCGTCCTCTGTGTTGCATTATTGGAATGCATTAAATGTTCTATGCTAATGTCCAAAATAACATATTGTATGTGGGAGTTTACATTCTGACAGCTAATGCCTCAATAAGGTGATTATCAAGTACGTATTTATATATGGACATATAAACATGTCAAGTATTGCACATTTGTATGAACGTGTACATAGATATAAAATATAAAAGAGGATGTCCGATAAAGAAGTGAATACTGAAATTGGATGGACTGCAATTGTTGTAGCTTCATTGTTATTCACTAGGTGGCACTGTAAGGTGATTTATAAAATGGTAAAAGAAAAGGGTTTTCATTTAGAGTGAGGTTGGTCTGTGTGTGTGTGTGCCTGGTATTTCTCATGTTGTGGGGACCTAAATCTGCTTACACAGTCATATTATGAGGACTTGTCTTCCTTATGAGTATACATTTCCCATAGTGTAAATTACTACATTTTAAGGTGAAGATATGAGGTTAGGGTTAGATTAAGGTCATGGTCAGGGTCAGGGCCCTAGTAATTATAGTTAAGATTCAAGGAAGTCCCCAGGAAATGAATGTAAGTCAATGCAATGTCCTCTGAAGGCATGGAAACCTGTGTGTGTGTGTGTGTGTGTGTGTGTTTGTGTGTGTGTGTGTGTGTTACAAGTTATAGCAGTTCAGTTGCAGGTGCAGGAGGTGTGGTATTTGTGTGTATGTTTGTGAGAATGTGCGTTACTTGTGTTTGTTACCTCTTTGGGACCTTTTCTGGCATAATCTTGCCAGGACCAGTGGTCCTCATGAAGACCGAAACCTGGTCCTAATGAGGTAGAACCTCTTTTCTGAGGAGCTAGTTGTGTTAGGGCTAGGTTTTACTGGTTAAAGTTGTTCAGGCTGTGCAAATGAATGAAAAATGAATTGAAGTCTGTGCATTGTCCTTAGAGGAACAGCGACACAAATGTCTCTCTCTCTCTCTCTCTTCCTCCGTTTGTGTGTCTGTATATACGTGAGCGCCAGGTGTTATCTCTAGATCACATGCTGTTGTGGCTTCTCTTCATACAGGAAACAGAGTTGTGGTGTTGTTAGGGCTGATGCCTTTGCTCTTGTTTGTGCTTCTTCGTCTGTGCTTGGCTGTGAATGTCGAGTGTCACCAACAATTGGGGGGACAAACATTCACTACATGCACGGAAGTCAAATAATTATCTGAACACACATGGCTGTGTTCACGGCTTTGTCGTACCAGATGGAGCGTGTCCGTGGGCCTCCCAAAGCAACCGGACACACAGCAGCAGCCAGTGTAAAGAGACCGAGTCATTTCAGCTAATAAGAAGCTGGCAGATATTTTATTTACATTTTTTTAAAGGAAATAGAAAAAATATGAGACAAAAAGGAAGTATTCTGATACAATCAATGCATTATTATTCATTTTTCTCCCCAAATAATTATATAAATGCTTAAATATTATATTAAATATTAATTAAAACTGGATCCACACCAAAATGTAATGGGTTTTTCACTGGCCCATCCCCAAACACACCACCAATTCATGGTGGTGTGTTTGAATGTCATGGTGTATGTGACCTTGAGAGCTCTGAACGGCACCTGTAAATAAAATGTATTATTATTATTATTATTATTATCTTTCCTTTTTTTTAGTGAAAAACAAACAAAGAAGTAACAAAAAAGAAGATCACCTGCAGAGTGAATAAAACACAGGTGGTGGTCGGTCACAACAGTCAAAGTGCATAATAATAATGAAAAATTCTATAAAACTGATATGACTTTACTTAAATTTACTCATGAGTGAAGGAGTTAACAACAAAGTTACGCGTTCAACTGAGGTTGTATGAATTCTGGATGACCACCACGGCATCTGTTCACGAAGAAGATTCTGTACACATCTCCCCAAGCAACGCAATTTACCTGTGGGAGAAGTAACCACAGAAAAAAATTGAGCTAATTGTAAACACGACCATGTTGGCAGAGGTAATGGTTTTTATTTTTCTTCCTTTCTTCCTGTTTGTGCATTTTAAAAAAAGATGGAAACTTATGCTGAACCATTTTTGGTACACTATAAATCTATGAATACTTGCACCATGTGGATGAAGAATTAGTCAGTAACAAGTTTTAAATGTTGCAAATGTCACATGTTTCGTGAAGCCAGTTTGATTTCATTCCATTTAAGTACAACACATAAAAAGCAAAGGATGACAAGTGAAGCCATAACAAATAAAAGCTATAACAAATATTGCACAGAAGTATCCAAAATCTATCAAAGCAGTTGTGAGTTCTTTTTTTTAATCCTTTTGTGTATAATATACGTGTTATTGCATTAGTGATGTCATTGCAATAATGTGTCATTTGCATTGTTACATGTGTTTTCGCAGGTTATAATGATGCATCACATTTTATTCACTCGTACTTTCTGTTACCTGTCAAATGAATGTCAAGTAAAAGAGAAGTTGGTAACTCAGTTTTTCACGTACGGTGTCACACCACGTCCTAGGCCAATCACACTTACCCCTCACCACACACACACACACACACACACACAGTGAGACACGTTGGAAGAGAGTGGATGCTTTGACTGTAGAGACAGAGCAGCACCTTTTGCTGAGGTTTGAATTTTGCTGTTCATATCTTATTGTGTTTATCATTTCTCTTCCACTCTCTGTTATAGTCAGTTAAAGTGGTTGACTGGGACAAGAAAATGGCACCCTTCCTGTCTTCTGTTCTATTCTCACTTTTTCTTTAATTTACAGTGATCTGGAACATCTGCATCTGTCGTCAACTCAGACGAGTCAACACACGATGAAAGGCCAATTAGCTCTGCCTTTGTTGCTGCTTTGGACACTGACTGGTAGGCCTCTGTCGTCCCTTTTTGTTTTTCCTTTGTTTTTAATTCAATCAAATCCAAATATCAAGAATTTCAAGGAAATTTAGGACAAATATGTGAGTGGTTTCTCCCTGTAAGAGATAGAACACTGAGGATTTAAATGTCAAATCCACTTTCAGCGTTTGTTTTGTAACGGAGATACAGCTACAGGAGATAATTATGATTACACGAGTGAAATTCCGTTCACATGTAATGAAAGGATGCACGTAGAGAAGGTTATTTATTTATTGTTTTCCTTTCTGCTCAGGTTCAAACAGTCAAATAACAGTCACAACTGTACCAGATGGCATTCAGCTGAAGTGTGAAGACCAGGATGCATACATTCTAAAAGGCAGTGAGAACATTTCTAAAAACTTTCTGGAGTTGCCCTACGAAGACGAAAGTTCAGGAACCTACAAATGTATGAAGAACAGCGAAGAATTCATAATCTATGTGAAGTTTCGAAGTAAGTTCTGCAGCAAAGAGGGTCTTGTGTGACGTCATGAAACAACTTGTATATTTGTGTGTGCATTTTTATTTTGAACATCTTTTGTTGCATCAGTTATACATGCAGAGTACTTTATTTGTTGTGTGTGTGCAGCCTGTGACAACTGCATTGACCTCGAGGCATCTTCGTTAGCTGGCATAGCTATTGGAGATGTGGTGGCCACACTTGTGATCGGAGTGGCCGTCTATCTCATCGCGTCCCACATGGGTCCAGTTAAGGCTCACAAGACAAGTACAGTATCTGCCTTTATTTATGTACAGTATGTCACATTTCCTGCTTGTATTATGTCAACGTGATCCTACTGAAGAACCCTCGCATAATTGATGTTGTAAACGATCATGACAACATTCTTGAAAAAAAGCGTGGTCAGTGTTTTTTATCAATCACTGATTAGAAAACTGTTGTTGACAAAAAGCTTAGCTCTAGAAAAAAAGGTTTGCCAATTTTGTGTTACCTTTCAGTGTAGGAAAAGCTGTTAAGTGTTTTGTAGTCTAAGGAACTCATATGTGCCCTTGAGGGTTAAAAAACATGGCAATATTTCACAATATTTGAGATGATGGTAAGGCTGGGACAACACTCTGGGCTTATTGAAAAGCCTTTCTCTTTTCCCAGCAGTATTAAGGCTGACATCCAGTAAATGTCCTTTGTTAAACTTCGCCCTAATGATTTCCCTCCTCTTTTCCATCAAACCTCTGTGTAAAATTCCTGCAAGGACACTGCAGAGGCTAGAAGACAATGGAAACAGGAAATAACATTGAAGTGTTGCCAGCAGCTTTTGGGCTTTGTCCCGTCACACTCTTGATGTGCCTCACCTTTTACGTCATTGTGACATAACGTTGCGTTTTGTAAAATGCCATTGTATTTGGTTGGATGTTGCTCCAGTGCTTTGCGAGTTTACCATCAGGACCACCATAACTTCCTGCGTTTTCACAGGAAGTAAAATCTGCTGGCACTAGATTGATATACTTTAAGTAATTTTAAAAAAACTCCTAAAATAAGTTTGTGCTTATTGAGTTTATAAGGTTTTATATATATATATATATACATATATATATATATGTATATATATATATATTTATATGTATATATATATATATACATATATAGCCAGCAATTTTACTTTAAATAAATAATTCAGTCAGTTCTCTATATTATACCTTATTACTAAAGGAGACAGGACGTTAATTCACAGTTTGATTGTGGTTGTGTCTGTTTGTGATCACTTGCTACGCTTTTGTTTGGTTTATGTCTGTTGACGTCACCAAACATATTTATCCTCAGGTTTAGATAGACAGAATCTTGTTCCAAATGAAAGGAGCAACAGAGCCCCCAATGACCATTACCAGGTAACAGTACACGTGAAGTCCTCTCAACTGCAAATATAAGTTATATTGAGTCTTTGTTTTTAAGTAATACTCATATTTACCCATAAATGTAATCCCACAGCGTCTGCGATTCAAGGCAGGTGGTCAGAAAGACGAGTATGATGTCATTCACAGCAGAAGATAGACGGGTGGAGACTCACCTCCTGATTCACTCCCCGCTCCTGTTGTGCAGCTGCTGGAAACATACTGTACATTCTCTCTTCTTCACTGCATCTCAAACATCTCATGCTTGAGACATCACTCTGCCTTGATGTCATTTGCCGCCTTAACTTCATATTACTTAGACTTACCACTCACATGTTGAGTGACCTGAGTACTGTGTTGCATCCTTCATCAGCAGTTGTTGCTTTTATTAATTAAAATGTTTTTTTTTTATCCCCAGAAATTCTGTATTTTCATCTCTGCCTTTCTCCTTTCAGACTGTAACTAGGGCCGCTACAACAGCTAATTCATAAAGTGGCTTTACTGTGTTCTAAAATGTAAACTTGAAATCAATCAACAATAACCGCAGCCGGTACCAGAAGATGCTGCAGTACAGCCAGGAACACTGAAATAATAGTTTCATCCATGCAGTATTGAAAACACACTTCTAAAACACTAAACCAGATATTTTCAAGAGATATATGTTTGATAAATGAATCAAAAATATAATTGTATGCATGTGTTATGCAATAGAACTTAAGCAAATTTATTTGGTAACCCAAAGAGTATCTCCAACCATATATGTGAGTAGTGTCAATCTTTTAGAATGACTGATATATCACAATGAAAACAACAAAAAAGTCACATTTGAAAAGCTGTCTCTTGCTGTTCCGTCAAACTGCATAGTTTTTAGTGACTTAACTAAATTATTTCTCCATCTCAACAAAGCTTCACCAACTCCCGCCGTGTCTTAAACCCATGATTTAAAACATAAACATTGTTTGAGGTGCAGAAAATCAGTGTGCATGGATGCTTCATAATCAAATCAAATAAGTCAAGGGCTAAAGATTTCTGAACAGGAAGTCCATCACCTCTTCGCAACTTTAGACAGTGTAAAACATTTTTGAATCTACATTTTCATTGCCGATTACACATTTTATCCAGTAAAAGTGTCACATTTACCTTGCTCATTAAAAAAAATATATTTTAAACATTTTTAAAATCCGTGGAAGTATGCGATTCTTCTCAATGTGGCACCATTGTGGGACAGGTGCGGTGGCACCCTAGCGCCCCCTAATGATGAGCTGCCAGTCAGTATATGCATCTTAAAAGTCCAACATTAAAGTGATTCAATACACACTAGTTTATAGAAGAATAGAGCGCCACCAAGGATGTGGAGTCAGATGTACACGGCCAAAAAATGTTCTCCTCCACATGTGTAACCGGACTTGGCAAGTTGTCCGATTGCCTGTCTCAGTGGGACTGCGGCTTGTGCATGTGCATGTAAACATACTGAATGGCAGTTAGAGAATCTACATTTTCCACCACCTTGCACCTGGATATCTCAGTGTCAGGCTCTGTCAAAATGCAGTGATATATGGTAGAAAATTACCCAATATGGTTGAAGACAAATGCGTTTTTGCAAAGTTTAAAATAGCATCAAAGAAGAGGAGGAGGAGGCAGAGGAGAAGAGGAAGAGATGAAAGGCCCAGTCTGACTCTAGAGGAAGCCTCCCCAAATCTAAAACACTTAAAACACTTGCTTAGACTCCTTTCTTTCTTCACAGTGCTGCCGTTACACAAACCAAACAAAAGAAGAGAGAAGTGGCCCTCAGAGTGCACAACCCTGCTCAACCCCCCCACACACACCACAAACACACATATGCTTGTGTATCCTCGTGCACGGATGTTCACTCACATGACTGCTCAGGCAGATGTAGGTCTGTGTGTGGGAGCAGTTTGACTCAAGACAGACAGATAGTGGAGCATGTATGACATGCCCTCCCCCCCTTTTACCTCTGTTTTTCTTTCTAGCTCACACATAATTTGAGCATTAAGTGTGGGAGTTCTCGTTTTCCACTAACTACTGCGCCTCTTATCACTCATTCAGTTTGTGAGAATTCATCGTCATAAACAGTGAGCATTATTTCATGACACTGTGTTTCCAACTGTCATTTCCATCAGTGCAGCTGTGCTCTGTCACTTTAGGGGGAGGGGGGAAAAAAACGCAAAACAAGTGAGGCCGACCTGTGACACGACGTTTCCATTGTTTGTTACAGAAGAAGAAACATTCTGTGAAATGTTTCGAGCGGTATGTCAGTTATTTCTAGATGTAGCATTGTACTTTGCTCGCACACATGACAAGACCTCAGCGTGTGAATGGTGACTGTGGGCTTCTGTCTGTGCTACGGATATGAGCTGTGGTTTTGAGGCTGTTTCATTAACTGCACACAGTGATATCTGTCAAAGCACCTCATCGCTGTTTCGAACCACGGGCACAAAAGAAAATGAGAATAATATTGTCCAATTTATTTATTATTTCACATATCTGATCAAGATGTTTTTTTTTCTTACAGTGCAATACAGCAGACATTACATTTGAAATTACATGTGATCATTTCAGAGGACGTTGCCTGTAGTGCTGTTGATCTATGTTTTATTATAAAGACAGGTGTTTCCATTGTTTAGCTTAGTCTTATTGAGATAGATGTGATGGACAAATAATTGAAACATCTATAAACGCAAACATCACCTCAAACTGCAAACTCCAAGATGGTCTTACAGCTGAATCGATAAATTTTGATCTGAACATTTTAATCTTCATTAACACAATTAAGCTTTATGGCATAAATACAGTAAAATATGTAAATACTTTGAAGCACTGTATTGATATATTGGAAATATTCTTGACAGTATTTTCATTTATTGTGTTTAATCCTGGGCCCATGGTTGGTGTAGTGGTTAGCACTCTTGCCCTTGCAGCAAGAGGTCCCGGGTTCACAACTCCTCTGCAAGGAGTTTGCGTGTTCTCCCCGTGGTGCGTGGGTTCTCACCGGGTACCCCGACCTCCTCCCACAGTCCAAAGATTAGGTTAAGTGGACACTCTAAATTACCTGTAGGTGTGAATGTGGGAGTGAATGGTTGTCTGTCTCTATGTGGCCCTGTGATGGACTGGCGACCTGTCCAGGGTGTACCCTGCCTCTCGCCCTATGTCAGCTGGAGTTAGGCACCAGCGACCCCCTGCGACCCTCAGTGGATAAAGCGGTAGAAAATGAGTGAGTGAGTGAGTGTTTAATCCTCCGACCATTAGTTGACTGCAGGCCTCTTCTCTCATTAAACATAAAAAATCATGACCTTTTTTATGCATATAGCATGTAGTTTTGTTATTGTGAGAGTTTTGGTATTGGGATATGCATTGTATCACCTGATTCTTGCTAACTCACAGCCCGAGAAATGTTTTAGTGAGGTGTACTTGATAAACTGACAGCTGGTTGTACAGGAAACATATCTACTATTTCTTTTTTCAAAAGATAGTTTTTATTAAAATAATGAAAAAATACTTTGTTTTACAGCACTCCAACTTTACCTGTCCAGGGTGTACCCCGCCTCTCACCCTGTGTGAGGTGGGGTTTGGCACCAGCGACCCCCGCGACCCTCATGTGGAGGATAAAGTGTACTCCAACTTTTTATATCGAAGACTAATTGCAATGAAAGCACTATGAAAATAAACACTATGAAATTTTATCATTATTGGCATCACAAAAGTAGATTTAATGACAGTTGGATTGGACTGTACAACAAGGTGTAATATACAGATAATATATAGATATATATACAAAAAAACAAAACAAACAGTTGTTGAAACTTGTGCCTCCACAAAGACACAATATAAACACAAATATAAATATGTGCTGCACACAGCATATCGCTGTGATGGTGGCAGAGTACCTGTGCACTCAAAACATGAACTAATAGACCTGGTTCAGTGATAACAAACGGATGTGAGGGGGGGAATTCAAATCCATCAAACCAAAAGCCTGTGTGTGCATGGAGTTTGCTCTTGTATGGGTCCTTTGCCCATGCAGCCTCTACATCATGTGACCTAGTTGGATGTCCTGACTCTATCCCATCCTGTTCACAACAGTGTAAGTGTCCGAGGAGCGAGTGCGAGGGTTCAGTTGCTGCCAAAACAGAAAAAAAAAGGGTGGTTGATTTAATTAGGTAATAAATCGCTCTCATATTTGGCTTGGAGGAAGTAAGGAAACTTGTCAATACCCCAAAAGCACATTTTTAAGAAAACAATATTTCATTAAGATTTGCTGCTTTAAGAAATTTGAAAATCTGTTATCTATGAAAAATAAAAGTTTTACCAGCAATGGGTCTGGAGCCAAAGCCAAACACAATGCCAACAAGTAGCCAAAACAAAAACTGCGATTTCTTATCTTAATCCTATAATTGCAATTGTTACTTCATGTTTCTCCGCACTGAGATTATTATTTTTTTCCACTGTTCACACAGCTCCGCACAAAACTCAAAACAATTCAAACAAGCCACACAATGTCTCAGGGTCAGAGTGAAAAACACTCATTCTCACTAAAAGTCACTCATGGAAAGAACAAAATAGCAAACAAACAAACAAAAGACTGGACACATTGATGCAAGGGTCTTCAGTGTTTTGTTACTGATCACAGCAGCAGTGCTCAGGTCATGTAGGTCAGTGCAGAGTGACAGTGAACCAGTGTGCACCCTCAAACTCAGGAAGGGAAATGGAACCCAACCATCGTTATTTTGACTATTTCAGGCCTGTCCTAGTGGTCCGGTCCTACTGTGAGCTGTCAAAATAGTCAGTATACAGCAGCCAAATAATGCTACATCATTTCTGCTCATGAAAACCAAACAGAGGCAGGATAATCACATTAACAACAAAAGTTGAATGCACTTCAGCTTTCGGCAGACATTTGTGTATTTCTCCAGGTCTCTAGGACCTGCAATAAATACAGTAGATGAGGCATCCTGTAGAAGTATGCAGTAAAAACCTAAGGAATTTTGTCAAAAAAACCCTTAAAAAAGCCTTCAATAATTCCAGGTGTTTCTTCATTTAGCATGCGCTATGACTTACAAAACAAGAAGAGTGATGTTCATGCTATTTATCATGTACATCATGACATTATATTTTGATCACATGGCTGGTGTCATTTCTTTTTTGGACGCCTCTGTGTTGTGCTATGTTAGGCTTCGGATGCACATTTAACTATTCAAAAAAAAAAAACGTGTGTAAACATGTACAAAACAGACGCAGCAGTTTGATGGTAGTTTAACTGTAAATGATGATGGAGAACGCAGCTGGAATTTGCCTACGGCACACGTCCAGTACCTACCTCATAAGCAGAAGAGGCGACAGGTGGAGCGTGGCCTCCAGAACGAGCAGCTGCTACGAGATATAACAACAGATATAATGTCAGTGAGTATTTTGTGCCATTGTACTTTAGCTTTACTCATAAGAATGCTTGGCGATTCATTGTGCATGCATTTAGACCAGGGGTGTTTCAAGGGACTTTGAGGGCCCTGGCGAAAAAGGACCTGGGCGAGGGGATACAATGAATCAAACCATTGGGCCTAGTTAAGGGGTTTCTGACCGTGATGTAATTAAACTCTCATATTCTCCGTCATAAAATCTAATGGAGCTCTCAGTGAATTGTTGTTGATATGGGCTAATATAGCAACTCTTGGGAATTGTTTGATTTACACAAGTTACATGAATCCACATTATTCTGGCATTTCAGGAAAAATGTGAGAAAAAAAAAAACCCCATAATTAAATTCAATAAAATTTAAACAAATCATTTTGTCTTGTGTTGCTGCAACTCGACTATCAATTTTGACTGAAAAGCTCAGTTAAAAAAAAAAATTACTCGTCTTTTTTCTTAATTTTTCCAATTTCTCCATGGTAATGGTCTCCGGAACTAAGCGAACAACTGCAGAGCGGAGAATCAACTTCCTGTTTCAAAAATGCCCAGTCTACTTGAATGTGATATACTACATTTTTAGGATTATAGTAATTATTATATAGTAATGTTTCAGCGGGTCCAGAGCTGAAACACTCCTCTGGACCCGGAATGTTTAACCATAAAATGCCATTTTTAAATGAAAAATACAGTACTATGAATGCAGTCGGTACCTCACTGTGAAATATTTTCAAGGGGGTGAGTTGCTTTACAGTAATAGTTGAGATTAAGCCTACACATTCCTCCTGACCATTACTCCTGTGTAACACTTAAGATAATCGGAAACAGGAACAAGAACTGCAACAGCTGCATGGATGAACGCTCTGTATCTTTAACTTGAAATCACCTTAAAAAAAATCTGCATGTGTCCATTCCAAAACATTCACTACATGTGCATCGGTCATAACATAACATAAAGGAAGTCTTCCCCAGCTAAGACGATTAAAAATTGATTAAATATGTGACTGTGCAAATGTTTACCTTTTGGAGTCTGTGTAGGTTTAGCATAGCTTATCTTCTTGGTGCACTTGTAGATGATGACCATCAGAATGACTGTCCCAACCACGTCCGCAATAATGACCAGCAGGAACGTAAGTGCATCGAGTTCCACACAACCTGCACATGCTGCAGAACAAAGAGCACAAGGCAAAGAAGTGTTGGCTCAGAGAGGACAACTGACCCAGGCAGCACATCATCAGAAATAATAAGCTACTGCGTGTTACTCACCCTTTCCTTTCACGTAGAAAAAATATTTTTTGAGTTCTTTACTATCAACCGTCTCCATGTATTCACATCTGTACAGGCCTTTGGTCGCACTACTGTAGCTAAATTCTAATTTTTCTAGATTTTTATATTCGTCCAATGTTATGTTGTTTTTGTACCAGCTTCCCTCCGATGGACACGTCATGCTGAACATCTCCCCTTCGAATGTTACTGAGAAAACATAAAACACAGACATCCATGCACACACATCAACATCCTTTATCCAGTTCTTTTTGAAAAGGAGAGGACAATGTTAGGATCGTGGTTTCAAGTATGAACCCCTCTGATGTTTAAAAATTCATTTTCTCTCGCTTGCTGCTCTCATTACACCATGCTGAAGTCTTAAAGGTCGTGCAGGTCAATCACAAAATCGAATGACAGGAGCCCGATGAATGACTACAGTAAACATAAAGTACAAGCAAACGTGAGCGATAAAGAAAAGAGCTCAGCGTGGGGCAAGCTTTCTGCTCAGGTGTTACAGAGCACATACAAATACAGGACATTGGGCATTTCTTTGAAAACGTAGCTTTTCAATGTTGCATGTCTCTCGGACTATGCTTTTATCTTAATTTAGAGGAGCAAAATATAATTATGGCACTGTAAAACGGGAAAGTCAAATATTTACCTCTCTCAGTGGCCTTCGCGGTAGCTACATACAGGAAGAGCATGGCGAGAAGAACTTGAAAACCCATGCTGATCATTTTCTTAGGTCAAGCCCTGTTTTTGATCTGGGTTTGTAGATGTGAATATTGTGCAAATGTGTTAATGTCTCTCCCACAAGATACAAATGCCATCAATCTGTCAGCTCAGTGAAAGAGAGACTCAGTGATGTAGACCACTTCCTCTCTCTCTCTCTCTCTCTCTCTCTCTCTCTCTCTCTCTCTCTCTCTCTCTCTCTCTCTCTCTCTTTCTCTCTCTCTCTCTCTCTCTCTCACACACACACAGACATATACACACTGGTTTTCATGACTTCAGAGGACATTGAATTGGCTTACATTAATTTCCCGGAGACTTACTTGAACCTTAACCATAATTACTCATGCCCTAACACTAACCCTGACCCTGACCCTGACCCTGACCTTAACCTAACCCTAACCCTAACCTCAGCCTAACTGTAAAACATGTCTTCATCTTAAAATGTAGTAATTTACATTTTTAATTTTTGTCCCCAAAATGCGCGCACGTCCCCATGTGACAGATTTAGGTCCTTACAACATAAGGAATACCAGGTACACACACACACAGTGGTCAAATCTCTAAATGAAGTAAAGCTGATGGTGTATGTTTTTGAGAAACAGTCTATCAACATCAATTTAAAGTTAAATCCTAGATTGCTGATTAACAGCTTCAAAAGCGAGGCAGCAACTGCGGTGTAATCGAGACGTTGGCACTGAGCGAATCGTATACCACTGAACTGAACTGACACTCTTGCACAGTATTTCTTGTTTTCAGATTTGTTTCAAATGCACTATTCCTGCCAAAATATTTCTATCTGTTGCATTTTCTGCATCTACCCTCAGCTGAGTCAGGGTACATTGTTTCCCCATCGTTCTCACCACTTCATGTTAACTAGATGAAGTCAGTGCAGTGCAATCAAGAGTTCTTCTCTTTCTAAACCCAGGGTAATCCTCTATAATGATAATAATCATAAATGATATTGAATAATCCACCGATTTTGGAGTTCTACAGAAAGTTCAGTGAGTCCACTGGAGAAATCATCATTTTATTTACATTATAAAAACCATTTTCTTAACAATGATTTTTATTTGATTCTTAAAAGATTAGCAGAACTATGGGTTTAACTTGTCCCTTTTTTCAGTGAAATGTTTTTTCGTCTTATCATTTAATTTCACAGATTGTGAACTATCGTGTGTGATATAAAGTTGATATTTACATGTGAAACATTTCAAACACTTGTAAAAGCTGCACTGTAAAATAACTGACTGTATGTTGATTACAGTGAATTACTGGTCTTCCTTTCACAAGAAATTACTGTGGGTGTGTACAGTATATAGATGCAGTACGTTTTACTGTAACTTCACTTATCTATTACTGTGATATTACAGTGGTTTAGCAGTATTTTCCTGTAAAAATACTGTATGGAACCGTATTAAAACACACTCATCAGAGTAATTGGCTGTAAAAGTAGTAGTTTCACAAGAAAAGAGCAAAACTACAGAATGATACTGTAAATTCTCGCAGTTTAATCCTGTGAAATCTTACAGCGTAAAATTAATGCTTCAAAATATTAGACCTTACTTATGTTGGCTATTGAATATTGTGTATAGATTGCTTGTCTTTGGCAGTTATTTCACATTTGGTGCAATAAAATATATTGACATTTCAGACTTAAAGAACAGCCGACCTTCATTTTCTTGAAGGCAAAGTGCGGCTCTGCCCCCAAGTGGTTCAAACCAGGAACCAGACAGTTTCATGCATTCAGCATTACATATCTTTGCACTTTCACATACAGTACATTCACTGGGCTGTGTCTTCTTCTACCAGCTAAAATGATCACTTATGTATCTTTGTGAGAAAATGACAATATTTAGAATTGATTGACAAAAATTCTGTTTAGTTTTTTGGTTCTGACTATATATGTAGTATATATACAGTATATACAGTATATATAACATTCATTTTTTATACTTTTTTAAAAATTTATTATTACATGAATTTATATACATTACATACACATTTATATACACTATATATAAATTCACTCCTGAGTGTAGGTGCCTCACAGACAGAAGGCTTACTGTAACATGTCACATGTCATCATAGGTCACATCCTCCATCATGATGTCATTAAAATAACATTTTGTAGAAGCCATTATGGTTATGTGATTCATGGTGTTTTAATGTGCCATGGTGCACTGGATAATATTGCATAACATTCAGCCACACCATGATGTCTACGTCGCTCTCCACACAACGCTTTTCTTTCTCTTTACTGACAATTTGAAGACAATTAAGGTCGGTCGAAAATGTACAGCAGCAATAGAACAGACAGAGGGTCACGATAAAGACAATCATAAGTGATTACAGTAATCGAAAAAGTAAGAGAAAAATAAAGGAATAATTAAATGGCTGTAATCAAAATGAATACATGTTTAAATAAAGAGGAAACACACTGTAACCAACAATGGAAAAAGCACAATATAAGTGGCACAAAGCTAGAAATAAAATATACTTCTGTATTCAAACACTGGATGTATAAGGAAAGTAAGTGAAAGAGTTTCAGTGCATTTTTAAAGATGACTCTCCAGAACATGTGTTTGCGCAACAGCTGTGGCATGACGCCACGCATTTTACGCAGCAGCGGAACAGGTTTGGTGACCATCGAGAGGAATTCACCGGCTTTTGGGTTTGACAAGAGCATATGTTGGAAAGTAACCAGCAAGGGGGGGGGGAGACTTAGTTACTCCGCCCGAGAACTGTGGTGGGAGGGAGCTCAAGTGTAGTGTATGAGGGCAGTGGCGAGTTGGGACGCGTCTTTGGAGAGACAAGGTGTTGGAGAGGACCCTCCGTAAACACACGCTTTTATCCCAATAGAAGACAAATACAAAGACTCTGCGCGGGTCGCGGCGGAGGCGTCTCAGTGGGTCAGCTGACTCTTCGGTTTGTTAGTTCGTCGGACGGTCCATCCAATGTGCGTAAAGGGGCTCTATTTCCTCACGGTCCTGTCTGGACTCGCAGTTTCAGGTGAGACCCTGATTTGGTTTAGTTTGAGTGGATTATTTTGTAGGTGTTTTGCCATGTTTGGCCTTCAAGCTTTTCTAACTCCACCATTTAAACACAGTGTCTATGTCTCATGCGTAATGTAGGATACAGTAACCTATATGATCTGTAAATATAAAAAATGGTATTAAAGGCAATTTTATCATAGCACTCTACTCGCTTGCGTTCCGCCACTTTACACGGTCAGTTTTCTTACATCCCACGAGTCATGTTAAGTTTTAACAGGGCGATCACTCAAAGTCGCTCTCGACAAAACAAGGCTGGGAGTAAAAGAGCAAAAACTGATTGCGTGTCCATCAGTAAAAGCTCCGCAGGGAGCCCTGTACAGCCTTCATCTCTTTGCGCGCGGCCGTGCGTCATTGGGAAGTGTATAATTTGGCACAGTGGCACCGAGTGGGCTGCTGGAGCGGCCCCTTGTGACAACATGATGACTTTCCACTGTGGACAACAAATCCTGTACGCATTGTTTATGCGAACTCGCTCCTTTCCTGCCTATTCATGTGCATCCGTGCTCACGTTCACAGGGACTGTTAAGTGGCACCAGTGGGCGCAGATAAGTCCGCCGGCTTCCCGTACTAGAGGGCAGGATATGTCAGCAGGATCATAACAGCTTGTCAGATACACGCAACCATGTAAATAAATATAAATGGATAATGTCAGTTGGTTATAGCTGCTCTCATCGGAACACTCTAATGGAACACGTTTTAATCCGTTTACCTTATGAGTAGCAATTCATTCAGCAGCCACCAGGGTGTTTAACCTTGAATTTATGTGTCCATCCCAGTAAAGTGGATTATATTGATTGAGAACATGTTCATCCTCTTCCAAAGTGTCATGTAGGGGATTTTCAATAGCAGCAGAAAGCTGCTTATGTTTATAAGGAGCATGTGCTTCCAGATCAGTGGATGTAGAGGCACAGATGATCAAATAACAGCCCATAGACAGAGGAAAGGCATGTTGTAACTGAGTTTAGCTGCGTCTCACTTTTTTTTTTTTATGGTTGTTGTGCTGTAATCACTACCATTGCCTTTGGGTTTTCTGTGTTGGTTAAAGGGCACAACTTGATGAAACAGGCCAACACACGCTTCATCTCATCTTCATGAGAAACATGTGCATACAACTGTGGTTGCACTCTATAATTCCTTCACCCTCTTGTTGTTTCTGCTCCAAGATGTATTTGGTTTGTGTACGGCTGAGGCCCATACCGATCTTCAGAAATAAGTGCAGCCAGTAGTCAATATGATGTGTTTGGCCATTTTCTTTTGGTGCAAACTCCTTAACTAAAGTAAACATTCACTGAACAACACATAGTATTTGTGTCCAGTCTGCATTTTGTGTCTGCAAGTTACAGTAAATACTTTAGATAGAAGTGACTATAAACTAAATACTGAATTCATGAAACAGATTTTACAGACATCAGCATTTGTTAAGTTGCAAGGGAAGCTAGCATAAATAGGTAATACTTGGCCAATTAATTAGATAATTGCTCCTCTGCAGTGATCCAAGCAGGATGATACTGATTTGCAGTCTTGCTAAAAGGGGCCAATTTTTATGGATAAACAGTGTGTGACATTGACCAGACAGAATAAACTTTCTTTCCTTTTCTGCAATCACAGAAAGTTTTAAAGCAGTAGAAATCATCCATCAGTCTGAAAGATAAATGTTCTATACTGCATTTACTGTAAAATGTCTCTTGGCTGAAATACTTTAAAGCAGACAGTGATGCTTTAATTGTGAGGTGCCGTCTAACTGACTATCACACAGTCTATTTTTAAAAAAGAAAATATGCCTGAAAATAGATCAAATCTGCAGTTTAGTCTGTAATTTCTTGTCATTTTTGTTAATAATTGTTTTGAATGCAGTGATGCTGCAACAGGGTATCAGCAAAAAAGGACCAATTATGTTTTGGTCAAAAGCAGCAACAGTTTTATAAGAAACCTCACTTTGATTGTTTGAAAGTTGACTATTAATGTAATGTCTAAGAGACTTCATTGACACCATTGTCTGGCAAACTGTGTGTGTAATATTGGGATACACACCGTTGGACCACATTAAATGAGAAGGTGTTCCAAACTTTTGACTGGTAGTGTATATACAGTATATATAAAACACTAAACTGCAGCCAAAAGCTTCATCATTTTATAAAGCAGCAATTTATGAACCATAAAGCACACTTATTCTTTATGAAAAATAAAAAAAGCAATGATAAGCGGGGAAGGAAAATAAAAAAAAAAGGTTTTAGTTGTAATTGTGATTTTGTTACATTAAATAAATTAGTAGTAAATTAATAGTTTATTAGCAGCAGCAGAAATATGGGTTCGGTTGTCAACTAGTTCAAGATTCTTTATTGCCATTTACTTGATAACAATACAGCATAACTGCGGTAATGAAATGTTTAGTCCAGGTACCAACTCAACTTAGCACAATAAATAGATAATTAACATTACAACAATAGTATAGAAATATAAAATAATAAAAATAAACAATTATAATAGAATTCTAGACGTTTCCTCAGATTAGCTTCTGTCTTTACTGTTGAGACATGTATGACAGATCGGCTGCTACATTCATATTTGTGATTGGGTGTCATTCTGTCATGGGGGGGGATTGATTAAGTTTGATCAGGTTTCAACTGATGGAACACAAGCAACAATAGCTCCACTCCCAATCACATTATCTGGGCATGTTTGCCTGAAGTTTAGAACAATTTCTGTCGGAGTAACATGTTTGCATGTGTTTCAAAAGTCAAAAATTCTGGTTTTTCCTAATACGTAAAAGTCTCATAATGAAAGAAAACTATACTCAAACAGGAGATTCACGTTTTTTTCTTAAGAAATGTTTTCATCACTCGCCTTTGATGATAAATATGTCTGTTTTTACTCGTCTTTTAATTCTTTTCCTACAACATTTACTTGAACCAGAAACAGGAACCGTTCAAAGGCTGTGACGTGTGCCAACCTGTCCTGACTTACAGGTTTAGCGCATAAACACGCACACACAAGCATGCATTGTCCAATGCAGCATAAACGGGCTTATTAGTTAAACTTTGTCAGGTTCACAGGAGACAAGCAGCTTGTTTGCGTTTGGAGGGATGTAACCGTTATCTTTCTGCCATGGTGTCTCTAATCTCAACCCCAATAATGGGTCAGTGAAACACAACAGAACTGTGGTTTTCTGCTGTGGTGCACTCATGCCGTGTGTGTTGACACACCTAGACGGACGTCTGGCCTTTGTTTGTAGGGTTGATGGGTTTGCCTTGGGGTGTGTGGAGTTGACAATGACGCGTTCAGGTGTGAGAACGCATCAATCCCCAACACAAAGGGCTTAGGGTGGCGGGTGCATGTACTGTGTCTGTGAAATGTTGGATGGAGCGTGAAAGCGAGGCACTCCCTGCCTCAAGCTGAAACACAGGACTGCACTCAGCTCCAAATGTAAACATGGAATTGAATCATTATTTTTTCACCAAATAGAAAGTGTTTATGTTTGCAGGTTCATCTCAGGTTTGAGTGTGTGTGTGTGTGTGCACATGCTGTAGCCCTTATCAGTGCGTTTCCAAAAACAGTTAAGCGGTGCAATTGTTGTAGCTGGACTGTGCCATTTAATTGGACTATTGTTGTTGCTATTCCCAGTCTTCCTGCCATCCATGGACTTTTAAAATATTTAGTTGTTTGAGCTGACAGTGAAGAAACTCCACCATGTTTGCCTCACTGCTGTCCTCATCTTTTAAGTAAACTTGTATTTGGACTAACATGTTAGAATGTATTTCAAAAGTAAGGTTTCAATGGATCTTTTTTTTCCCCAATGTCATACATTTGCCCAAATGTTAGCAGTGTTGTTGACCACTAAAAAGCTCTACCATTGAGAGGAAAATCCCCTCCATGTTTATGCCATATGGAATAAATCATGTGCTTATTTGGCAAAGAGGAATTTTATCATCTGTTGCTAGTTACTGAATAGTTTGTGTTCATATATGGAGGGGCTATGATGTCACACTCAAGAATAGTTTTTCTTTTTAGGTACTCACCCATTTCAGCTGTCATTGTTTGAAACTCTTGCTAATAAATGTTCACTCTTAATTCAGTTTTATTTGACACAGTACTCCACTATTTAAATGAATGAGACTGTGAGCTGATGAATGAAGGAGGAGGACGTGATAGTGGGTGGGACAGACGGACAGGTTTCAGTCACACCTGACCACTTGAATGTAAGGCGGTCCCATAGCCCATTATGTCACTGATGTACACCTGCCTGGTTTTCTGGATGTAGTTTGAGTTAAATGCATAGTATGTAATTTCTGCTGCTTGGGGTCTTGCAATCAAAACAATAACAAAAGACCTAGTTTGATGCATTGGGATGATGGGATTTGCTGTCTTGTCTCATGTGGTTCTGCTGTTCTTGGTCATATATAGTATTCACAGTTCATTTTGTCTTATTATTTCCTCCTGGTCTTCTTATATCCTACATAAAATGGTGCTGCAAACAGTTCTCCAGAGCCATGGAATGTTTTTCAAGGTTATTTTAAAAACTTAAATAGTATACTATCCTGACAAGTAAACATTTGGTAGCGTGCCTCTTTAAGGTGGAAAGCAAAAAGCCGAGGTCTGTTGTGCCTCGGTTTCTGATCTGTGTGTGCAATTCATCATTGGCTGAACGATTCGTCTGGTCACGAGCAGCGGTGGAAGTCACAGTGGGATTGGATTTAGTCTGAGTCATTCCACTGCAGGACACTAAACATACTAGTGCAGTTTCATAGTAAATATGTGCAACAAAGTCTGTCTCTCAGGGCTTGGATTGTCAGCCCAGCGGAAGCCAGTGTGCATGTAATGAGGTGGATCGAAACACAAGCACAAGGGGAGTTTGTAATCCTGGGGAGAAGCTGTTGAGTCAGCTGCGTGGTGGGAGTGGAAGCGGTTTGATGGATTAAACTCTTATCCTCACTCACCCACTCCACGTTTCCTGTGGACACTGCTGCCCGATGAATTACAATTGGCCCAGGAGGAAGCAGGTGGAGGGGGAAAGAGGTAAAGGGAAGAAAGAGTTCTAAATAAGAGGCTTAAACTCATGTTTCTGTTTAGACTCACTTTAAGGTGTTTCCAGACTTAAACGCTGCTTTAAACTTCAAACTTTAGAGGTGGAATATGAGAAAAGCAAATACTCCCCTCCTTTAATTCATGTTTTCTTCAAAAAAATGAATCACAAATCAGATTAATTGAGTTTTGCTCTTTCAACCTCCTGGTGCCTGCTTTAACTCTATGACAGGCTATGATACATTACATAGCCACGCTTTGTTTGTGATAAAAGCATTTATCATTTATATATTATCCATTATTAAGATACAAAAGCATTTAAAATTTAGACTTACACTTTAATATTTGCATTAAAAGCAAAAGTAAAGATAAACTTCCATACCCATATCCCCATAACTGACTTTTTAGAAATTCCTTAAAACAATTTACAGGCCTTATGTCCAAATATGGCCCCCTCCCCACGCCCTTTGTGCAGCTTTCTTAATATTTAGAAACTGACTCATGATCCTTTGCGTAACCTTTCATACTGCTCAGTTCTGCTTAGAAGACCATAAAACCTCAGTAGAAACTCTGTCTTGTTGAACTCTTTTGCAGACTGTTCTGTACTCTGAACTAAACTTGTCCCATTCTGCAGAATAAAATCCACTAAGACAATTTGGTGAACTCTCAAATTCTTTAGTTCATCTCTCTCACCCGGGGAACACACGGAAATTTCAACTACATTTGTTACAGGCATAAGATGCCACCTGCAGGCTGTATATGGCCACATGTGGCTACGCAGTCACTGTGTGCATTATTGAAAATACTAAATATGTATCAATCTTCCCCATAACAGCCTGCAGTCATATGGGAGCAAACAACACAATTTTAGACCCTGGCTTCTCAGTTTTTCTTCCATTCAGCCATTAGTGCATGAACCAGTGAGGTTTGGTGAGAAAGCTTCACCTGCAGTGACTGTTTACATCCCTGCTGTAGGTGCTGTAGGATGGGGTTACTATCATGCTGAAACAAAAAAAAAAGGTTTTTTACTTCCTTTTGGCCCTCAAATATATTTCCTTAAATATCATAACATTAAGTTTTCCCTTAACTGGAACAAAGGCAGAGAAAAACAGCCGCAGAGAAAAAGAACACAAAAAGTGCATGGTCACAAACTGTACATTCAGCCATAAGTGGTGTTTGCTTGTTTCGGCACAACTGCATATTTGACAAATGGAATGAACGGATGCTTATATAGAGAACGCATTATGCTCATTAGGCTATAATAAACACTTTTCAGGGCCTCCCTTCCCATTACACCACCCAACACTGCAAACACACTGTTACCTGAACCTACAATTCCCAGCCCTCAGTCCAGCCCCACATGAAAGAAAGACATTGTTTTATAAAAAGAAAGGGGTAAACTAACCTGGGCTTGTAAAACCTCTCACAGAGAAGAGACTCTTTGTACTCCACTGAGCTCGATGCATGTTTTGTCCCTTCCTAAGTGTTTCCTCCAAAACTGGGACATCAGAAAATCAGGTTTCCTTCAGTAGTCCCTTTGTTTGTCAGCCATAATGTAGGGAGGTAAAGCATAAACACACACCATCTAGGAAATAATGTAATCAAACCAATTTCCTGATCCTGAGAGTCAGGGCAGTGACTGGATTTCTCTGGGTATCCAACAGTGTTTCCTCCACTCTGTTTGAAGCTGTACTTGTATTAACTTTTAAATGTAGACTGCTGTCCATTAGATTCACATGAGCGATGCACATGTCGCCTGTGAGCTCCGCGCGGCTCTCTCTGTTTATCAGTATAGCTGTTTGTAGCACTTGGCCACAGTCTGCACACAGGAAGTGATTTGTTTTTATGTCAAGACGGAGATGAAGGCCCCAGCAACACTGAGCTAGTAAACTGAGACAGTTGCAGTAAGACTGAAAACACAAAGATGTGCCAGTGAAAGTTTCAGAAGTGAGTTGTCCTGCTCAAAAAACGTATAATTCCATTTGACGGGATAAACAATTTTCAACCTCAAAGTGTTGTTTACTATGGAAGCCAAGAGTGACCGTTATCTCCCGATCATGGAATAATGAATTTGTTATCATATGATAATGAGATAAACTGCTGGGAGACTATTCTGTCTGTCCACAATTATCCCATTATCACAAGAAAACCAGCCTTATTAAACCCGCGATAACACATTAATTTATCAAGAAAACAAGCCTGTTATCTCGAGATAACACAATAATTTATCTTGTTATCACGAGAAAACGAGCCTTGTTGGATAACTAATTTATCTCCTTATTTCATTATTCCGTGATCTCGAGTTAACAGGCTGGAAAAATATAGTAGCAACCATGACTGCACTTGGCTTCCGTAGTTTACGTCAGTGCGTCCCCTAGCTTTCTATAAATGGACCCACCTTTTAAAGGTGGCTAACTATTGCGACCCAAATCACTATATCAGTTGTGACAAAAGCAAATTTCGTGGATAATGTAGTGACTCATTTACAGCTGTAATGTAATATCTAAAATTATTTTGAATTGGTAAAGAATTGTCCAAAAGAATCTGTGGGTCCTGACCCCACTCTTTTGGAATCACTTTTTATGTGATGGTGTCACCCAGTTTTCTGGATATCATACTGTTTCCCTCTTACTGGTATCTGCATATTTATGAGTGAGTGCAGCACCAACAATCCCCGACTTATCAGGCGACACGAAAACTTTGACAAGGATCTGGATTGTATGAGAGACGGGCGTATTTGTTGACTTTCCACAATGCTTTCAAGGTAGTGAAAGGAAAAAAATATTTTGAATACCAGAGAATGTTTGTCAAGCAGTTATGACAAGACAAGTATATCGAGTATGCCTCTCTTCCTTGTGAAACACACACAGAAAGACCTGAAAATGCAAACATTTTGAAAAGCTACCCTTGGTAACGGTTGCTATGTGGAATGAATACATCTGAAGAGACTGTCTGTCAGCTGAACGTCCTCATAGTTCAGAGAATTTAGTGAAAGATGGTGGAGGAAATTACACTTCATCCAAGGAATACACTACCAGTCACAAGTTTCTGAACACCTCCTCATTTAATGTGTTCCAAAGGTGTGTCCAAACTTTTGACTGGTAGTGTAAGTGAACAGGTCTTGCAGCACATGTTAAAGGAGTGTTGGTCAGCCAGCACACTTAAAACTATTAATTAAATTGCGCTGCACCAATATTGACATCATGAACGGCTGTATGGGTTCTCTTAGGAACATCAGGAAACAGGTTTTGATACCTTAAAGGTCACATACAGTAGAATGGTCTTTTTCAATACAAAAAAAAAAATCAAGATTACTGATGTCTACTTAGATAAATTAAATAATATTTATGGTCAAAAACCTCATAGTCTCTTGAGATTAAGCCAGTTTATTGCTGCTCTCTGCCAGCCTCTGAACAGGCACTCTGTTTCTGAGCTAATGCTACCAGCTGACTGACTGCTCCGCGGTGCTTCTTCTTCTTCTTCAGGTTGAATGTTCACGCCCACGATCAGGAGTAGCTGTTGGGGGAGGGTTCATTGCACGGCAAATGTCCTAGTTACATAACTAAACTTGACTTTTCAAAACCTCTTGCTCCAGCGCAGGTAAACAGAGAAGCCCTTCTTTCTCAGAAGTGGCTGAAGTGTATATTGTGACACTTTAGTGATGTTTAGATAGAGGAAGGACACGGGGACACACCAAAAAACATCAGAAATGTGATTTTCCAGTGAATGTCCTCTTTAATATCACTTCTGTATAATAATTAACTGTCTGCTGGTACAACTCTAAAAGAGACATTTTCTCAGTAAGGTTTTGTATAACTTCTGTTTTGTAGAAATCTACAAAATCAACATCCTGAACAAACAAAGCTGAATATGCTTGTTGCCTTTTATTACACTTTGTAACATCAAAGGCCAAAATTCCTTGGGCCACTTTAGGCTCCCTGCCACTTTCTCCAAATGGTGGAACCAGTTTCACCTCTCTACTAGCACAAAACCTGTTTGCTTGTAATGGGGCCATTCTCCCCTGCTAATTCTTTCTGCAACAGCACTTTGTCTTTTTTTTTCCCGCTCTAACTGTGCACAATCCAGTCTTTCCTGTCTCTCTCATTCCTCTCTCTTTTTTTTTTCTCTGTCTAATTGCAATTTTAATTTCTCCAATTCAAATTGTCTTTTTCTTTTTCTTCCATCTCCATCTTTCGGATTGACACCTTTTTATCTGAGCAAGGTCTAAGCTCAGGCTTACCATCAGGGTCTACAAACTGATCCAACTTTTCACTTAATGTTTGGCAATCTTAGCTTTACTACAGCGTAAATTAACACCAGTTACGTTTAGCAGCCTAGCAACTTCTGGAAGCTCAGCCTTTTTGAGATCCTTTAGACCCTTAACGGTTGGTAAGCCAAGAAAATCTCTTACTACTTTTGCTGCCATGATTAGGAAGAAAAAAAAATCACTTAGCTAACGCCTTGGCTTAGATTTCTATAATGACCCTTTTCAAAATGCTTTATATTGAATAAGAATATAAATAACTCGTTACTGGTGAACAATCCCGGACGAATCTATCCCTAATTTTGTTAGGTGAGTGTCTCACGAGGAATCGTGGTAGCAAACAAATGAACAAAGAAGGAGTTATATTTATTTCAAATCAAAAGAGAATAAAATAAAACAAAATAAAATACATGAGGAAAGCACAATTTAACACTGTGCTGACTGTGTTTAGGCCTAGGTCTTTAACAATCACAATAGCATTGGAAAGACCTTACAGTTCACTTTGTATGTCCTTGGCCTCGGTACAAAGATCCAGATAGAAATAGGGTGGTGTCCGACCTCCTGACGGTGCCAGCAGTTAGTCCAAAGAAATTATGGAATAATGCCAACACCACTACATCCAATGGAGTTTCACGCACATACATACACACCCAGAAACTCTTTGAATACTGCTGCATTCTGTCAACAATACTGAACATGTGTGGAATGTGACTACACTGAAGATAAAACATTAAAGAACGGTGGAGGGTAACCGTTAACAATCTCTTCCACTTATTCCTGATAACGCCCCAAAACAGCTGGAGATGACATTACCAAAAATAATCATAAATGCATACAGGGGATACTGACCTGAGGTGAATTGCCACATGGGAAAGTCGTTTACTGTAATCACCTCTACCAAATATGTTTTCACCTTTGTCTGCTGGTTTGTAAGCAACAGGATGAAAACATCTGGAGAGTGATGAGGTGTTGACCAAGGGAAAACCCATGGGGAAAAATCCATTACATTTTGTTGCAGAGCTGAGAAGGGGGTGGATCCAGGATTTGGCTGAGCTATAAGACTTGATTGAACTGAAAGACAGTTTAGTCTTAGCAGAGGTATGTGCTCTACTAGTGTAGTCTGTAGTCCAGGGAACCAGATAACAAAGTTTTCAAACACAAAAAGCCATTGTAGAATTTAATATATTTAAGCTTTTATTAATGCTTTATATGACCCAAGATTTGGTTATTTCCTTCTTGTTCTGACTGAAACAAGTTAATTTAAAAATCCTAATTTAAACCAATACCCTCTACTACAAAATCCTTGCAGATACTACTTTAGAGTTACAGTAAATCTTAAGTACTGTCATTGTTTTGTATTCCAGGAAAGGCAGTTAGAGCATGTCTGTCTGCAAAATTTAAAAAAATAATAACTTAGATGAATTGATGCATTTGGCTGCATTCAGGTCCCGCCCTCCACTTATGTAAATAACTCCATCTTAATAAGCTGTGAAAGCTCCCTCTCTCTGTCTTCCTCTGTGTGCTGGGTGTGGTCAGTACTGGCAGGATGTCCAGATATAAACAAAGGACCAATGTAGACTGGACAGAGAGAGACGGGCTGGACCAGAAGAATGGACAGACAAACAACAGATCAGTCTAATGTTATCTAATCTCCTCATGACTGACTCGCACTTGTGGAGGATAATACATTTCCATCATTTTTGTTCTCCTTCTTACACACTCACTCAGTCAGTCATTCCACTCTTATTCACCATTTAAGCTCACTCTCTACTCATTTATCTCTCTTTCTCTAAATGAGCTAAATTCTGTGTGTGCTTAATGTCGTCACTCATGTAATGGTACACATGCGGCCCTCTTTCCCAATTAGTGTCAACTAATAACTGATTAAACACTGATCATGTACTCTTAGACAAATAGTAGTGGAGGCACTGTATATCATCCTAAAAAAAAACCCACTTAACCCTAACTCTTAATCAACTCAACGTATTTCAGAAGACAGCATAGTTGAAATCAGTGGGTTTTAGTTGATGTAATGTAAATAGAACGGTTAATTGTGATCAAGGTAAATTGACCTCAAGGGCCTACATTCGCCCCTGATTTACGCAGCCTCATGAATCATTTCAGCATGATGAGATTAGACACTCTACTACAACTACATTGCCATCCTGATCATGTGCAATATACTCTTAAATAAGAAACCTGAAAAAAAGAGGATTTTTCCTGTAGTGACTTGATGAGCAATGAATGTTCCCTCCACATAAACCGCATTTTTACTAGTCACTAACTGCAGCTGCTCTGCTACATATATACTGCCACATATAAACATACATAACACTGTATGTTATTTTCGAACTGATGCCACCAGGCAGACTTACTCGCAACCAGAATATTAAGATGTTAAAGTGGAACTTTGTAAGTGTGGTCCCTTCTTTGGCTTTTTCTCTATGGAGCTCCCCCTACATTTTTTATGACACCATGGTAAATATCCATCCATCCAATGTCTACTACTTTATCCTCCCCTTCATAAAAACTGACCCTCGCTGACCCTCCCCCTTCCCCTCCTCTCTAATGGTCACATGCATTTGTTTTCAATGGAGCCAGCAAAGGCAAGCCATCGAACCATGTTCATGCTGGTTCGCATGGTCTTTTTCAGTTCTGGTCATTAAACTAAAAACGGTCCCATGTTTACTCGTGTATAGCCCCTAACTCAGTCAGACAGTTTCCCCTTCCTTCGACAACAGTATTCTCTGCTTCTTTTCCGCAGGCTCTGCCAGGATGTACTGTAAGTCTAAAATAACACTATTGCTGCCTTGATCTTAGAGCTGGTACCTGGCTAGGGTGTGTGTGATTCTGAGGCATCTGGGTCGGAGGCCCTGATCTTGCAAGGCTAGTTTTCCGCCAACAGACAGTAGAGAGATTGGGGACAGCCCCCAGTTGTTCCGCAAAACAAGCCATTTAATGATCACACCCTTATTTAACGAAGGTGTTAAATGAGGGTAAAAATCCTGCATAGCTATGATATTTATCAGGTTAATTTTCCTAACTTTAATGTCAGACCAAAACAAATACGATTGTAATTGCACACACTGGTGCGCTTCTCATCCATGCTCACTGGAAAACAGACCATGAGAGTTAAACATGTAATATTATGTGTGTGTTAATTTTCTCTCGAGTGCTTCATTTGGAAGTAAAACCATAGGGTTGCTTTCAGCTGAATGCCTTTGCAACTTTCTGCCTCTGCGGAATCGCTTGTTCTTCTCTGTTCTTTTGATGTGTTCATATGGCAAGTTGTGTACAAGACATTTTGAACTCAGAAGTTTTCGGCAAAATAGTTTTCACTGAAGAAGGATAAGGGACTGTTCAAATGTGCTTGTTTCATTAATGCGGTAAAGCAGCGCCTTCATAAACAGGGTCAGTCAGTTCTGACTGTACACAAATGCAACAGCTGGACCAGCCACCAAAACAGAGCCTCGATAACAACACAAAGAGAAAGGGTGTGACATCACTCTCTGCTCAAGACATTAGTACTCTATTTACGCAGTTAATGTTTCTTTCCTGACATTGTGTAATGCAGAATGTTTCATATTAGGCTTTTAACAATAAGCAGATCACAGTGAAACTCAGCCAGGACTGTTTTGCAAATTAAAATGTTGACCTGATGATTTTGCTATATGTTAAAAAGTTAAGGGATCCATAATGTCAAAACAATTCATCCTTAGGGTGTTATGGTGTATCATTTATTATATTACTCTGTCCCCAGGTCACCATTCATGTCCAATAAAATCGAATTTAACAGTAATCCGTCCAATAGCTCATCAGCTTTTTCTCAAAGTGAGAAACATGTGACACATTTTTGTGTAATCCAAACATCTGGTATGGCTATAAACAACAAATCAAGCATACTTATTTGTAGAAGGAGGCTCTTGCTTGATAACAGGACTTGTATTGTTGTGAGACATGCAATTCAGTGTACATTTTTATTTCTGGTCTCCTCTCTACTCTGTCGCTTTGCCAGCCTTCACATGGAATATGATATGTTTACTTGTTGGCTCAGATTCTCAGACTTCTGCTGAGATTTCACACACACACACTTACGCAGACAGGGGAGTCATTAGGTAAACTGATACAACCAGCCCCGATGCAATCTGTTTAATGAGTGTCCTAAACACATGAAGTTTGATCCACTTAGTCCAGTGTTTCTTCACACTGAACTTAAAATGAGGGTGAGTGAGAATATTGGGAAAGAGGAGGCCAGTTACCTTTCACATCAGTCCATCGGAGCAAATCTTCTGCTGACATACAGTCAAAGATTTATGTTGTTTTTAATAACGCAATTGAAATTCAGCGTCCTTTTTGTTTTAAGGCTGCAGTTTGTGACTTGTGGAGATTTTTGTGATCGTTAATGTTATTGTGCCTCTGTTTTGTCTGTGTCAGCAAAAAGTGTGTAACTGTATGCTGCCTACTTCTAAAAACGAGTTCTGTGAAGCAATACTATCAGACCTGACCAAAGGACTGAGCTGCTGAACGACCAGTTATTTTTTTTTTTTTTGAGCAATAGAATTCACTTCACTTTTTTTGTGGGAGCTTAGTTGTTTTCAGTCATACTCCCACCTGCTTGTCTGTCACAAATCTCTTCCTGTGTGCTGTACGGGAATGCCATCAGGCGAGAAAAAGGTAAAACTAATGCAGCAAGTTGAAGGTGATACCCAGAATGATGGCATATATACTGCAGTGTAATTGTAATGAAACATGTTTTTTTTTTCATTCAAGAAAAGGAACATTTTCAGTCTGAGAGAAGACTTGTGCAAAGATGGACTCTCATTACTGTACACTGTCTTTAACACTCACTTACTCATGTTCCTCCCAGTTTTCATCAGGCTCATTTAAAACACTTAGAGCGCTGCCAGGGCCCAGTGATGAGAGAGAAGCCTTTCTGTTTAATGCTGTGTAGCGGCTGTCTGGTATCCCTCGCTCTCATCCCAGCCCACAGGAAACCCTTTCCATTCTGATAAGAAACAGAATGTGATGCCTGAGGAGCCAAGACCATGCTAATATTTTTCCTGGTTAACTCTGACCTTAAGGGTTGCTGCAATTATTGTGAAGGGGAAATGATATGGCTTAATTTGCCTTCTTTCCTAGACTTCATATTTCTATGCCTCAAGCTTCACGCTATCTTGCTTTTAAGCAGTGGGATAACCCATTTTATTTTATTTAACCCACTTTTTAAATTGCTGAGTACAGCCTAATCATTTTAGTGCTCAAAGCCTACATAATTCATGTTTTGCGTTTTTTTTTGTGAATCCCTTAACCATTTTAGCACCTAACTGCATCAATAAAAGAAGAATGAAACGTGTAACAGATGATTGAGTCCTAGTTTGCATGTCAGTGGGTAAGCTATGCTTGAAAACGGAAGTTTTCCTCCTTTGGTTTCAAAAACAATTCTGTATCCTGATTTTTCCAAAATGTGCATTTTCAGTGGACTATGCCTGAATCAGAGTTTGTGTTTCCACCCACTTCTGTCAGAAATCTCATCAAGTGTCTTTCTTGTTGTACAGCTTCCTTATATGGAATGTGTAATGACGTTAGGGCTGATCTTGGCTACTGTGATGATTACACTGGCTGCTGTACTGTAGCTTTGCAGATGGATGGTCTGCTGTGTGCCAGGACATTGACTTTAACAAGGCCAGACATGGCTTCTGATAATATTGGAGCATATGGAGCTCTCCCTATAAATAGTTCAGGTGATTTGGGCTAGGCAGCAGGCACAGAGACTTCCTCTGAGACTTTGAGCCACAGTCACTGTGCATTCTCATTGGGCTGCTTCAGAATATAAGTTGGATGGGGCTTGATTAACTAGACTCTATGAAAGAGAGAGATGTGATCTGTCGATTTCTGACACAGCGATGTCCAGCTACCAGGCAGCAACTCGAGCTTGTCTCTGCCTCAGACGGTACGTGCATGTGTGTGTGACCTTGCTAGGCCCACTCTGGTGAGCTCCATCCATCATATAGAAGACCCAAATTGTTGCCAGTATCGCTGTCCGCTCTTTCAGTCCATTTGTTTCCCCATCTAATAGATCTATCATATAGTGTGAAGAATGATGTCGCCCATATCCATATAATATACAGCAGACAATTTCCAGCCCTGTCTCAGGCTGCTGCAGCAGTGCAACTCAAGTGGGTATTATTTGTGAAAGTGTCACAGATTTGGCCTACTGACCTGAAATCGAGTGACTTCAAGATGTAATGAAGCAGATTTCTTAAAGGGCGTTTGCTGCTTGTAGATCTAATCATATTCTTTCAGCATTTGGACTTATCTGCAGAATTGCACAGTGTACTGTACTGCGTATACCTCTAATAAAGCTATAGTGACAATGTAGAGTTAGTGATTTTTCTTGCAGCAGCTCTGTGTAGGCAGAGGCAAGGTCAGTGGGTGCACTGCATGCACTCACTGAGCTGGAAATTACTGATGAGGGTGAATTCAATCTGCAAGTTTTGTGCTGTATTTTTGTAAATGTAGCTGTGATTCTTTTAAAAAGCTTTGATGCATGCGTTTTGCTCTGTTCCATGTACTGTATTCTGCATTGTACGTAACCTCTGCTGCCACATACTTGTGCTTTGTAGGCGTGCTGCAGGTCAGTGGGATGCGTGTATACACATCTGGGGAAATGGAGGCAGTCAACGGCACGGATGCCCGTCTCAGGTGCACATTTGAGAGTTCCTCTCCAATTAATATCAACTCCCTTGTCATCACGTGGACCTTTCGACCTCTCAAACCAGGACGAGAGGAGTCGGTGAGTGTGTGTGTCTTTGGGAGAAAGTGATCAAACCTCTGTCAAGGAGCATCCACCCCCTCAGCAAACTGAGAGAGGAGGTGATGAGTCATCTGGCTCCCTATGGAGAATCTAAGACAGCATATGAGGAATCTGTCTCAGTGTGTGTGTCTGTATTTTCTGTGTGTGCACATACTGAGAATAGAGTGAAAATAATTGTCATCCAGTAGCGGTTCATCTCTCTCTCTCTTTCCATCTGAGAATAAAAAATCCATCCTGCGCTTTCTGCTTTTTGTTTGGTGACTTTCTCTCTGTGACAATCCAACAATAACGTATCTCACTGTTGCTACAATCATCTGTTCTTCACACTCCACGATAGGTGTTCCACTTTCAGCAGCGACCCTATCCGCCTGTAGATGGAATTTTCAAGAAGCGCATTCTCTGGGCCGGTGACATTATGGGCAACGATGCCTCCATTATAATTCGACAGGTCAAGTTCACCTTCAATGGCACTTACATCTGCCAGGTCAAGAATCCCCCAGATGTTCACGGCCCAGTGGGAGAGATTCGACTCCGTGTTGTCACTACAGGTCAGAAAATTCACTTACAGACATGTAACCTTTCATTCGTGCCCCATCTTTCCTGGAAGGCAGCATTCTTGTTTTTGGCAATATACAAAGGAAGGACTAAGCCTCTTGAACCCCTTTAGAAAATCGTTTTAGTGTGACATACAACTGACTGACTGTACTGCCACTGTGTCATAGTCTGTGGCTGATAAATCTGGGATTTTTTTTAACCTGAATGAACCTGTCAAAAAAAGGGGATTACACCATTCCTTCCACCAGTGGTTGATTTGTTGCCTTATATTTTTCACCCTTGTGTCACTTGTGCATCACAGATCCACCAAAAACAAAATGAGACTGAGAAGGAAATAACAAAACTACCACGGAGCTCTGCTGCATTGCACCAAAAATTTTATAGGAATTTGCATCAGTGCAGATGAAGAAGAAATTAATGTATTCACCTGGTTTGATTGAACACATTAAGAATGGGGAAGGTCTAAAAGCACTAATAAATAAAGTGATTAATTTAAAACATGCAGGCCAGTCAGTGTTGATGATAATATCTATGTGAAAGATTAAAACGATATTATTATTATCATTATTATAATTAATATTATTAGTAGTAGTTGTTAAATTTTAGTTCATTACAAATATTTGTTTGGGACAATTTTCTATGGTCACTGTATCAGTGCTGACATGCTGATATGATGATATATTAATTATATTTTCACCATCTTAATATGTGTAAGCAACATTTGCTACTAAAGACAAGTACAGTGGAGGGTAAAAGTTACAACAAATAATAACCACAGTGGGTATTTATAACGTCTGTATCAAATTCGGACATCAGATCAAATGGCAGGGCAGCACCACATTGATTAAGGTTCATCATCGGAGGACGATGAATGTGTGCTGAATTAAAATTGAATTTCATTGCAATCCCTGCAGTGTTTCAGTCTGGGCTAAAGTGATTAACAAATACACTTACAAATGCACAATAAAATAGCTCTGAGCAGTTAAAACCCTGTTTGTTTTGTCAAGTAAGCACACTCAGTCTGGTTTTGTTTGTTTCCTTCCAGCCTCTTTCTCTGAACTTCTTCGCCTGGTTTTGATCATCGCGGGCAGTATCGCTGGTGTGCTCATCCTCCTCGTCATCATCGTGTCTTGCAGGAGGTGCAAGAAAAGGAGACAGAGATACCAGGAAGGGAATGTGGAAGTGCCTCGCAAAGAGAGAAAAGACCCCACTGCGTGGTAAGACCAAGAGACAGACAGATAGAAAAGGCGGGAGGATAGAGATGAAGAGGATGAATCATGAATCTTCCTCTCTCTCTCTGTCTAACTCTGGGAATTGGGGCATGTGGTGCTCTTTCTTGGGGCCTGGGGCTCTTTTCCTTCTGGACACTTCACTTCTACAGTCCTCTCCATCTGCAGTCCAGTCGCAGTCACAGACCTGGACCAGTATATGGGCAGCGAACATTAAGCAGAAATAAAATGAGAATGTGTCTTTGTGTAGAAAGCTGTAGGTGCTGTGTATCTTTTTAATCACCATGTGCCTTTTATTTCTTGAAAGAACCAACTCTTTTATCAGTTTATTTTTACTTATTCCAAACACATTTCCTGTTTAGAGTAAATGTTTTGATGATGTAGATGAAGAACAATGGTGTATTCCTGCTGTTTACCTCCCAACTAATACACACTCCCACTGCATACCTATGCAATGCAGCCTCAGTGACTTATTTCAACAAGCAATACAGACTGAAAGAATAAATGAGCACTTTCATAGCTCCTATTTAACTTCAATGACCACATGATAGGGAACATGATGAAACCCCATTCATAGATTTGCAACATTGTGCATTTCCATTTTATTTCACTGCTGAAGTTATATTTCTGGGTATTTCTGACACACTGTGATGTTATGAGACTGATTTTTTGCAGCAATAATCAAAATGTGTTAGAGTAATCATGACCTGTTGATGAGCACTTGTTGGAAACAGACATTTCATACTCGTAGAATGTGAGCCGCACTTGATTAAATACTGCTTATATTGTATTTTATTTTTCACTGAAGTGGTTGTTTTTTCCACAACATATCTGATGACCCATTGTCTGTTTTGAACAATGAGCTATTTGGTCATGTTTTCCTGGGCATGCGGGTCTGCTTTACTTCACTCTTGGGTTTTCAGATCTCTCTGTAACAGGTGCTACAGATGGTTCCTGTGTTGCGATAAAGTATACACCAGTTTTAAACTCACAACCCTCTCAAGGAGAAACCGATGACTTCACTGTGATCTCGGGCGATCTTATTTATTCAGCCTAAAAACCGTAAACTCTCACTGAAACATTTAGTGAAGAAAGAAAGGAAGCAATTTGCACCTCAATCAGATGACGATGTGTGAACAGATATTTTGAACCATCTTTTGCTCTCAATGTTGGAGTGACCTTGTGTGACGCTAACCCTTTGTTCCTGCTGTTTGTGTTGCTGTCTGCTGGTCTACGTCCTCTCCCATTTTGTGTCACTTTGGTGCGTTCATGTACATGAATAATTCATGGACATGTCATATGTGTGTGTGCGTGTGTGTGTTTGCTATGTTGCTCCCCCTTTGCATGACCTCCCATCCCCTCTGTGTGCATGTGTCCTAGCCACCCATCACGGGCCGTCCATCTCTACATGTCAGACACATCCATAGAGATCGATAGTTCAGATGGCATGATCTCAGATGCCAGTACCAAAGACTCAAGCTCCTCAGAGGATGAGGGCCCAAGCTCAGATGACGATGATGGTGACGATGATTCAGACTGAGGAAGTGGGAAGAGAGAGAGAAACAACAACACTGATGTGACGCCAGCCAGGAAGTTTGCTGGAGGGATGCCTGCATGGCACATATGGAATGTTCCAGGATTCTGCTGAAAGGAGGCAAAATGAAGAGAGTGCTGCTGCTGCAGTGTTGGAAATAAGCACACTGTTTCTGAATAGGAGGAAAACGGAAAGGAAGTTTTGTTGTTAAGTTTCCAATGAGGAACAGTTTGGAGCAATGCCTTGGTGATGGATTTGAAACAGCATCAAAAGTGAGGAGATTCTGCTTTTGAAAGTGAAGAAATGCTGGGTCAAACCACCAGGGCTTATGAAGTGAGAGGCAATATGATCCTGAGGCAGGTTCAGCCTCTGTTATGAAGGGGGAAAGGGACAATTTGTGTTCAACAACTGTCTCATCTTCTAGAAACAGATCTTGTTAATTGTCAGGAGTCAATATTAAAAAAAACAAAACACGGATTTTACGAAAGACACTGGCATATGAGCCCTGTAGTAAGAGTGAGGACAGTCATACACAGACCTTTACTTTTGTTGTATGTCTCTAAATGTCACATTTAGAACAATGAATTATATTTTAAAAAGAAAGCGAAGAATTTGTTAAAAGCTTGTTTGTTCCTCTACATGCTGGCTGAGTCTATCAACAGCTCACATCAGATTACCTGGAATAAAGAAGAATTGATGGGAAGTTTCTCTCATACTTGATCGGGGAGCGAGAAATCGCACATATGCGAATGTCCCGAGTGTCGCGTGGCAATGCACAGTCAGATCTGAAAACCCTTTGACTGCAAAATGTCCTTGCGAGCTTCTTTTCTCACTGTGTGCGCCTGTGAATGCACCAGATTTACTAACAAATGATTGTGATAAATGTTTTACTTAATTCCGTGACATCATTTTCTACTTGTGTGTTTATAGATATTTCTTTTTTTTTAGATAATACCTGAAGTATTCTGTTCCTTTAAAATGTCATTGTGTTTTTTTGTCATAGAGATTTTATTCAAACAAAAAGAGGATTTTCTAATAAAAATGCCTTTTAAATCTTTTAGCACATTGTGTCAAATGCATTCCACCACACAGAGCATTTGAGTAGAGAACATTTGGCCCAGGAAACAAATAACAGCACAACTTGACATGATTTGACAGAGCTCATCTATTATGTAGGAGAGGAATCTCATTATTCGGCATTTATTATGCATCATTATTTTTAATGCACTACCGCCAGTTGTGTGCTTATGGTGTGTCTGTCTATAGAGTACTTTTGCTTGTTTACCTGTTTACATTACATTTCATTACTGTTAACATTACTGCAGGGATTTGTTGTTTAATTTGTTCCAGGCTCAATCTTTATTACATTAGGTATGCTGCGTTTGTGACTGAAGTTAATGCCTGTTAGATGTTCATGACCATGAATATGTTATTGTGTGTGTGTGTGTGTGTGTGCCTGTGCACTGACCAAAGTCTGTCCCTTGGGTGCAGCATTAGTTACTGACTGACAGATATGTTGTGTGTGTGTGTGTGTATTGTATTTTGTTACCTCTACCCATAAACACTGACCTTGTCAGATCCATTAGTCCTCATGGAGACCAAAACCTGGTCCTAATGAGGAAGTTATGAAGATTTTGAATTATGGTTAGGAATTCACTGGTTATGGTTAAGGTTAGAGATAACTGTCAACAGAATGGAAGTAAATGAGAATCCCTAAAAGGATAGCACGGACCTTTGTCTCTCTCTCTCTCTTTCTCTCTCTGCGTGTGTGCATGTGTGTGTGTGCACAATGGGTCAGAGCATGACTAAAACGAGGAACGGGGTGGGTGAGAGCCCTTGTTTATCCAGAGCTAAATAATTACATGTGCACTGCTGTAGAACTAGCGAAACAACACTGTTGTCTCTAGATAATCTAATAATCTCACTTGTATCATCATGGAGCTTCTATTAATTAGTGTTGCAGAGCTTATACACTGGCCTTCAAATAATCCTCCCACAACAATAAAACAACTAGCCTGGCTTATTGGAAAAAAAAAAAAAAAAAAAACTATTGAAATCATCTGAATGTTAAGTTTGGCATCAATGTATAGAATAAAAGAGAGACAAAAACACATACAGTACCATGCACCACGTTCTATAGTGAGAGCACTGAAAAGTTACATGTAATTAAATAAATAAAACACACTGAAAACTGCAGTCAGAGCAAAACTCTGCAGTACATTATTTGTCATAGCATCACTGCTATAATGTCATCCCTCCTCGTAGGAATGGGGCAGTGACAGTTCAGAAGCAAGTCATTTTAATGCTGCACTGTGTAACTTGTAGTGATTTTTGTTGTTACTGTCAGTGTTATTATTCTGCCTCTGTGCGGTCTATGAATGGAAACATCGTATCATCATTTGTATGCTGAGTCCATCTGAAAAAAGGCTCTGTCAAGCATTACTACCAGACCTGACTGATGGAGCATTTATGTGCAGTAGTGCACAGGAAGTTGGGGACAAGACACATTTGTCCTGTCAAACTGCTAAATTACCAAGTTTTGGTCTTGACATAAATGAATCACTTCCTGTGTGCAGTATGGGAATGTTGCCAAGCAACACAAGCGATAAACACCACCATACTGTGAAAAAAAGAAAGAAAAAGAGAGAGTCGCGTGGGGCTGATCGACTTAATCAGCACCGTGTGAACTAATTTGACCAGGCTTTGAATCTAAAAGTCACACACTGCAGCTTTACAGTTGGTGGTGTGATCCTCGGCTGCTCCAGCTTGCGTGCTCTGGATGGCAACAAATGAGTCCAGATTAAACAGTTTCACAGTAATTTCTCACCAAGCAATTCAAAGCAATTTCCACAGAGGTGTTCTGAACCATTCCTCATTCATTACGACACAATCTACCACAATATGATCATGACATCAACTCACGTGAAACCATGTCAAAAGAATAGATTAATGTGGGCTTTGTTTTGGAAAAGACTAAATGGAAATTATGTCCTTACCCTGCTCTCCTACTTTTTTTTTCCACGGCTTGCTTCATCTGTCTCTCTTTCTCATCTCAGTCTGCATTCCACACCTAAGAATGGGCTGTACCTGGCACAGTGTTGTGGACAAGCACTTACATTCCTTCACATGCACGTACACACAGTCACGTGTGCGTGTGTGTGTGGGCTTGGCACAACAGGTTGCAGAGAGAAAGAAAACAAATCTCCTCACCGGCGTGTATCAGTCTGAGCAAATGTTTTACTGCAGTGATTGACATTGTTTGGTTCTACACACATATACACACCCACTCAAACTAAAATCCATTCACTCTAAAGGCAGGGGGTCGACTTTATTTCCCCTAGTGAATCGTAGAGAGTAGAGTCTCCATTAGCCTGTGTCGGTATTGAGAAATATTGCCTTGCTTGTTTGGGACGTCTCTCTCTCCATGTCGAAACAAACATACAGTGAGGTTATAGATGCAACATTTCATCAACCCTTCAGCACATAAAAGGTTTATCATCTGATAAAAAGCCAAAAAAAGACACTTGTAACATACACCGTCTAGTTGAAGACTTTTAATCATATTTATTAGTCCCCTCTGGTGTTGACAACAGAAGAAGGGCTCTGGCCAGAGTCACCTGAAAGCCAGTTAGTGGGAAAAGCCTTCATTGTTAGCGGGGAAATTTCAGCTGAAACTGATACCATACTACTGTAACCAGACAGAAGACCCCACTCTTCACCCTCACAATACAAAACACAATGCAGAGCTGTGTGTTAAGGTATCCAGGTAAGACCTTATCTTCTGCCAGAAGATGCATGGCGCGTCTCTATCAAATTAAAGCAGATCATGTAATATGGCCGGCACAATGTAGCACTGTGGAGCACAGAAATGGTGGGCGCTCCCATGCAAGGCAAGTCCTATAATTCAGCATCTATTGAAAAAAAAAGGAAAAAGAAGTGATATCCTTGCCAGTGTGGGAACTGTTATATAATATTGTTATGAGAGACAATAAGCACTGTGCTTATGAATGGAGGCAGGGAGGAGGGCACTTACACCTCTTATCTTTATCTTATATCAGGAAGAACATCCATACAGATTTGTAATTAGTTCTGCAAAGACCTCGAGCACAAACAAGGAGCAGGTACGTGCATGAGCTAAAACTAATGAGAATGTTATCGCACCTGTGATGCTGGCTCTTTCTTGAAAGGTGATTAAAAAAAATAATAAAACAGAGACATGATTAGAATCCTAAAATCAAATACACAGAAATAATTTCCACATGGTCTTTAGTCGATTAGAAGCCAATTGTACAAAATCACATATACTAAACTTTATTTATTGTTATTGCTTTTCACAGTTCCTCATTGCTGAGACTCAATGCTGCAATTTTACTTTAATGAACTCTTCTGAAATTTTTATCAGACTCCCAATTATTTTGCACAAAACAATCATCCTTTTTATTAGAAATGGTTTGGATGTTGTTCTTCTAATGATGCCACAATGGCATGTATTTAGCGCTTCATAAAATATCTGGCAATGCACAGCAGACTGTATTTCTGTCAAGTGAATCGGATTATAGCACATAACTGATAAGTACACTGTGTATTACAAAGAGCAGGGCCCAGAGAAATGGAGCTTGCCGCTCCTGTTTGATATCCTCTGATGTGTCATGAAATGAAACGAGGTCATGTAGCACAATTAAACATCTCTACTATCAGGATTGAGGAAACGCTCCTGGCAGGCCAGATGGATGTGAGGATGTAACTGACAATCCAGGGCAAATGAAGATGTAAATAAACTTCAAAAGGACTTTGTATAAACACAGACAGGAGATAGAAAGCTTTACACCAGAGTGGAACTGAACCAGTGATGGCTAGAAAAACAAATATCTTCTCCCGTTAGGGGTAATTACAACAGTAATGACAAGAGCTTGGGGACAGGGATTGCAAAGTAATATGTCTAGAAATAGCAGGGGAGACCCATTAGACCATCCATGGTTTTGTACAGAAGCTTGTCTGGGGAGATAACAGAAATACTGGGCCTCAGGCCTCCACACAGTGGGTTCATATATGGGGACAGAGATGAGAGAATGTATTATATTTTAATACACTTCTATTTTGAATCAGCCTATGTCTGCTTTAGTGCTCTCATGCTTATTAGAAATATCTTTATATGCTAAATCCTTAAATGGAAGTTAACCTGCCAAAATGAACACAATATAATAATACTTAATTAACAATAAATAGAATCTTTCATAGTTAATAGAGTAAAATAGAATGAAAAATACATTTTCTGACATAACCTCAGCAGCACTTAACATTTGACCATATGGCACCAAACTAAAGGATAACTATAATAAACTCAGTCCACTGAATGCAACACAATTCAACAACAGCACAAACTGGGACACAAATGACACTGTAAAACTGTAAACATTGCTTAGATAACGATTAACTACTTATTTACTAATGATTGGATGACACTTTTCAAATGTGATTAATGATTATCTACTCATGGAATTTGTTAGTGATTAATCACTGGGTAGTTAGTGCTTTATGGAGGCTGTCATCTTGTGCCCTCATGTTTCTATAGCAGGAGAACAACATCCTTTCTAGTATGTAGTAGAACTGTAGTTCTCTGACAGACTTGGAACATGAGGGATAAGTGGGATCCCTCTGCATCTTACCATCTGCATTCTCCAGTCTCACCATTAGATGTCACTAATTCTTACACACTGGACTTTTAACGTGAAATTAGTGGTAGATCACAATCATTGATCTGTCAGGGGCAGAGAGGAATAAGTGAACAAAAGCTAGGGACACACTACAAGTGCTTTTGCCTGAGTTTACCCATGATTCATATTTGAGCAGAGTCTGCACCAGTCAGCAGGAGTTAGGGACAGTCTGCATGGCTAGTCGGCACAGAAATCTATTATTGCATGAGGGAAAAAGACTTGAATCGGAAAAGTGTGTGAAGGTAAACAGGACCAACCTTAGTCACAGTCAGTCAAACATGTTAGAATTTTTTGAGCCGACTCTGGACTCAATCGGGTCATGGGTACTGACTACCGACCCCACTGCAAAAACATGTTGCTATCAGTCACTGAAAGAGTAGGTGGATACAGGAAATAGCATCAGAAGATGAATACAAGAGGAAGTAGTGGAAATATCTTTGTTTACCCTTTAAACTTTTGCTCTAGTGAGAGTTTGATGCGTTCACTTGGCTTCAGTTGGTTTGACAAATCATGTACAGTAGTCTGTGATCCTTCCAGAGACGCAGTCGTAAAATGTGTGATCTCCAGTCTTCAGTCGTCATAAAAAAATATGCTGAAACCAGTTGGTTACTGTGTCTTTTCAAAATCATTAACGACTGTGAAAGTGGTGTAGTGTGATCTCAGCTTAAGCAGAGAGAGAGAGAAAAAACATATTAACATATCAAAGACATGTATATGTCTTTACGTATATTTTAATATCTAAAATGTACAGGGCTTAAGTTATTTGAATTATTTTGGAATTGAAGATTGCTTATTTAGTGCACATGTGTCCTAAAAACAAAGTCACTTTCATTCAAGTTCAGTATCACCACATTTACTGCTTCACTTGAACACAAAAGTGCAAATTAATACTTTGTTTTTACAAAGTCAGTTTCATTCAAGTTCAGTATCACCACATTTACTGCTTCACTTGAACACAAAAGTGCAAATTAATGCTTGGCTACTTTTGTGATTTTACAGTAAAGGAAAATATGTGTGACACTCATTTGGTATAAATAAGAAAACTGTAATTAATGCAATTTATAGTGTTACATTTGTATTAATAATGGTCAAGCACCAGCTACTCCAAGGTGGTGGGAGGCGGGCTCCAAGTCAAATACAGCTTAGGGCCCCATAAAGGCTTGGGCCAGCACTGGACAAACTAGTCCTGTGGTAACTACTACATAATTGTAGAAAAACTGTTGTAGGACTGAAACAATCACCTATTTTGATAATCAATTATTCAGTTTGAGTGTTTTTTTTTAAAGAATTATAAAGTTTTCTGATTTTTAAATCTTTGCACATATAACAAACAAATCATTAAAACTGAATACTTTTTGGTTTGTGGACAAAAGGACATTCAAGAGAATCATCATTTCCAGGTTTGGGAAACAATGATAGAGAAAATAATCAAGATTAATGGTTTATGAAAATAATAGTGGGCTGCAGCCCTATTGTGTTCATGGGGGGAAACTGCTTTGGTTACAGCTTGTCCAATCAAGAACGAATTAACAGAGGTTCACAACCTATTCTAAAATACTGAGACATTAACAAAATGTACAATACACTAAGAAAAATACATTAAAAAAGAAAAGGAGTAATTACTTAGAATAAAATATTCTAAATTACATGTGACAGTAAAACAGATTCATGTTTTTTAGACCAGTGCCTTTCCACAGTTTTTAACTTCTGGCATAATATTGCAACATGGGTATTACAGCAATATCATTTTGGTTGAATTATAGACACACTGTTGAGTCACTGGTCGCCAGGGTGTTGAAGTTCAACCTGAAGTGAGTAATATTCCTTCCGGTGATCCGGCCGCAGCTCCACCACCGGCCGTGAACACTTCCTGGTACACCTGTTTGTCAGGTAGTCAACCCACAGTCTGAAGGAGCAGCGCGGAGAGTCTGAGTCATGACAGGACCGACTATGGACGCAGCTTTACCCACGTTCTGACTATTTTTTATTCTATCGTCACGGGAGTGAAGCCGCTTTTCCACACATTAAAATGCGCCGTTTGTGTGGAGAGATTAATGTCTCTGTGGACGGTTTGTCGCCGCTGCTGCTACTATGTCTGCTCGGGTGTTTGGGTGAGTATCCAAGCCGAGGCAAGCCGACAATTCACACACACACACAGAGGGTGAGAGAGAGAGAGTAAAACTGTGTTTAGTTCATGGCCTGTTCCGTGTTTGTCTCAGTAAACTGGTACTCAGTCAGCGGTAGTTTCTGTTCAGTTGTTAAATGGTTCTACGTCTTTAATCCATGTAGGCTACGTTTTAATTTAAATTAAATTCACATGAAAGGCAGGTGTGTAGTGAAATATGTCGGTAAGTCCGTAAGGTCCGTAAATGCTAGCAAACGCCATTTTAAGACTGCCCTTAGTTGTTTACGTTAACGTAACTGACGAATTGCCCTAGCCTTTTAATAAAAACATGGTTAGCCCTTAAATATGAACTATTTTAGCCACACACGAAGCAAAAATAACATAGTACCTGTATAGTAAACATTAAGAATTCCTCATGGTCTGTAACAATAGTCTGTAACAAAGTCACAATAGCTGTTCTCTGTTAGACACTACTTTATAAGCCAGTGTTTGACTATTGCCAACCAAATCACAATATCAGTCGTGGCAAGAGCAAAGTTGTGTTTTGTATAAAGTTTCTCCTAATTTTAACTGTCATCTGTGGAACATCTAATATTTTGAATAAATAAAGGCATTTCCAGATTTTTCTGAAAAATGAATGAATGCATGCATGTTTATGCATGCATGGTTGAGTCATGATTTCATGAATCTTTAAAAGTAAAAGGCTTGGGAAAAAAAAATCTGCATGTTAATATTATGTGGAGACCCCTAAATAAAACCTTCTGCATCCTCTCTGAGAATGAGTGGTAAAGAAGCTGGTATTTTTGATAGGGTACTATCAGTTATTGTGGTCAGTGTATACAAAATATTAAAAGTTATATTAATTATCTTTTGCCAAGCATTACAGCAATAACTCTGTTTACATTTCCCCGAAAGCATTGACCAATTATGGAATAAAAAGTAATAATGAATAACACAATGATTGCTACCAGTGCTGTGTAGCCTATACAGAATGTACTGTATAAGCATGGTGGAGCAGTGCCTAACCAAATAATCCTGCTACTACTGCACCACAACATTTAAAAGAGGTAATTTATGATTATTATGTCTTTTAATTACAACAGTGAGTGGTATAACTTCCAAAGTACCCAAAGAGAAAGACTTGAAGTCTATATTTTAACGGTCCTGATCTGAGCCTGTTGCCTTCAGTCTTTCTGTGACTTAGTTAGGACACACTTGGTGAAATGAGTATTATGTTGGTGTGTCTGAATTTGATAAACATTTGGATTTTTGTTTTAAATTATTGTTGACCCATGACTACATATTTGTATGTAAATGCATCCAATTGTTTTTTTGTTTTTTTCTGGCCACAGTGAGAGTGATCACCTGCATCACAGTGTATCATCTTCAAAACCCTATCATCACCCTCTCTGTGTGTTTTGTGCAAGATAAACGTTGTCCTCACTGTTGGGGTCTTTGATGAAATCAGTGGTGTCTTAGATTAGATATGTCTCCTGATTGCCACATTTATTTTGCACTCACTTAATCTTTGGAGAAAAAGTGGTTTGGGGGCATTATTTTAAATGTAAAAGGATCCTTTCATTTAGACCCCTCCATCAAAAAAGTAGTCAACATAAATTATCAAGATGGTGATTATTTGTTTTGTTGCAGTGTTGTGTCATTTGGTCCCACCACCAACCGAGTTGGTACTGAGTTGGTACATTCGGTTCAGTCTGAAATATTTCTGCAGCTATTAATTGGACAGTTGTGAGATTTGCACCACAGAGCAGGTCTCACTGGATGCTTTCAAATGAACAATGAGTAAGCTGCATTAGTCAATCTTTTGATATTTTATGAATTAGAAAAACATTTTTCTTTCAGGTTCATATATGATGACTGCCATGTTAATAGTGATTTATTATGACTAAATATATATATAATATATTAATATATATATAAATATAACTATAATTTACTGTTTTGTCTGTCTGTATGATTCCCAGAGGGAGAAATTCACTTGCTTCAGTTGATCATATAGCTTTTCCTTTATTGACATTTTTCTCGTTTGTGATCCCCATGACTTTTCATGACTTTTTCACAACACATTGTGGATATGGTCAGCAGTATAATGCACCTGCCAAACATAAGCATGTCAGCATTATAACTAAACATGATAATATGTTGATATTGGTGTTAAGCACCATACTCAGTGTAATGTCCCCAAGCTGCTAGTGTAGTTTCTGTATGGTCTAAATTTAGCCTGTGTGGCTTGAACAGCTGAGAGCTGATTGGTATAGCTAGTCCAATGTTTACTTTCAAAGTAGTTTTTGTTAAATAAAGCAATCTGTAGGAATGTGCAATATTTTTTGCAGACTTTTTGCTGATAGCTGATATGCCAGTATTTTGGAAGTGCTTGGCTTGATAACCGATACAAATACTGATACTGATTTACAGTACATTTTTAACCCTATACCAATTGTAGTACAATTAATAACACAATGTTTTGCATACTATGTTTTGCATACTTGCAGCAGATGTTGATTTACATTTTTTTCGTTGTGAAAAATAAACAAAAAAAGCAGTTGGAGAGGCCCAACAGCATAGAAGTCAAGGAGGTAGCAGTCTATTCAGCCTATTGTTTTAGGTATTAGTCATTTTGTTGTGTTTACCAGTATATGATAATAAATCTTAAAGCCAATTTCAGCTGATAACGATATCATGCAGATAATATCATGCATCCCAGCCACCAGTGTTCAGTCTTGCAAACATCTTAAACATCATGCATCATTTTAGACTCCTTAGGTCCTTAGTATTCTCAACAAATAGTTATCAATGAAAAAACACCCAGCAACAAACACAGAAGCAAAATGTGTAGCTTTATCTGTAGTTATACAGTAGGTCCTGAACAGACAGAGGATTATGTCAAACACAACAGAGAGGCTGGCGAGAGCAGTTCAATTCTTTTAGATGAAATTTTCATGTCATTTTCATGTTACCACTGTATTTGCACATAGATTTTATTGGATAGCAGGTGAGGAAACACATGAATTTGTCTTCCCTTTCTCTTTACCTATATCTAAATCTGCACATATCACATATCATCCTTCACATTCTTTATTCCAGTGCCTTGCCTGGTATCCTCCATCACAGTGAGTTCACCAGCAGAACTGCATGCATCTAAAGGGGACACTGTCACATTGTCCTGCACTTTCACTTCCACCAGTAGGCCAACCAGTAAGATGACGGTCGACTGGTCCTATAGGCCCCAGAGTGGAGGGCCACCACAGACGGTGAGTACAAAGCAAGGCTCTATTCTAGTTTTTCTGAGGTCTTTTTATGCATTTTTGCAATGCAGTTCATTGACTGCATGTGGGTGATTTCCAAGTTACCATTTGATAGCGATCATGCATTGATTTTTTTATTTTTTTTTTATCAAATCATGTATTTTAAAGTGACAAAAGGACATTAGTCCAGGCCACAGTTAACTGTGTTAAGTTAAGGCCACTCAAAGTGCTTTACACTATTTTTTTTTTCGCACACGCATTGCATCACAGTAAATACAGTACATTATACCCATGCTGCTGGCACAGCTTCCAGGAGTAATCCACAGTCAGCTTAATATTATAATATTCAGTTGACTATTACTTTACCTCTGAGGAAGAGGGAAGGGCATGTTGAGCTTTTTTTTTCTTTTTAAGTTTGCTTATGTTGGAAACTAATTATTAAACAAATTATTTTTCCAGGTAATCCACAAATGTCTATAAAAATTCCTTGTAATTCAAAAGTTATTTTTACTTTACATAAATGGTGAGCTTGATAGTCCTTTTAGTCAATGGCCATAAGATGGCATTAGTGTTTGTTTTTTTCCACAAGAAAACACATTGTTATGGAACTTAAATATAAATATGCTTCTGATCCATCAGGGGTCAAAAAAATACTAAAAATCTATGGTAATGTTTGCTTTGTGTTGGTTGTGGTAGTTTTAAATAAAGTTTTCTATTTCATCTCAAGCTGTATATATAACTTTTGTCTTGTGTACAAGCACAACTTGTTTGGATATTTAGTTTGTTTACACTATTGACCAAACAGAACTCTGTTGATTTCTCTGGACTCATATGAACATCTATTATGAGAAATATCCCCTGAAACAAAGACAGATCAGCCTTAGTTTAAATATAGATACTGTATGTTCCAGTACTTTGCCTTTAAAATCAGCATTGATAGAGTACTAATCTTCATTGTTTAGTCAAATGTTTTCCAGTCTCTTTACATAAGCTTCCCCAGAAAACCCCTTGCTGGTCAGCTATCTTAATATACCTCTTCCTCTGTGGTGGTATCATGGTCGGGAAATGCATTCAAAGGCATCCAACTCAAATCTGTACTCAGTCCTCTAACCCCACATACTCTGGGTTCAATCCCAGAGAGCAATCCACTAAAGATCCACCACATAATTTAAGCTGTTCCATTTGGACTTGAGGATAGCCATCAAGTGTGGTTCTGTGAAATTGCATTTGGAGCATGGAAATCCATAGTGTGGTAGCTACAACTCTATATGCCATCATCTCCTATAGGAGCACTTAGATGTAAGTGGAGGCTAATGTTTTGTGGCTGCGCTGATATGGAGTGCTGTTGGTTTAGTCATTAAGATGTTGTTTTGTCTCTAAGTGTGTATGCAGAGAAGAAGAAAATGCAATGCATGTCCATTTTGTACATGTGTGTCAGCCAGCAGATAGATGGTATTACCTCACAAAGCTATAGTAAGAAGGTGTGTCAAAGGGTGGAGTGACACAACATTGTCTGTATATCTGTGGACAACCACACAGACTATTCTCTTCAAATAAATCAAATAAATAAAAGGTTGCCAGTTTTCTGGATGGAACCGAGTTTGGAAGTTTCTAATTTCTAATTTACAAGCCTTCATTTACTTTCCATCCAATTCCATTAGCCGTTTTGGCCTGTTTATTGGCCTGTGTGTCCCTGGCTGTATATCACACTGGAAAAGAGACCATGAATAAGCATGTGCAGTGCTCCATCAGAAAATATAATTTTGCTGCCAAAGCTTTAGTGTCAATCTGAAGTGCTGCAGTGCTTCAGTGACGTATAATTACTTCAGTCCTGATGAGAATTCATTTTGTAGATTGGAGAAGCTGAATGTTCAATCAAATATCAGTGTGAGCTGATGATAATTATTGTATTTTGGAAATAAATGAAAATTGAATTCTGCTGAATAAGACTAAAAATACCAAGTTTTTTGTATTGTCATGTCAGTGGAAGTTTTTGTTTAAAATGTTTCAGGTGTGTCATATAGGTGACCCAGGTATTAAATAATTTCACTACAGTGTTTTTTTTTTTTTTTTTTTTTTCAAGTTTACTATTAAGATTAATGTTTGTTTCCACACTCGGAAGACTTTTGCGTAGTCGCTGACTTCAAGCTGCTCTCATGTGAGCCGAGCCTTGCCAAGTCCTCAAGTGATCAGTCATGGATGAATAACATTGCAGGAAGATTATTCAGCTTTTATCCATGCTGAGCTTTTATTTAGTCACAGAAAAATGCAGCGGATAGACAAACTATAAATATACAACTATAAATGTATAAAATGTTATCAGTATTTGTGAAATGTTGCTCTCTCTCGCTCTCACACACATCGGGCTTTAAAATAAAATGCAGAGCACTGTCTGAATGGGAAAACTAATGGAAATACTCAAAACTATAAGTTTCAGAGACTTAATAACTGGAATTTGAGCAGCTGTATATGTATAGAGAATTTGCATTAATTTCTGAATTAGCCTGATAAGGTTCTGTTCAGCACACCGATATCGAATAATGTATTGGAAATCAGACATTTTTACAGTACACTTTCAGAGAAATTTCAAATTAAAAGTCCCACATTGGCACTTCTTAATGAAAAAAATTTGAGATGAAAAGAAAGCAAAATTGTCCATATGTTCTGGACAGGACTGACCAGTTTATGTTCCTATGACTGCTAGCATGCAGGAAATCAGACATTTTAACTGTACAGTTTTAGAGTAAAAGAAACCTACTTTGTAAGTAATGTCACCATTTAATGTTTGTCTATGTGTTTTTGTGTGTACACATTATATTGATGAAAAATGACTGAAGCTAATGATGAAAAACATTCACCTGTACCTTATTCTTTTTTACAATCATTCACATAAGTATAAATGTAAATGGAAAATGACAAAAGGGCAACCTTAAAATTGTGGTTGAAAAATGTGGGTGAACCTAAATTTTGTGCTGGTGCTTAATGAAAAAGTTAGGTGCAGCTGAAGGTCTTTAGGTCTGGTCTTGATGGGAGAAATTTCAGTTCGTCACCAGCACAGTGCTTTTGACCTAAGTTTGCAAAAGTCAGCAAAAGTGAACCAGAATGTTGCTGTATTTGGCCTGTCAGAGTTCACTGTGCACTTTTAATCCATGGACAGCAACCAATTTTTTACAAAGTATCATATTGACATATTTCCAGACCTGCAGAATGCTTAGTTGTGGGTATCCATTGCTCTATCACCTTCTGCTCACGCTGAGCATGGTTCATCGCACTGATTTATCTCTGCTGTCTCTCTGGATCTGTGGGCATCAAAAAAAACTGTTGCCTACTAGCGTGTCTCTGTCTGTTTTGGCATCCCGTGGCACAACAGCTAACTACCATCTTCACTTCTTTTATGTAAACCATTCCACTAACTCTAGGTAGTGATGACTTTATGACCTTTTTCACAGGTTAACAGCCATTAGAGAAAAAATATCTCATCCTTCCTATTAATAATACAAATCTGTTGTTCTTGCAACCATCTGTCTCACCTCATTAAGGTAACTTTTTATCTATAGAGCTCTCTGAGCTAAATTTAGTAGTAGCAGGATTAAAACCTTCAACTTGTCTCCTCGACCCCATTCCCACAACCATGTTCAAGGTAGTTTTACCATTAATTAACAATTCCATATTGTATCAAATAAATACAATATGGATTTGGAACATATCCTGAAAAGATTACATCTAGACTAGATTACTGTCACTCATTATTATCAGGATGCTCAAAAAAGTCTCTAAAGAGTCTTCAGTTTGTTCAGAATGCAGCAGCACAGGTACTAATGGGAACTATGAAAAGAGAGCACATCACTTCTGTGCTGAGCTCTTTACATTGGCTCCCTGTTAAATCTAGAATAGAATTTAAAATCCTCATCCTCACATATAAAGCACACATCAGCACATATAAAGCCCACATCAGAGATCAGGCCCCGTCTTATCTCAAAGATGTGATTATTCCTTACCACCCAAATCGACCACTGCGCTCAGAAAATGGAGGCCTGCATGTGGTACCCAGAGTCTCTAAGAGTAGAATGGGAGGTTTCAGCTACCAAGTTCCTCTTCTGTGGAACCAGCTCCCACTGTGGGTCTGGGAGGCAGACACTGTCTCTACATTTAAAGGTCACATAGAATGTTCTTTTTGAACCAAAAATCGAGATTACTGATGTCTACTTAGATAAATTATATAATATTTATGGTGAAAAATCTCATAGTATCTTCAAATTAAGCCACTTTATTGCTGCTCTCTGCCAGCCTCTGAACAGGCACTGTTTCTGAGCTAATGCCTGGCCCCCAGGACACTGAGTCTTTTGTGATTGGCCAGCTACTAAGTGCATTCCCACTCACTTGTGATTGGCCAGCTACCAGCAGACTGACTGCTCCACGGTGCTTCTTCTTCTTCAGGTTGAATGTTCACACCCATGACTGGGAGTAGCTTTTGGGGGAGGGTTCGTTGCACAGCAAATGTCCTAGTTACGTAACTAAACTTGACTTTTAAAAACCGCTTGCTCCAGCGCAGGTAAACAGAGAAGCCCTTCTTTCTCAGAAGTGTCTGAAGTGTTTATTGTGATACTTTAGTAAAGTTTAGATATGGAAAGGACATGGGGACACACCAAAAAACATCAGAAATTTGATTTTCTAGTGATTGTCCTCTTTAAACTTTCCTCTTTAATAAAGCTTACAATTAGGGCTAGTTCAAGTCAACTCTGACTTGTTCTTATTTCACAGGTATCCCTGATTCCAGAGCTTCAACACCATACCAACACTGCCATTATTTCCTGATTTATGTCTTGTCTAGGGCTGCAGCTATCGATTATTTTAGTAATCAAGTAATCTATCAATTATTCTGAGGATTAATTGAGTAATGGGATAAAAAATCTGGGACATTCTACATTCTGTAGTGTTTGTTTCTTGGTTTAGTTTGTAGTGGTCCCATACTTTTGACACTTGTTTGACACGTGTTTCTCACACTTCATATCTTCCCCTTGCTCTTCGCTTCCTTCATCTCTGTCAGCCTTCCTTCCATGCTTCAGTTATGTTAACAGTGTAAGCTAACTTAATCTTAAGTGATCACCAGGGCTCACAAGTTTGGAACTTAGTGTGGAGTGAGATGAGGGAGTGATGATGAGCAGGGGATGGGGGGGTTAGTTAGTGTCTGAAGATAATATGTTGATCTAATACAGGACAATTTACACTAAACCAAATAAATTGTTTAATTTTTGCTTTTCATAACAAAAATGAAAAATGGATCCAAAATACATTTGGCCCCAAAATAGCCCCTTAAACAGTATTGGTCATTGTCTGTCCAGAATGAAAGAATAGTTTTAATAGATGACACACACTAACGGTCAAAAGTTTGGGTACACTGAGGTAGTGTAAACAGTAAAACAAACAGGCAAACATGTTCATACTCTTTACACTACAAACTTAAACTTTAATAAGCAGCTATTATAATAAATTAAGTGATATAAATGAAGTGATTACCTGAGAGTGCCCTTTCATTTCCATCTTGTCTGAAACCTGTGCACACATTCACAGTGTTTGTGTGCATTGGAATGAGTGCTTGTAGTGGTAACCTATTTTCAGAAAAATAAGAAAACCTAACAACTAAATGAATGGACTGTGCAGAGCAATCTGCCATCACATCATCCATTCATAGATTACTAATTTTTCACTTAACAATGTGAGACATGTCATGTGTCACTTCAGAGCTCTGATTATGTTGATAATTATCCCGGGGGAACGTCGGAGTAACTGAAATAACCATCTGGACGGAACATTGCCCGGATTCGAGGAATTCAGTACTGTATTTAACAAATACGCGACTCAGATAATTTGCCTTGAGTAATTTTAGTCATCGAATTACTCAAATTATTTGAGGAATAATTTCAGCCCTAGTCTTGTCTCGTATATACAGTACGTCTGTATAGATGAACAGCGTTGTTTTCTGCCAGAAGGCAGGAAAAAATAATGCAGCTGCATTTATTGAATTTCTTTTTTGAAGCTTTAAATATTTAAAATAAATCACAATGAATGATGAGTTTGACAGGGCTAACAGTTAAAAATGGCTAAAAAAAAAAATACAAAAACATTTCTACACACAAACAAAACAGAAAACTTTTACATCGCTTAAAACTTATTGGGTTTTTACTTCAGTTTTTAAACACTGGTTATTGGTGACTAATCAGATACTCATTAAAACACAAACTTCCAGATATTTGTTTACTCTGTGAATAACATACTGAAGAAAGTCCACAATTTCCTCTCTCCTCCTACACTTGCAGCACACTTGTGTCTTGTTTTAGTGAAGCTGGGTCAGTTTAACGTGGGTGTAATGAGGAGGAACAGACTCATATGGTAAACTGAAATGCTGAAGTTAGTTTTCTTACATAGTATATCAATATTTTCTTCCTGCACATGTGAATGTTTTTGACTGTTGCTTGATCAGATGTTTATAATTATTTCCAATACAGAGTGCTCTTCAATCTATTAAAACACAGTGAAAAGAAAATGTCCCACCACCATCTGTGCCACCACCACCAGTTACTTTTGACAATTTTGTTTTCTTTTAAAAACATTTTCTACATAAGTTTTTCTTACTTTGCTTCTCCCACATGACTGCATCACTTTCCATGAATACTCTTGTGGGGTCCCTAATCCTTATCCACTTTTTTCACTGGTTGATCATTGTGTGTCGTAAGCAGGGATGAGCCAGTACAATTCTTGGTATGTGTATCTGTTATGCTGTATCTTTGGATATTGGAGAGGGGGGGGGTAAGTGGAAAATGCATGAGCATAGAGGCCATATTAGTTCAAGGGAGGTAAAAAAAGAAAGCCCTATGTTGGTATTGACAGAAATTCAAGGTTGTGATATTGGTATTGTATTGGATACAAACGGTGATATTGAGACATCTCTAGTAATCAGTGAAGTTTATTACATTGCATAAGTGGTTGAGGCACAAATGAAAAAAAAAAACAGAAAGCATTTTGTAGATAATGGCTAAGATGGATGGCACAGTTCCTGACTTTTGTACCAATGAAATTTTTCTCTTCCAGTTTTTCCACTTCTCTTCACGGGCATTCCTCCCACCTGATGGTCAGTTTGCTGGTCGTATTCAATGGCAGGGAACCCCTGCACGTGGCGAAGCCTCCATCTCTCTGATCAATGCCACGCTGAATGATAATGGGACATTTACATGCTCAGTCAGAAATCCTCCTGATGTCCATGGGTCCCCAACTTCACATACTGTACTGAGTGTCACACCAAAACGTAAGAAAATACATGCACAGTATATGCTAGGGCTGTCACTTTTTAACTGAAACCCCGTATTCGAACTTAGGTATGAAACTTCAATCTTTAACCCTTAAAACCCCATCTGAGTAATGGAATTGCAATGTTTTGCACCAGATGGTGCAGTAAATGTATAGCATGTTGTCTTATATTAGTTTGATCATGATTTTTGAAAAAAAAAAGTGACAGCCTTAATATACACGAAACTGTACATACTTGAGTGTTTGTAACATCAGTTGTCAAATCCAGACTCTTCTGTTGTTTCTCTTCTGTGCTTGCCCTGACTTCCCTCTGAGGTGTTTGGATTTTGTTTGTCCCACAGTTAATTGTGTGCTGTTTACTACATGCAGAGTTGGAGCTGAGAGGAAGCTATTTCAACTGCAGCAGACTAATCCAAACAAGTCTTCTGTGTTTGTACAAGCTTGTCATGATGCTAGCTCTGTTTCCTCATTCATGTTTGCCTGCCTGTGCTGTCAGCAGAAGAGTGTTGATGGTTAGATGAAGGGGTAAAGTTGGGGGGGGGGGGATTTCTCAGATCTAACTTGCCAGCATTCACAGACTGATGTGAATGATTTTGACACACATTTGCAGTAGTCATGAAAATGAAAAATATTAAACTGTTGCACAACAGGAATGTTACTTATTTTTTATTTCTTTTTTACTTATTTATTTTAACTTTTTTTTTTGTAATTGTTTCTCTGTAGCTTTGATTTAACTGAAACAAAAACGGAGCATAGGACTACAAAAGTTCCTATGTTCATCCTACACCCACATTGAATTACTACTTTAATGTTTTTTAAAAAGTTGCTGTCATTTCTATTTTTTTATTATTTACAATATATATAATTGTTATTTTCTTATGGTTGAGTAAATAAATTAATTTGTGAAGGGACAAGGTAAATATGACCCTCTGGGCAGAAATATGTGGAGTACACACCAGTACTGCTAAACATTACTGGTGTTAGATTTTGCTAGAATTTGCTAGATGTTTTAATTTTCTTTCTTGTATGCAAGTAACTTAGGAAGTCATTGTTTGTAGCTAAAACGCACAACAACATTCATTTGTAATAGTATATTATTGTTCAAAACCAATAAACGTACATTACCGGTGCGTCATGAAACACTAATAACTGCCGTATACGCTGCATGTTCCGTATGTGGTGTGTGTATGCATGCAGTATACATTTGCATTTTGAATGCTTATGTAAGTGCAGCTGTTACGATGTCCTGTACTGTATATGCACGGTCATAACCTGAGATCCCTCCATCTCTTCCACAGCCCTGAGTGTTCGCTTCTCTGACGTTTCAGTCCTCCTCTTTTTCATCCTCCTGCCTTCTGTTGTAATCACCCTCATTCTGATTGGACGGATAATCTGTCCCAAGAAAGAGCACAGCCAATCAAAGGCCTACAGATCACCCATAGAGGTCACAGAGGGGTGAGTAGATTTATTCAACTAATCACTGCTGTTGGTCTTCAGGGAGTAGTGATGGTCCTTGCAGGTCATGATGGGTATGGATGTGCATTTAATCACTCATTTGATAAAGATAAGGATTTTAAGATGAGTTAGGTTTCAGAAGGATCTGTGTTTGGGAGAAAAGTCTAAAACCCTACAGCTTCTTTTCGCAGATCTAGCAGCTTTATAGTGGAGAAGTCACACAGGAGCTGGTGTTTGCGCTTTTACTTTGCGCAATACATGAATATAAAAGTTGAACAGACCAGTACCAGTCAGTAACACGTTAGACATGTTGCATAAATGACATGGACATGATTATACATCTTATAAGGAGCAACTCAAGCGCTGGTGGAGTGATTTATTTTTGTTTTTGATTATTCTTAAGAAGTCATCATGTCATGCTGAGCTGCAGCATTTTTTTATTATCTGGAGGTATTTTCTCAAAGCTGCAGCATTTTTTTTAATTTTATTTCCTTTTGTTTACTATTTACACAACATTTCCAACAACCCAGTTATAAGACCATGTAAATTACAACCAAGTGTCTGTCAGGAGGAAATATTACATGTATTTTAAAACATAGTTGGTATCATAGGTTTTGTTCCAGGTTAGTGGTCTCTTCCTGTTTCAAGTCTTATTGCAATTATCTGTCTTTTCTTTTTGTTCAAATTGTCAGAGAGGAGTGTGCCATCAACCATTCAGGGCCGAAAGCGAAGAGGCAGACATGCTGTGACTTATATTTTATGGTAAAGTATGGAAAGATTCATTATAGCACAGTGTCTTACATCCCATGAATAATAATGAAACGTGTCTGCCAGATACTTTTCACACGTCTTATATGCCCTTTATGTCTGAAAACTGGACCTGATGGCTTATAAGATATTGATGTATACAGTATATATATATATATATATATATATTTTTTTTTTTTTTCCAATGGAGGTATTTTGTCTGGGTCTTTATTGCATGTCTGTCTGCATGTAGAATCAACTGACTGTCTCATATTTTCCCCCTTCTATGTCCAGGACTCAGAGGATGAAGATGTGTATTATAACTCAAAAAAGAGACCTCCCATAGATGAAGGCTATGCTGAGTCTCAGTGCTAGAAAACCCTGATAGTTGGAAGATGTAACTGCCACACATTTGGACCTACTTGTGCTTTTCAAAAACACAAGGTCAAGAATGTAAATCCAAATGCTGGACTCATGTTTTCTGTGCCACAGTCAAACAGTCACCCAGTTATGTCGGTGATGGAGTTTACTTTGTTGACCCTGTTTGTATTTTTGTCTGTCTGAAATGTTTATCCATGCTTCTAATTCTTTGAAGGCTTCCGATTAACCAGTTTGCAGTTTTTATACCAGTTAATACCTCAGTACCAGCAGAGGTATTAACTCCTCAGTCTGATAGATTTTGGTTTTCATTTGATGATGTTTGTTTTTTCTGTCTGTCCATCATACAGGCAAACACAAAGACCCTGTTCAGTCTTGGTATTAACACGTTTCCTCAGTGAAAGTCAGTCCTGAATGCCTCCTTGGATTGAATCACATATACCGGCATTTGGAGGTGGTAGTATGCAAAAAATTGTCCTTGCGACAAATTAGAATCTCCTCAGCTCAAGATGTCTGACCAGCAGCAGTTTCGCTGTTTTTCTTAAAATCAGCACTCATACATTAATTAATTTACAGTCACGTCAACAATATTATCTCTGATCACCTTGTGATTTCTTTTTTGTAATTGTTACAACTTTTTTAGTGCAAGGACATCTTTGATTCACTAAAGCTCTTCTCAAGTCTCTCATTCTTTCTTTCTCTGTGACTTGCGCATACACAAACGTACTGACAGCAGAAAGTCATACTTGTTAAAAACATAATTTCCGTCTAGCAAACAGTCATCACGTCAGTGTGTATTTGAATAATACATATGCAGGAGACACATCCAGGGCCCATTCTAATACCTGGTTTGTTGTACCAAGTGCTTTCTGGTTGTGATCACTGGTGATCACCTGAACAGGGCCAAGCATAAAAGCACTATATATATTTTTATATCTTGATAATTTAAAATGTTTCACTTATTTGTTGTGAAGGAGATAGATTATGTGTAGTCTAATTTATTGCCTGTGTTAAAGTGGCTGTATGAAATCTCTTTGTTGAGCTGCTGTGTATTGTTTCTGTTATATTCTAAATATTTGGAGTGAAAATAAATTGTTTAATGTGAAACATTAGCGTTAATCACTTAATACTATTTATACATAACTGTACATACAGTATGCTTTAAATATGTTTATTGTTATATTGCTATACCACATCAGCAACAGTAAATATATGTACAGTGTTTGTGCCCTCCTTGGTAAATTTTGGGGATGTCTGATTGTGGAGTATTTTGGATGCATAGTTTACTTGTGTTGATACATCATTTTTTCTAAATAAATAGTTAATGAGCAGATTCTTGTGGCTTCAAGAACATGAATGTTTTTTTTTTTTAACCCAGAAAAGATGCTTCCCATGAGTTAATATTTAGATTTTGTTAATCACATTGATGAATCTTCTTTTAGAAAAAGGATACAATTTTTAAAGCAGATATCACACCACCACCATTTTCTCTCTGCTGTCTCTTTATTTAGTCTGTTGCAGTATTTATGAATGGGTCTCTTCCACTATTTATGAATGTTTTTAAATATTCCTTTAAAAACTCTGAAGAACAGGCTGGCGTCACAGAGCTTCATTCTCAAATTGCAGCAGCATCTGTCTCATCTATGTAGTTGTGGGTCCTGAGGGATATAAAAAGAAAATAATCAAAAGCCACCAATAAAACAGCAAAAAAAAAAAACAGTCATCATTCTGTGTCATTCCTTTTCTCTTTCTCATTCCCCTCATTCACACACTCAAGGCTTTTAATAATTCACACACGGCTATGGTGAAAACATTATCATTCCTACTTCATCTGAACTACCATGGTAACAACTTATTGATGTCAGGCAGAAGAAATATACTTTTTCAGTTAGTATAGATTTTCCAAATCAATCAATTTAGGGAGGAATTATGCAGATTTGTATTGGCCTGGGATGATTGAATATTATTACAAATAATATATCACATATGTGCACTGTTTCTAATTCCAGTGTTGATTTTCTTTCAGTAAATGTTTGAAAATATGCACATTTATTCACAGCCTGTTTTTTTTTTTTTTAACTATTATTATGATTATTAGTGAGGGCCACAAGTCAAAAATGGGAATATGTGGGTTACAAATTATGTTATAAATTTGAACACATTAACTTTGCAATGTAAGGGATTAAACATGTCTGTAGTTTATTTCAAAACCTCATTCTGTCCTTATATATTTTAAAGGTTGATCAAGTTCAAAGTCAGTAGTGTAGAGTGAATTTAGACAAAAAAATGCATTAATTTTACTCCTAATTTCACTGCAAATGACCGATTCAGTATATGTATATTTATTCAGGGTATGTAATGCTCTGTTTTCAGGTTCCTGTTAAGCAAGAAATCTTAATAACAAATTCATAGCACAGCCGAATTTTGTCTTGGATCTGTGAAGAATGGCAGTTCAGTGAATGTAGCAGATGTGCTTCCTCAGCATAAAACAGGGAGGAGCTGCTTTGGGCATGATCTAGTGTGGATGTTGATAGTCCATCAAACAGATAATCATTTTTCCTAAGAGTTATGACTAAACTCCACATTGAAAAATCTTTTCTTACATAAAACACTGAGCTTTAGTAGTTAAACACAATCAGTGATAGACAGGCATCCATAATGTCACTTTTAGGTAGCTGAAGATTATTTGTGCCGTAGTGCAACAAGAATCAGTATTAAATAAAGGGTGGATTTGTGCTCATAAATGACTTTCTTAGCAAAGACATATTTGGTGGTGTCTTTATTGCGATGCTTCCCTCTCATGTTTGGTCTTCTGTCTTATCACGTTGTTGTTTTCATTGATTGTCAGCTGTGGTTTCTCTCCAGCAATGCTCAATAAAATCTGCTGTGCACTGAATCACTGGCTTCCACTTTCTACAGCCCCCACTTCCATTTGCCCTTACAGGTATTGTTACTGCAGGCTCCTCTACAGGTAGCATTTATTAGTGAACAAAGCTCACATATGGAAATTGACTTGTTGCCGTAACATGATCGACTCCATCTAATGTTTAATCGGGTCCCTCTCATTGTTACTGTGGGGTACATTTTATGCTTGATGTTTGCGTTGTAATAATAATCATCATCATACATAAAGCCCTGTGTTTCTTATTTAAGGTCATAAGCGTAAGTATCGTTTCTGCATGTACACACAGACCAGTTTATTCGTTACAACTGATGTGCTGAATTTAATGGGATTGACTTTTAATTTAATATTCCTTTATAAATAGCATTTAGATTGCATGTGATTCATATTGTCTTTGACAGATACAGCGACCTTTCACTGTGCAAATGAGGAGCTTCATCACCACCAGCCTAAAAGCACAGACAGCACTGTTGGTGCACAATGCAGCAACCCAATACCTTGTGCTGAATTCATATTCAAAGGTGAAGATTGTCATGTAAAAATAGCACTGCAGAGAAGTAAAAGCTGTTTAAAAAAAATGAAGACGGTTTGACTCTGCAGTGCACATCCCTTCATATGGAAGGGTTTTACTGAAATATAAATAGTTCATAAAAATAGGAGAACTAATGCAGCTCCTTGGGGGGAGCAAGCTCCAACAAATACCATCATTAGATTACACTGTGACTTGAAGTGTTGTGGGTAGCAATGAAATGGAAAAGTGATGACACATTGTGAACTGGGTGTCCCATTTTTATGACTTGAGTCTTAATAATAAACCACATTGTAATCACAGCCAGTGTGGAAACAGCCCACAGTGAAGTGTTGCCAGAACATACCGTGCCTTGATTGTTTTCCTCCATATTGGCAGAACTGAGTGACACTATTGATCCCGTGGCCTGTACAGCAGCATATTCAGCTGCTTAACAGAACAATCAGATAACTGGACATGAATTAGCATACTAAGACATCAAAATAAGGGAGGTAGCGACTTTAAGCTGGTTCAGTGAGTCAATTGCTGTCTAACCTGCTGCAGCTGCAGATGCATTGTGTTCAAAGACCAGCCCACACATACAGTACACACAAATTTACAGGTTCACGCAGCATTTTTCAAGGCTCTCAGACCAACCTTCCATTTGCCTAATCAAAGCATTTTCCCTAATCTTCACCATAAGGTTGAGGTAAGGTTTGTACTGGATCAATGTTTGTGCCACAAAAGGTCTTAAAGAGGTTATAAATGCCAGTGTGCACACATGCAGTCTCTCTCCAATATAAATGGATATCTGTAACATTCAAAACATTGTCATACAAGTTCACACAACCCTGATCAGTCCCACACAGCAATCGCTATGTTTCTCAGTTGAGCATTTTTTTTTTGTTTTCGTGTCGCCCGGCGACATTCCCATGCTGCACACAAAGTGATGTGTTCAAGCATGATAATCGTGTTAGTAATGCAAGCAAGCTGTGAACAGATGATGGACCTAGACTTGTACTTTTTAAGTCTTAAGGATCCAGAAGTCTTAAAGTGCTGAAAAACAAGGCAGATGGACTTCTATTAGGCTCATCCAAAAGGCTTCTTCAGTTCCGATTTTGGTGTGGGAGTCCCCAGGTGTTAGTGGCACCTTGTGATTCATCAGGGTCAAGTCAAGGCCTGAGTTGGGCTGAAACCATTTGGGGAGGGCCCTCAAGACAACATTGTAGGTGGCTGACAATTGGTGTCTTAGACTACCTCCTCTGTTCAAGGAAGGGTGCTCTGAATGGACACAGACGGCTTCCTTTACCCACCTCGCAAACCATCTGTCCACTCTTTCCAAAATATGGTATAATGTTGGCATCGTCAAAAGAGTGTCCCTTTTCCTTTAGATGCAGGTGTAAAGCTGAGTTTTGTCCCATGGAGCTGGCTCTTCTCTGCTGTGCCATGTGTTTGGTGGTGTGGTTGTTTGGTCTCACCTATGTACAGGTATACGCTATTAAATTATTTGACTTGTACAGAAATTGCTTAAATGAACTTGGATTAACTGGCTTATTGATTCATGATTTCATCTCGGTCCCCGTGACTTGTGATGGATGCAGCATGCAGTGTTTTGCTACAATTCCATGAATATGCACACTTTTCGGGGTTAGCACTCTTGCCTTTGCAGCAAGAGGTCCCGGGTTCACAACCCGGTTGGAACAAGGGGCCTTCTGCAAGGAGTTTGAATGTTCTCCCCGTGGTGCGTGGGTTCTCACCAGGTACTCCGGCTTCCTCCCACAGTCCAAAAACATGCAGATTTGGGGACTAGGCTAATTGGACACTCTAAATTGCCCGTAGGTATGAATGTGAGAGTGAATGGTTGTCTGTCTCTATGTGGCCCTGTGATGGACTGGCGACTTGTCCAGGGTGTACCCTGCCTCTCGCCCTATGTTAGCTGGAGATAGGCACCAGCGCCCCCCGCGACCCCCAGTGGATAAAGCGGTAGAAAATGAGTGAGTGCACACTTTTCTGCACATTTATTCCACTTTCCATTCTTTTTGCACTGATGTGTGAGAGGTGGAGTCTCAGACAACTTGTGGAAATATGTTCAGAAAAAGTCAGTTCCCTTGAGTAAAGCACTTATCTGCTAGTTATTCCAGTAGAGTGGCCCACTGGGAACAGTGAACTGGCATCTGATGAGTATGACTGTGCGTAGCTGTATACAAATTGAAGCAAGGGAGTGCTGAGAAAGATGATGCGTACTCAGCAGAACATAATGACAGAGACTGTGTCATACAGCAAGCCGTAGACCAAGATGACACATAGTGATGATGGAGTACAACCGAGTAATGGTGCTGGATTTTGCTGTGTGGTTGCAGTGACCACCGGGAAAGATGTGGCTCAGGACAGGAGGTTAATGATTTCACCTCAGTGAACTGGAAACGGTATAATCTTGTAAAAGAGAAGAATAGCAGAGCACAACCCCCCTGGACTCTTCTTACTCCACTTCCCTCCATCCAACATGCCCTCTATTCCTGTGTATACTTTTACCCATCATCCCTTTCTCCAGCCTCATTTTGTGTCTAGCAACTGCAGGCACTCGCCAGTGTCAGAGCGGGGGTGCGTGCGGGCTCTTGTGTCACCACACTGTGTGTGTATGTGTGAGTGTGTCTGTGATAGGAAAGACAAATACAGAGTGTGGGTGTTTGCATGAGCATGGATCTGCTTGCCTCACTATATAGTATTGGTTATAAATGTACTTGCAGGGATAATACATGTGTTGTACCTGCCCATTAAAGTAGCCTGTGTGCAAATGTGGGCTTAGAGTCAGAAAAAAAAGGGGGGAGAGAGAAAGACAGATGCAGTTTCCCTCTCTTGCCTGTCTGCCACACCCAGTCCTCCTTATTCCTCCTCCCAACTTCATCAACCCCCTCTCTCTCTCTCTTACACACACTCACAACCCTCCCTCTCTGCTTCTTCTTGTCTATCTGTTGGTGTTTCCATGAGAACAGAGAGCGCTGGTATGGGGGGTGGGTGAGTTGGTGGTGCGGGTGACGTGTCCTAAGTGCACACTGTGTGTGTGTGTGTGCATGCATGGTGGATGGCGCCTGGCGCTGATCACTGCTCTCTTTCACACGTCTCCCCTGGCAAGAGCTGCTCCTGGCCGTGCCAGAAAACATGCTTTCGGCATCGCCGTGGCAAATTTGCAGACATACAGAACTGTACAGGCTCACCACACTGAACTGAGATCCAGAGTATAACATGCACTGTGTGTCTGTGACGGAGCCTGAGCATTTAAAGACACCACCACATGCATGTGGAGGGGGAGTGGATATGAAGAGAGGCACCGGTGCTGTGGAGAAGAACAAAAATGAAGGACAATTATTAAAAAAATAAAAGATCTGTACGGCCAAATATTTGACTTATAGAGTCAGGAGAGTCTTTAGGGTGGGGCCGCAGCTTTTAATGAAGCCAGGCTGAAAGAGAGGAGGAGGTGGAGGGTGGGAAGATGTAGAGGAGAGGAGTGCTGATCTAAAAGAGGTGGTGGGGTTCATAACTATGAGTGAGAATTGGTGGAGGGTGGGGGAGAATAGTGTGAAGTGAAGATGGGAGGAGAGGGAGTGAGGGTAAGGGAGGGGTTTAAAGGGTGGGTTTTTAGTCATTGTCAGGCAGTGAGTGGGAGAGAGAGAGAGAGAGAGAGAAAGAGAGAGAGAGGTGAGTCCAGGCAGACCAAGTGAAGAGCGTGTGTGTGCAAACTGGGATGAGTAAATGCACCGAGCAGCTTAGCTGTTGATACAGCCAGGGAGAGAGAGTGTGAGAGAGAAAGAGAGAGAGAGTGTGTGTGAGCACGAGAGCAAGAAAGAGAGAGAGAGAGAGAGAGAGAGAGAGGGTGAGAGAGAAGAAGTGAAAGGGAGGAAAAAAGGGAAGAAAGAGGCAGAGAAGAAAAAGGGAGGATACTACAACTACAACTATGCTGTGCTGCATAAGAAGAACCAAACCGGTAAACTGCTCTGATTTGCTTCTTCAGTCATTTTGGCTTTTTTTCTTCCTCATGATAAAAATGGTGCATCTCAAATGTGAACTTCATGACTGTTGGTTTGTCTTCATTTTGATAAAGCGTTTGACTCTGGGCCTGTTTCATCTGAACAGAAGTGTATCCACACTGAGCCCAGACACGCCTAGTTAATGTGATTATCCTGCATGAATGGATGTTGCCACAATGCCTCTCAGATCTCACACTGTACTTGCAGAGAGGAACAAGACTGTGACTTCATTTCTGGGCAGCTGGGCATTCCCTTGTATTGCTCAAACACTTGCAAAAAAATGAAAGATTAATGAAAGATACTTGATAGATTCTGTATTGTGCTTGCTCTTACAGCTGGAACACTCCCACATTTATTCAGTGGTTCTTCACATAAGTCACATTGTTCCATTATTGTGACTTAGACTTTACAAAATACGGCATGTGCTTCTAAATGATGCTTTAAATGGATATGTTGATTTTATTTATTTTTTTTAGTACTGTTACCTTGAGCAGAAATGGATGACAGGGGAAAGTAAATTTCCACAGTGAGGAGGAAAAAAAGGGTGGGGTACGGATTGAGTGAGCAGCACCATCGTGTCAATGGCCTCGAGGGAATACAATGGGAATAAATGAGTCTAAATGGATTATTATAGTCCTCCAGTTTAATAAGTGGATCCTGTCAATGGAGGGTATGGTGAAGTATGCACTCATTTAAAGGGTGTGAAAGGGTGGTTTGGGCTAGCTTATAATAACCCAGAGCCTATTAAAAAAAGAAGGTGTTGATGCATGGAAACGGGTGGGTCTGGACAGTGGAGGAGGAGGTGGCACTCTCCTCTCTTGCTCTGTTGTAGTCCAGCATCCATCATAGTGGTTTTGCTTGTGATCAGGGTTCTTGGTACTATCTCAGTATAATTCTAAATTTACTGGACAAACACTGACACATAACGAACTCTGGGACTTATTTGCTTCTTAAATGTCATCCTGCATGAGTCATATCAGCTGTGGCAGGGGGAAGCGAGAGAGAGAGAAAGAAAGAAAGAAAGAAAGAAAGAAAGAAAGAAAGAAAGAAAGAAAGAAAGAAAGAAAGAAAGAAAGAAAGAAAGAAAGAAAGAAAGAAAAGTATTTCCAGTAGAAAGACATGCAGGGAGAAGAAGATGCAGACAGGTTGACAGGAGAGGTGGAGTATGGTTGGTGCACATGGAGATAGATGGAGATAGATGGAGTGAGGTGGAGAAAGAGGGGAACCTGGTGGGCATGGAAGGAGAGGTGGGAAGAAAGCACAGGGAGGGAGGTCGGGGGAAGGTAGAGGGAGGCAGGCATGCAGCAAACCAAAAATGCCACGACAGAATAAAAGTAGATTGACATTACAAATGGAAACATTTGTAAAGGTGACAGAGGGAAATGACAGGTGGAGGAATGAAGCAGGTGCAAATGTGAGGAAGAATGGTGGGGTTGGAAAGATGGAGGAATAGAAACCGGCATGCTGCACTCTGCAGCCATGTGGGTGAGGCACCGGCTTTTTTACCACAGTCGCATTAACACTGTCGCTGCTTTGAGTGTGCTCATCCCATCACAGGGAAAAATATCTAACCCACAAAGAAGCACCTTTCCTGCTGCTTTTGCTTTTCACGAGTCTGGGCATAAATGAATCCAGACAGACTCAGTGGTCTTCGAGGACGGATGAGCAAAGAACAGGGGCAGTGTCTGCTTTACAACATAGCAACATTGCTGTGGGTGCTGCCATTGTGGTGTTAAGTGCTGAATCTGTAGCACTTCAATTCAAAGTTTCTTCCCACTATTGCCCAAGTCTTGAGCTCTTGATTTATTTAAATTAAGAAAAAGTAAAAAAAAAAAAAACTCCCACCCATGTACTGTATGCTCTTTTAAATGTGTGTCTCCACGTCATTTTCTTTTTCCCCAAAGACAAACTCCTTAATTAAGAGGCAGACTTATAGCTTAAAGCAAAGGATCTCCTCTTCAACCATGGCTCCTCGTGCCCTCATTGCCCTCTCCTCAGAACCAAAGAATTAGCCACAGCCCACATCTCCTGCTTCCTCCCCCTCCCCCTCTCCCAAGCACCACATCCAAACCCCAGTCTTTTTCCTCCAGCTTCTCTGCATTTCCACTTGCCATCTCTGCTCGGCACCTACAGTATCTTCGTCCTCATCCCTGGCCCCCTACGAGATCAGCGGCAATTGCAGAGTCTTTGTTCAGACAGAGAGCCGGCGTAATCGAATTAAGGCTGCTCCAGAGGATGTAATGACGCTGACATATGTCTGCTTATAAGGTGCTGTGGTGCATCTTTTCTCAGGCTGTCGTAAAAGAAGCGCAGCATCCTTTAACATTGCTCATCAATTCACTGTCAAAAGGAAGGAGAGAGAGAGAGAGAGAGAGAGAGAGAGAGAGAGGCAGAGAGACAGCGGGGGCTGTGGCAGTCACCACCTGAGCCCTCCTCTCCTCATCTGCAGGAGATAGCTGGCTAAAAGGGTGTGGTGCTCTGCTGTGTATGTGTGTGTGAGAAGTAAAAGCGTGGGGAGCAGTTCGCTCAGTGGGAAGAGCGAGAAATGACAGAAAGAGAAAGGAGATATTCAGAACATACAGACAGCAGCCAGTCATTGCTGTCTGAATGATTCCTGCAGAAGGCAGACAGACATTGAAATCACACTGGCACATTCAGGTGATGGGGTGTCTGTGACACTAGTAGAGCTGATAAAATTATCCCTCTGCGTACCTGCAAACTCTGGCAGTAAGACACATCATAGAGTACTTTTTTTCCCCCCATTTAATTTACTGTATTAAATGACTTACATTATGTTTAAAGTGACTTGTGTGAAGTAACAGCTGCTGTGCCTGTCAGGTTTGTGATATAAGAGCTTCTACAAGACAAACTTCTATAATTCCACCATTACCAATGCAAAAATTACATTTAATATTCATTTCAGAAGCATTTGATCCAAAGCTGGAAGGAGCAGGGACATGAAAAGGGAGTGTCCTTTTTGAATGGATAATCATATTTTAAAAGAAAGACACGATTATAATGCCTGCTTAATGTGTGCATTAGAGTGAGCTGTGGTTCTGTGGTAATTCAGCCAGCACCATGTCTTCCTCTGCCCCCCCCCGAAACAAGTCCCTAATGGCGCTGGCAATGAGGCAGTGCGAAGGTGGTGGATTGTTGCTGTGTGTCACCATTGGGGGATGGTGTGTGTTCGTGTGTGTGTGTGTGTAGTTATGGATTTGTCGGTAAAACCATTGACTCTGGGGTGTGGTTCTCACGAGAGCCGTGCCCACCCAAGGACAGAGACAAGCAGGGGGAGAGAGAGAGAGATCACAGACCACTGATGATAGGTGAAGCTATAATAGACACATTCAGCTGTCAAATAATGTCCTGTGCACATTTTAGCACAGCCATTTATCACCTTTAGAGACATGACAGGCATGATTTTGTTCTTTGGTGACTGGCACTGTAAATAACATTACTAACATTTAGATTTTGATCATGAAGATGGCTGTTGCCGTTTTCCTTGCTTACATGCCCCCGTTGCCCTGTCAGTTTGTCTGACAGCAGCTGTTCAATGTTGCTATATAGAGAATTGCATAATTGTTTTACAATCAAGCAAGAAAAGACCTATTATACTGCAAAAAAATACCACTGCTTGCTTGCTAATAAGCACAGTTTTCAGTGGCTAATGGGGTGTATCTATGGCAACCAGAAAGCCTGTGTTCATAGAGGAAGCACTAATTTGATTATTGTGATAATGCGAATGTGTTGTCTCATCGCAAATTAACCAACAATGCCACAAAATCTTGGTGTGAAGCAGCTGTGTCTTGTGGTGAGCTGTACCTTTGGGAGGTGCTGCTGTATTTATGAATGAAAAATGTGTGCTGCACAGAAGTATCTAAGTGGAGGAGCGCCTTCAGGAGGGTATGTGACCCGAGTTCAATTAACAGTCACACTCCTTACGGAGCATCTTTTCAAAGCATTTGGTGCCATGTTTCCTTTTAAATTAGAGTTTCATGTATTGCACCACTGGTGAGTCTATAGAACAACCACTTTTGATCATAGCCGTGTCATAAATCTTACAGTCCATGGAAACATATGATAGGAGTCAGATAATGAAATAGCAACACCTTTGAAAGGGTGACCCACAGACAAATTTCACGTATTCAAATGGTGATGCTACAGTTGTGGTCAAACCATGATGGTAATCTTCCTTCCCCTTCTCCTTATGCTGTTATGAGATCACTTGGCAGTCTGCGGGTATTTTATTATATTTGTACTCACGCACACTCAGGTTACTAAAGTAAATGACATCCCCTCTGTTCCAATAATGATGTCATACCTTGGCCATTGCAAACACCATCATCCATCCTTCTCTTATTCCACCCTGTCTGACGCACAGTTTGTAGCAATTGTATTAAGTGTTAAGTGCTTGGGTCAAACTTTTAGCAATTGTAAGCACCTATGAGATCAGATATAATAAAAAGTCACCAGAGACCTGCATTCTTATTCAGAGCTCAGGGTGTGCCAGTCTGTCTGCCTCCATGTCGCCTTTGTGCTCACATAGCACTGCACCTCTTTGAGTTTAATGAGCTTATTTAAAAACAAGTTTTTAAATGTACAACATTATACTTGGGGAGTATTAAAAGCAAAGAGAAAAATGTCATTCCTTTCACAGCCTGTGGTTTTATAGTTTTTGTTGTATAGGTTTTAATATTACATTGCACAAAATTGCTTCGGGAAGGCGATGTATTCAATTTACACCCTGAACCCAAGCGGCTGCTGCAAATAAAGGTGGAGGAGGTGGCTTTACCAACACAGATGCGCTCTGGCCTCGCTGCTCCAATATTGCAGTGACACACTGACCCTGAGGAGGACGTGTTGGTTTAGGGCCTCAGGCTCTTAAATCATCTCTCCACGAATGTAATTCCTAGGCGACTGTCCAAGTCAAACCTCATGTTTAATATAATGTTCTAGACAGGAATCAGGAAACAGACACATGGATGCAGCTGACAGGGATTTTTTTTTTCTACTCAGATTCACTGACCTTAAACAAGATGCCACTGCACACTAACACTAACATACAAACCTATAACTAACATCCACTTTATCCTTCTGCAACATCACGCACTCCTCCTTAGCCATGCTGATTGCTCCCACTGATTTATGAGTTTCTATTGGCCTGAGGGGTCAGATGCACTGCCAATCAGGGTGACATATATTCTTTCAAAGCACCAACCAGTTGACGTGATGAGTTAGCACTCTGGTTGTCAAGGTAACCTTTGATGGTTGGGAGGGGTATGGCAGTGAATGCTGAGGAGATTCTAGGCAGCTGGTTCCCTAGCAGCCAGAGATGGAGCTTTAGAATACTACTTCACCTCGAGGACAGAGACGCACTCATTATTTTGGAGAAAGAGCCTTTTGGACTATGTTTTTCCTGGTTACAGTTTTGATAATATCGTACGTAGAGCATGCAGCAAACACTGATGGATGATGTGTAGTAGTTCCACTTTAAAGTTTATTAAGTGAATCTGTTTCAGCATCATCATCAAGAGGACCTCATGTCTGAATTAAAGAAACCACAATACCTGCCTGGAGTCATGTTGTTTGTTGTACCTCAAATCCAAGTGTATCCAATTCATTATGTTCAGAGAATCAACCCCAACACAAATCTGTTATTCTCGTGATTCACCATGGCACTAAATCTCCCTTTTTCAGCTCATGCCATGACAAAATATTGCACCTTTATTCTGTTGTCAAAACAATAACTGGCTCTTGACCAAGCCATGACACCTAGAAAGACACACCCTTTTAAAATAATTTAGATTGTGCAGTTTTTGCTTCTTTATCATTTGGCTTGCTGATGTTGAACTGCTTGCATGCTCAGTTTATGTTTGCCTCATGTTGCTTATTCACATTCATTTATGATGCACATTTCAATCTTTGGATTTGCTGAACCTTGGCAAGAAATATTTTTTTAGCCTTAATTTGTTTGCCAATTCATTTTGAATGTATTGATTCATTTTGTTTGCCACTTTCAGTGCTCATCATTCATTCCTTTATTTGATTTGATTTCTTTTCATTAGATTTTTATGACTCATAGCACAACCCACTATTTGATGGACAGCTATGGATCCAGTAACTCAAGGTAATATCATTGAACCATTTTCAATATTACATGTTTTGCCCTATTCCTCATACTCTTGCTCCTTTTCCAGTCCTACATTTCCACTAAATTCCAAAAAATTGTCAAACCCTAACCCAGTTTTTCCAGTCTATGATTCTCCAGTGAAACCCCAACTCATAAGTTAACTAACAACTACCTCTCATTCTTTTGTCACTCTCCATCTTCTGACCTTTCACTTGTACATAATAAAAGATTGATTATTTGAGAATATATGGGATTATCTTCCCGATGAGCAGTTGTATTTTTCTTTGTATGTTATGTATGTATGTTTTTATGGACAGCCCATGGCCAAGATTATAGGATTAACCATTGCTCCCTGGGCACAGATAAGTGCTGCCCACTGTTGCTACTCTAGTGTGTATGTTAAATGCAGAACTCAAATTAACTGACACTAATTGGTGTGTGTGAAAAATAACTTATTGTATTCTAAGTAAAGTATCAAAATAATCAGAACATCACAGTTCCTTTTGCTGGTTTCCAATGGATCTGTACATTAGCTTTTCATATTTGTTAACAGTTGTATTCCCTTGTCTGCCAGGTGGAGAAAAATGAGGATGCGGACCAAAAGATTGAACAGGATGGCACCACTAACAAACCCGAGGACAAGGCCCACAAGGCTGCCACCAAAATACAGGCCAGCTTCCGTGGACACATAACTCGGAAAAAGATGAAAGGTGGAGAGGAAGACAAGGAGGAAGACAGTCCTGTGGGTGCAGAGGAGGCGACAGAGGGAGGAGAGGAGACAAAGAAGGTAAACGGAGAAGAGGCACCTGCAAAAGACGAGGAAGCTGCAGGAGAAGAGGCCAAGAAGGAGGAAGAGACAAGCCAAACCAAAAGCCCTGTGGCAGAAAAGCCAACTAATTCTCCAGCAGCTGCCGCCGCCTCACCTGCAGGCACAGCGACGTCTCCTGTAGCAGCTGCCCCAGCCGCTACTTCTCCTGCGGCTGCCACGGCATCTCCTGAGCCCCAGAAAGAGGAGCCAAAGGCTGAGGAGAAAGCTGAGGAGAAGCCCAAAGAGGCCCCAGTGGTGGCAGCCAAGAGTCCCACGACAGCCACAGCTGAGGAGAAGAAGGAGCAGGAGAAGAGTGAAGAGAAAAAGGAGGAGGCCAGACAAGCCGACGTGCCTGCTGCTGTCAACTCGACAGCTGAGAAGGAGGAGCCTAACCAAACAAGTGATAAACAAGGTATGCAGGATATTACTATAATAATTCCTTTATGTTTTTTATTTTTCTAAAAAAAGTCATTATATGCAGACTAACACTTAACCAATAAAATAAACTCACTTGGAAAGTTGTCTAAAAGTTGCAGCCAGACCCTGTTGTCCATGTTTGCAATGACATTGAATCCAAAGATGAAAATTATTCCAGACACTCTCACCAATCAAGAAGCAATTTACTCATTGGAAAAATCTTATAAATATCAATATGTGAGTTATCCTGCAGCCTGCTTGGCAGGCATCACAGGAAATAACTGCTTGTTGGGTCTTTGGGATTTAAAGATCTTTGGCAGTGCTCCACCACCAGGTTAATGGAGAGATACAGCTCAGTGTTAGATTAGACAGACAGTTGTGTCTTGGTCTGTGCAACATTGGAACTGTATATTGATAAGGTGTAGAGTTAGAGATGGAAGAATTGGCACTGGTTAAGTGTGATGTCAGACAACAGTAAGTGGAATTATAACAGAATGAAAGAAGCCTCTTGGATGAGAGGTGAAGTGTTTCAACTAAACTCAAACAGGTCCAGTTGTTTACATGCGTATTAGACTCTTGAAGATATAATTTCCTGGATGACTGACAGCCTTCACAAATGTAAATTAAATTAGGGAATGAGCACAGCTTTCTATGCTTCTCTGAAGAGTTCATGAGATTTAAGTCCTGGGACCAACATAGTGCTTTAATCATTTACTGGAAAGACAACACCGACAGTGGTGGATTGATGACCACTTCAAACCTTTGGTACACGTCAAAGTCAGTACATCAATGACAACCTGATAGATTTCAATCCATCGTAAAATGTGCAGCAACAACATGCACTCGCGTAAAAAAAGAAGGTCATGAAATTATATGGCAATGCTGACAAAATGTAGTTCCACAACATACACTTGACATGAACCCATATATCTGGTCCAAGGACTCTCAGACTGGGTCAGACAGGTAGTTAATGGAGCATGCTCAGTCTGCATTAGGTGGGGGTGTGTGATGTGGAGAACATGCACACACATGCACATACACAGGTTTGCGCACAGGCCATTTGAACAGCCTTAAAAAAGTAATAACGTAACCCTAACCATAACCAGTTAATACTTAACCTTAACTTAACCACAAATCAAATATTAGCCTGAAACGTTGCCAATTCCAGTCCTCATTAGAACCAGGTTTTGGTCTCAATGGGGACCACTGGTCCTGGCAAGGTCAGTGTTTATTCAACACACACACACACGGACACAGAATTAAATGGAAACTAGGTCACCTAGACAGCACTCGCCTCCTGTTGTCATAGTTACCACCTCAGTAGGATAGTTGGCCTGCATGGAACAAAGCAGTGATAACAGGTGCTCTGATTTAAATGAATGATTAATGATCCTTACCGGTCTGAAGCCACACCAGAGACGTCTGTCACAAACAAACAGCACTTGACAAAGAGCTGCTCATTAACAAACCACTGCTGGCCATAATCTGCTTTACTAACAGAGTGGACTCAGAGAGCAAATGAATATTTATAACAAAGTCACTTGGCCAGAATTTGTCAGCACAGAGACTCTGTTACATGCAAGGACGCCAGGTACTCTTATCCGTCTGAATAATTTATGATGCAGCCTGTCTTTGATCCAGATTCTCCATTAAGGATATTCTGCTTTACTGGCCCAACTTAGTTACATCTAACCAAATTGCTGGCTGTATAGCAACTTAGTTACATCTAACCAAATTGCTGGCTGTATATCTGATAGCATAATGAATTACCACTGCGTTTTCTAATAAAAGGGAATAAATGTACAATTTAAATAAAATATCTTTTGTAAAATATGTCTTTATATAATATTTTTTAGACAATCACTGAGTCAGATTTTAATTAAATAGAATTACAATTATCCAATTGGGGATCATTTTTATTTTTAAAGTGTATGCCAGTTTTTCAAGGAGGTAAAAGGACTTTGTTCTTCTTACCTACTTAAAAAAAGTCATTCTTCCTTTCTTTTAGTCGACATCAGTCTGCCATTTATTTTCTTCTTGCTGTTTAAAATGCGATTTTATTTGTATAATCCAGTCAAAAAATACACTTTGCATGACTGTGTACATAATGCAACATCCATAACTGGCCATATCTCCTATTTGATAAAGCACCAGCAAAACTAAAACCGGCAATTTTTAGAGTCAGTAATATGCCTGAGTTAAATAAATGGAATGGTACTTTGTGTCAGACAGCAGAAATGACAGGCTCAGCACTGTATGCTGGGTGAAACTGTATTTGCATCTCACAGGTCAGTGGCTGCCGAGAAGGACAGTCACAAGCCTGTCACAATAGCTAACGAGCTGATTACCTCGTACCTGCTATGACTCATGCTGTCTTGAGTCACACATGATTGCACACGCACGCACACACACACACAGACGTACACACTCTTACCGACATGATCACTTCTTTCTTTCTCTGCCTTCCTCTCTCTTCCCCTCTTACACGCATCACCCCAATCTCCAGTGCAATGATGTCATTCTGTCTATTAAAAGAGTATGAGATCACTGAGGTATGACATCACTGCTCTCAGGGTACTTGAATAATAGATTTGGGCAGACACAATGAAATAATGCTCCCCAAAGTCACTTACTGTCTGATTCCGTCTTAGCCACAATTAAAGAAATATATGTTTATTATTTTTTAACTTCACTATAGCAACATTAAATCAATGGATAAAATAAATACGTGCCTTCTTAACCACAAAATAGATTGGGTATGATTTATAAAGAATAGAATGATACACAGACAAATTGTAGAGCATCAGAGCCATGGTGGCTGAGTGGTGTATCATGAAATTGTTATTCAGCAGTACAGTGAGCCACCTCAGGAGGTTATTACAGTTCAGAAAACTGCGGCCATCACGCAGCATCGGAGGTGACAGACAGAGACGCTGCTCTTAGCATCTCCATGTCAGTTAAAGTGTTTCACGGTCCCATTAGAAGAACCCTCTTCCTGTATTATTTACACCGCCAATTTCAGACATTTTGTTGCATTCTTCTTGAATGACACTGCTCTCAGTTTTTGCTCTCACTGAATCGCCATGGAATGGTGTTGTAGATCAGACGTATATACGGTATACATGAAGCTGTATTATTCAAAACCTCAGCATGTCAAACCTCCCTTCCACAGACTGTCCTTTATCTGTTCAACCCCCTTCTTCTCAACCACTCCTTTCATGCTCTTCCAGTCACTTTGCTTTTTTGTGTGACCCCGCCCCCCCTCCTGTTCCCCTCCCTCCAATCAGATGCTGCAGAGGAGTCTAAGGCAGAGGAGGCCACCCCGGCGGCAGACGCAGCAGCGGAGGCCACTGAGTCTAAGGATGACTAAGGCAAAGTCAAATGCAAAGAAAGCAGAATTAAGAATGAAGAATAACAAAAACAAAAATCTAAAAAGGTTTCTCTTTGCCTTCCCAATGAGAAGGCACTCCGTTTCTATTTGTTTGTCATTTTTTGTGTGGCAATGATTTTCTCATGTTCGGGGGAGTTTCCAGCGTGATGTTTTTTGGCTCAAGCTAATACTTTGAGGAAGTGATGATGATGATGATGATGATGGTGGTGATGTTGTAGTTGATGATTATGGAAAAATGATTGTTACTTTGGTGAAGATGAAGAAGAAGAAGAAGATGATGATGATGATGGGGAGGAGAAGGAGGATTTGATTTGGTTCATCTTCACTATTTAATATACTGTAAATGAAATATCTGTGGAACGACTGCTTCCAACTGGAGGTTCACACATTTTAAATGCATTGAACATGCGCCACATTTGATTTGCATTGCAATGCACTTTATTTGTCACACCGTGCAAGTGTAATCCGTTCTGCACACAAACTGGTTTTAAAATTGCAATCCTAGTTTTCGACACGGCACAAGTGTACTGAGAACACAGCAAAAATAGATAACGTATGCAACACACTGGATGGAAAATAGAATGTATAGTTAAATGTGTGACATCTCCACTTGGATGACTTTGTCCTGAATCCAAAAACCACACACAGGACTGTCACACTCTCTCTCTCTTTTTCTGCTTGAGTCTTTCAAGCATGGTTTACATCCCTTTTACATACTCACATTTATAATAAAGGACCTGTTGCCATTTGAATGACATGATCATACAATAAACTATAGAAATCTACTATAGTATTGATGTAACTGGCTCTTACATGACAATTTTTGTGTTCTGCCAACCAAGTGTGCGAACAGTAGCATGAACCATCGAACCAGATGCATGATGGGAACTCTCCCTCTGAGAGGAACTTTTTCCGCAGTCACAAAAACGTAAGAGGTGTGGCGGCTTCTTTTTGATGTCTTTGGTGTTGTTATGACAGTTTATATGAATTGGAAAAATACTCTTGCACTGATGTTACAAGAAAAAAAAATGGGTAAAAAAAGGAAAAATCAAACAAACGAGCAAACAAAAAAAGTACTTTTCCTATGTTCCAGTGAGTGCAATGTCCAGTTTCAACCTTATCAAGAAGTTCAAACTTGTGAGAAAAACATATGAAAAAAATAAAAATGGTTTCAATGTCTGTTTTCAAAATAAAGCAAATGTGCCAATTACCACCATAAACTGTGGCGTTTATTTAATAATAATAGTTAAGTGTTCAATTTTCAACCAATACCTGTATCCTCCTTGTTTCCTATCCCTTTTTCCTCTATCCAGGAAAAGCAAACATTCCATTATTTCATAAACATATTTTTGCTATGACAGTATAGACATTATAGACTTTAGGTACAGTGCACATCAAGAGTATTGTTTGGTTCTTCAAATCTTCCTATGAGTACTATGCAAATTAATGATTCAAGTTTGGAAAGCATGCTTATAAACCTAGTGTTGAGTAAACATCTCATGTTTGTCTTTTCATTATAAAGCTGGAGTGGGGAGACAGTTATCTTAACATTAAGTCTGCAAACAGAACAGTTGGCATTTTTTTTCAATTTTATAGTCTGTCACAACTAGATTGTAAGATATGCCGTTCAAAATGTTGGGAGGCCAACTGTTTTTCAGCTGGTCTGAAAGGTTATTCTTTACAAAACAAATATTGGCGCCCACTTTTTAAGACAATCGCTTGTTAAAAGTGCCACAAATAGTTGTGCAACAGTTAAAAAAAAGGGACTCTGCACAGTTGGCATCATGGGATTTACTGAACACTGAACAAAGCAATCTTAGTGTAAGTGTAGCTTGACAGGAGAAAGTGAGGACTTAAAGCATTTATTGGCCTAAAATACTGGAACCCCAAGATGAATAAAAAGGACAACTGTGATATTCAAGAAAAAATAACAATACAATAATGGAGGAACATTTCTAAGAGCCAAACAACTATTTCTTAATGATGGGCAGAGTTGAGAAAATTGTTTCTCTTCTTTTACAGAATATGTGGTAAGGTTAGGTGTAAGACTGATGACATCCAGATTTTACCAGCGTTATCAAAGTTCATATTCCCTTCTATTCTATTGTCTTATTATTCTACAGAATTACATTAAGACACTAAAGCATGGATACTGACAAATTATTACCTGGAGCCTTAGTTAAAAATATTTTAGTTAAAATTTTACTCAAGGGGTTGTTGCTGAACAACTGCCCACATATCACATGTCTGGTTGGAGTCCCTTCATTAGCCAGAGATTAGTCAGTGATCTACAGATTATTTTGTGGACCACAGTGTCACTTGAAAGATGCAGTGAAACGCACATGTATTCATGATTGGTTTCATTAATTGCTCTCAAATAGAACTCAGTGTTATTTCGAAATTTTGTTGTGCAATTTCCGTTGTATAATGACAGTAAAGATTCTTAACGCTTAACTTACAATAATACATTGATATACACTGATTTCTCATTAGTACATTTCGGTGGAAATCTGGGATGAGCCATTGTGGCTTTCATTTGGTTCTTTTTATATCTTTCTTTTGCCAACATCATTTGCAAACAGTGATGATTCCTATTTCCTACATTGAAAGGGGTGTCTTTAGTTAATATTTGTTAGTAATGAAGTACTTAGCCTAAATAAGTATGGACAATTATCTAAAATCTTATTTACTGCACAATGTTAAAGACATAATCATTCATCTACAAAGTATCCTCTAAACCTATGCCATTTTCTCTTGCTTTAATTAGAGATTTCATTATTTAAAACACATTCTGACTTGTGTCCAGTGGTTAATAGTGCAAGCTAGAGCAGAATGTTAGTTTCCCTTTAACTGAAACTTGAAAGACTGCATTAAGTTGCAAAAATGTACAGACTTAAAAAAAATATATATTGGTCACACTGAAAAAATAGTTTTAATCACTTTACTTATATTCAATCAGGCTATAACATTAATGTAATTTAATAACAACAGCAACAACGTAAGGGGTGGGCAAAACCATAAGGTGATATCAGAATGAGATCATTAGTGACAGTAAGGCTGAGTACAACATTATCATGATTATGCAAAGAATATGCAAACATGTGGAGTTCAAATATGAGAAAAAGAAAACTAAGTTAATACATTTTGAATGTGCCTGCCTCTTGGTGCACATCAATATGTCAGGATTGAACTGGTAATTGTGGGGTTTTTTTTACACTGCTGTACTTCAGTAAACAGTGGTGCTAATCAAGTCCCCAAGGATCCACCTTCATGTGACTTCATCTTCTTTATCTTGTATTTGGGTCAACGTTGCCAAAAAAGTGATACGTTTCAGTGTGCTGTTCCTAATAAAGTGATCAGTGTTAGGGTGGTGTACGTAACTGACCAGGTGGTCAATCAGATTTTCAGAATCAAAAGTTCAGATTTTTCAACAACTTTCGACATGGAAGTCTATGGGCAGTTTGGTGAGCACTTTTTGGTGATTTCAAGAAAAATATTTGTCACGTGACAATGACAACAATACACTCGATGGGTAAATAGCACATTTATCTCTGTTTTGGGGTAAAAGACTTTTGGAAGGAAAAGTTTTTGGATTTTTTTTTTTTTTTTTTTTGGGCTACAATTTTCTGGAGGAGAGTGACATTACCAGTGTAGAATCTTGCACAAAATGCACCTATTATAAATAAACCTGCACACGCAAAACCTGAACTATGACTGTAAACACCATTAGAGTTATTAAGAATGCAAAGTAAAACAAAAGTCTCCAATGTGAGTCTCCAAGACAGCTGGGTTTTGATCATTATGGGAAAATGTTAGCTGTTTTTTTGGAGAAAAAGTTACTTGAAACTCTATTACAAGTCATTGCACTCATTCCTGGTCAAACTGCATGTTTTGATGTAGTTTTCTTCCCCCATATAACCATAGACATAGTTTCATAGAACACAAAAAAGGATTTTTATACCGTAGATGCTTACTTTGCATTGCCAACATAGGCACTAATTACAACCCCAAGGTCAACATAAATACCAACCTCAGTCTTTCAAAAGTTGTATGACCTTCACGGTAATGAGCGGCTATGCTGAACAGGAAAGTCCTAGACTGAGATTGAGCTTCTTTTATGACCCTTCCACTCTCTGCAAAGTTCCACGTTCCTATATTCTCTTCCACTCTAAAGTTTGAGGAAAAAAAACCCTGATTTTCAAATAAGTTTCTTGCTGTTTTTAGGAGCATTTATTTCACTGTCGCGCTCCAGTGTACTTATCAGCTTTTCTCATCAACAGTTGCTCCAGGAAATTGGGAATATTTCTCTTTTGTTTTACTCGCCCGGATTTCCCCAGCTGCTGAAGCTATCAGAGCAACACATTATGCAAGAGCAACACATTATGCAAGAGCAAACTGTTTTGCCAGTGTATGACACACTTACATTCCCCACCTATCTTCAGAGTTAGAGGCCGAGTGGGGGCATAACTTGGGTTGTCCTGACACCCAGTGGTGGGTGATTTTACTGCAGTAATGCTCATGGAAGCGTGCTGCAGTGGTGTGTGGCTTGGATCCTTATGTGGTGAGACTTACCTTTTATATTTGGCAGAAAAAAGTGGGGATGATTCTCACACTTTTCCGTGGACAAACAAAAAAAAAAAACGTCTTCCAGAGAAAACGTAACAATACTCATACTATTTTTATTTGCATGATACATGGCGATAAACATATCAGTGCCATTAAATGTCTCCATCCCCAAGGAAAAATATTACTGTCCTCAGTCACATTCAAATGCAGAACACTGAATTCAAACCACTTTATTTTGAACATTTTCTCATATACCTTTATTACATATATTTTTTTTTAAGAAACTGACTGCAATTACCTTATGCCATGATGGTAAAGTAAAATAGAAAAAAAAACAAAAAAAAAACAGGACACTGCTGTGTCATATTCCATGATTGGATCTTAATTTCCCGTGACAAAGGGAAGTACAAACATGATAGTTACAGCTGCAGTTTAAATCTTCAAATGCTGACTTGTATAAACACAATCTTATGGGTCTGCTGACTTCACAACATTCTACTGTAGAAACATCATACTGTATATATATATATATACACACACAATGGCAGAAAAGAAGGATCTAAACTTAAAATAGGAGGCTCCCACAGTAACCACATCTCAAAGGAAAGTAAAACTTTAACTGTATGGTTTCCATTATGTATCTCATGCCCCGTGAATGTACTGTATGTACCATATGTATGTAACTTCTCAGGTAGGTTAATAATACTGAAAAAAAAATATAAGCGCGCGCACGCACACACACACACGCACGCATACATGAGCCAGTTTTGTACAGTGAAGCGATGATGTTTTGAGGCTATGGTCAACAGTGAACTAAAAAGCTGTATCGTCAGTCTTCAGTAGGTATCCCGATCTGTCTACAGAGGGTTGGCGCAGTGTCCGTAGGCTGGCTTTTGGTTTCTATGAGCAGTGGAAACACTATAATGATATCATGGCTTTTATATATATAAGTTTTCCCTACATTAGTCAGTGCTTATTGGCTGGTTTCTACCTTCATGATCACATAGACCTCGACACTGGTAAGCTTCGCCTTATATGAAAATCACCTAACAATGGATGACCAATTCACTGTCCACTGAAAATATCTCCTCACGCAATTTTGTCTTGATGCACTGAACTGTGCTTCATGCATCCTAAGCAGGTTAAAATAAATTCTGAGCACAACTTGACACTGTCTGACCCAACTCTACTCGTCTGTCAGGTCGTCTCCAGTAAAGCACATTTTAGTCTGTCTGAGAGTCCGCCCAAGGCCAGCTTTGAGGCGAAAAACACCTCTGCCCTGAGGTGTTTTTCTTTTATTTATTGTCTTTTCTTAATTTTATTTTTATATGGGACACGAACTAAGACAGACAGACCTGGCTTAATAGAAATGCAGCACAGACTGTTCTCATGCAAATCAGTCAGAACTGTTTTGTCACAGCTTCCAGACCATTCATGTCATGTTACAGCCAGGTACATGATACATGAAACTAGCATTCTCAAGTATGAGATAGCCAATGGCCAAAAAAAAAATAAACAAAAAAACAAAAAAGTGGTAAGAAAACCTGCACAAATACCAAAACATAGTACAAAAGCACGAGGAGTCAAGTTAATCCATGTTAAAGTAGATGTACCAGAGTTGCTTATTCACTTGTAAAAGAAATAAATTAAAGCAAAGCATGTGTATGACCGTCAAAGCATAAAAACAAGTAGCTTTCATTTGTTTGTTTTTGTTGTTGTTGTTGTTGTTGTGACTGAAAGAAATTAAAGAAAAGTTGGAGGTGATATTAGCAACACTACAAAGTCACGTAGCATTTACAAAGAAAACACTGGGAACAAGTCTTTTAATGTATGATAACAAGGATGACATTAATTACATGTGTGTGATTTTTACAGTACTAGTACAATCTTGGTTTGGTTGTTAGGAGAGCAGAGACTTGAATACACACATCCGGTCATGGAGCTGAGCTGGACGCTGCAGTCCGTATGCTATTAGTCACCTTAGAGTAGGTCAAAATAAATTGTGAAGCAAGAAGGCAGCTAATTGTGCACCGTTTCAGCAATTCTTGCCACAACAGCAATGACCATTGAGTTGTTATCTGAAAGAACTGCACTGTTTGAAAGACTCTACTTTGAATTTGAAAGAATACTGACCCAGTATTTATTTTGTAGGTAAAGAAATAAATCCTCCTTATATTTTGGCAAAGGTGTGAGGGGACAAGTGGTGTTAATATATGGTACATATTTTATTAGAGAAGCCCACCAGCACTACTGAGCAACTAAGCAGTTTGTTTCCTTTGTTGCTTCCATATTACATATTGGTACAGGAACAAGCATGATAGGCTCTAAACACTGCATTCCACTCTCTACAATATCCTGTAAGCCAACACTTGTATCATCCCAACTGTTTTTCTCAACATCATTGAAGAATGGGCTTCAGACTGCATGAGAGAACAGGGTTGCCGGTTCAAGTGACCTACAAAGTAAATACCCTACTCAGAAACATGGTACAACATGGTGTCAGGACATTGGATTCAAGTATATATACACACACACACAACTACAATGAATGAGGTAAAGCCTGAAGAAAATAACCTCAATATCAATATATTATGAATTTGTCTGTACCAGTTCATATTAAAACACACATACGTCTTTGAAAGAGAAAGAACTAAAAAGTAAGTCATTCATTGGTGTCATCCTTTTTTTTTTTTTTTTTTTTTTCCCACATATATCCAAATTCCAGCAGTAAAGAAGAATCGTCCGATTAGTCATGGAGTACAGGCAAACACTGCGTGTTGTGCAGTACAGTGTATGTAGCTGAACACGGTGCTGCCTGCTGTGAAGCGGAGACAAGCTGCACAGTATGGTTGGCTGATCATCAAACACGCGACATACACTGCAACAATCTCCTCTGTTTGCTGTTGTTACAGTGGCAGAGCACGTTGCCTTATCATAGAGAAATACAAAAAAATGTACTATGTACAGTGTGTGTCATTAGAATCTACTCCTTTTTCTTTGAAGTGAGAGTGCAGCTGCAAAACAAAGAGGGAATTCTGCTGCGGCAAAAGGTGAGTGCTTGCAACGCCTCTGAAGGAGGATGTAGAAAAAAACAACAACATTTTGCTCAGGTTTGCACCCCACATGTTAAACTACAGGATCATGTCAATTCTCTTCACTGCGTCCTCAATTTTCGGACTGAATGGCAGCAACTCTAAGTGACGGCTGCGTCTAGAAACAATGCCATGGATTGGGGAGATGCTCCTCGCATGCTTCACTTCAGAAGCATCAAATTGTGTTTATACAGACTTTAATATCAAGCTTTAATCTCTGTACAGAAACATCTGTGTTCTCCCTTTGATTTCTGCGTGTGCTAGTTTTAGATTTACAGTATGTGGATATTTGGCAGAAACTTTGCATGTCGCACATTAATGCACTGGTTAAACCCTCTGTTAAATCTCCAATTTCACTTAAAATAAAGGGAACAATAAGAGGAAATATAGCTTACGTCTTCAGTACTTCTAGCGACACATGATTGTTGGCATCCCTGTGAGCAGAGTGCCTTTGCTTTCATTCCCATTAAGACAAAAATACAACAAATCCCAAACCCGATCCAGACCCCAAAGACAAAATATAGCAGAAACAAAGAAGTGCATATGGATTAAAAAGAGCAATGCATTTCTTTAAAAGAGCACTGTTTGCTTGTCCTGTCCTTAATTTCACTATGTTTGTCGTTGTTCTTGAAACATTTTACTCATGACCCATCGCTTTGTTGTAATGCCTGTAAGCAGTGCTTGAGAGCAAGTAAGGTTTTTATATCACGATGCAAACAGTCTGTAAGGGCGGAAAAGTTGGTAATAAGGATGTCGGTGAGCTGCTGCGGAGGAGGAGGAGGAGGAGGAGGAGGAATGAAGGCCAGGAGCTGGGAGGAAGAGGAGGAAGAAGAGGACAGTGGTATTAACACTTGATGAAAAGGCAGACGAAGGAGGCCAGCAAGAGCCACAGTGATTGAGATACACAGGCAGCGCCGTTGATATCTCGACCTGTCCCGGGTCCTGCACAGAGAAAAGAGAGACAGAGATGAAGAGAGAGCGACAACAGGGTTTTCATTTTAACAAACAAACATGACAAATATATCAATAATTTTAGTTTTCATTCAAACAAATAATAATAAAAAACGTATGGTTCTTAACACCAGCTTCATAGGGCGGTTTGTCTAAAAAGTAATACTACTACCAAGAACTATTTGATTTCAGAGGTGTTCAAAATCAGCACATTTGCATTTCAGTCAGTTCAGCATAAAATACAGTGCAATAATGCATGTGCTCTATTCAACCCAACCACAGCGTTTCCCAGGATTCAAATGGCAACAAAATGCAGGTGTTGGTGTTTAGAGACATCTGGTGGCCACGTTGTGCTACTGATCACATTACAGTTCTGATTGTAGTTAATCATCAAGAGAGAACAGAAGAAGGGTGAATTCACCAAACGAAACATTCCCATGATTGCTGGGTCTCTATTGTTTTTTTTTTTTTGCTGTTTTTTTTTGCAGTATAGGGAGCTCAAAGGGAGAAATAGGACAGTTAATAATTAAAATTACATCACAAGAGAGTGCACTGCACTTCTGCTCCACAGGTCCAAACCAAACCTCACACTATTGTTTTATCTTGACCTGCCTAAAGGGAGTGCAGGCATCACTGAGGCAGCAAATATGGTACTGAATATTTATCTGAAAATCAAAGAGCAGCAGGTGTTGAAGGTGTTTGATATTACAGCGACTACAGCCACTACATACTAATCTTGTTATGTATTTATGGAGAATCATTACCACATATAGCAGCTGGTCTCTTTTATTTTTTTATACATTTGATGTCCAGTTTTTCCCAGTTATTTCTAGTTCACTTACCACTTGTATTTATTTATTTTTTTCTTCACTATCAGGCAACAGTTCCTGATTAGAGTTGGAACACTGCTGGTTGGCATTCTCAATTCTTGGATATCTTTTTTTTATATCTTTTTCCCATTGTATAAAGTTAAACTACCTTCTCCTGCTGATCGTTTGATAAATCCTTTGCTTTTCCCATTGTTCGGAATCCAGCGACCTCAGCCCAGAAACTCACTGACTTTTTATACATGCACACTGATTCCAGGCAAACAGATCACAGGTGAGGATGGTTTGGGTCATTTCTGTTCTGTCATAATTATTTAAAAACAGCAAACACAATTGTTTGATGATAAATGGCTTCACCCAACCACTGACCATTAGTGATAGAAAAGCTTTTGTATTATCATTCATATTCTCTGAAAAATGGCCTAAAAAAATTCTAATTCTTCCAAGGTATGTAAACTTATGAAGACACTTGGATATAAACCTTGAACTAAAGCAAACAACAATAGAGGCTATACTCACTATAGAGGAAAAGGCTGGCATTCTGGACGCCCAGTCGGTTTGAGGCCACACAGGTGTAATTCCCATAATCCTCTTCGGTAACATTGGCAATCATGAGTACAGTGGTAGTGCCAAGAATTTGGATATTGATGCCCTGGGCATTGGACAGCCTGGAGATGAAAGGAGAGGAGAGACAGACAAAAATGAGGCAATTTTAAGCAAATTATAAAATAATGGGAATTAGAGGCCAAAGGGGAGTTGGTGGCATTTTTAGCAAAATAATAAAAGTCTGCTGTTTCTGTGTAGGGAAAAAAAAAAAGAAAATTCACTAGAGCTTAATTAGCTAAAGAAAGTATCCAAAAGATAAAACACACTAAAATTATTCATGGCCTACTTTTGGCTTAAAACTAGATATGAATCATGTGATTAGCAGCTTTAGTTATTTTCACAAAGTGGTAGACAGAATTCAGCTTTGCTGCTTCAAGAATGCACTGTTGTATTATAAATCTTTTTCTGCAAGTCTCTTAACAAAATTACTTTGTCAGCACCATGCACTTAATATTTTGTTTTCATGAATAAATGATAACACATTCAATGCAATGTTAACATAATTGATTTCACCACCCACTGAAGGCTGTGAAGGGGACATTTAAAGACGGAGAGATCGTTACGCTCAAAACAAAAAACAAACAAACAAACAAAATATTCACAATAAATATGTGGGTACAGGTTTTTAGTTTTTATTCCACACAGAGTTGTGCTTTTGTGCTGCCAGCCACTTTGCAGGGGTCACTGTCATATTAGTGAATGTAGGAGTCAGGACCATTAAGAGACAGCAGAGTCCTCTCCCATTTTGAAACAAACATTATTCATTTTAACAGTTCGACACGAAGCTGAATTAACAAGAGAGAAATCCTTGACCGCTGCGGTTTGATGCAGTTGTCAGCAAAGATAATGTCACCATCATCCTTCACTTTCCTTGAGGCTTGCAGAAATGTAACAGGCATGAGAAAACATTAATAGACATCGTCATTTGTCACCTCTCCTTTCATCAAGCAAACAGAATCTTTGTTGTTCAGTGTTTGGATTTAAAATTAATAAGCTGCTGAAATCCTACTCTTAATGACCACCAAACTTCTGACAATCACTTTCTGTCTGTCAACCTTGTCAGTGCAATTTGCTGACATGGACTGTATAGCTCACTGGTGTTTCTTACAGCATCAGAGCCAAATAAACTCTTATAATAACACAGTGCACATAATGGATTCTGCTTGTTCTGGGCTGATTGAGCCTGTTTCGTATCATGAAAATGACTCGAAGTTCATTTAAGGCGTCTCAACTTAATCCTGCTTAAGTCGGGGTAATGCGGCAACCGGAATTTAAGGGGGGGCGGGGGGGATCGAGAAGTTTATGCTGACACATACTTGGCTGATAAAAAGTATTAACATAAAAGGAAAATGCACATCATTGCAAAGCATAATTTGGCTAGCTGGGGAATGGGGAACTTGATAAAGTGCCGAGGTTCTTCCCGTAGGGACACCTTGGGAGAGACAGAGAGAGAGAGAGAGAGACCCAATGGAGGGCAAGTGTTACAGCAGTGTCCCAGCTTCCCAGCTTCATCTTAAAGCCCCCCCCCCCCCCCCCCCGACGATAAGACCAGCAGCAGATTAATTCTCCAGTGCGTCTTCTTCATGAGAAGTGACTGTACTATTAAAAAGGCCTGCACATAGAGTGTGCTGCTGAGAGAGCCCGATAATACACAGCACTGCAGGGAGCTGAAGACAAACACCCATTTTTACTCCAGATTATAGCGCATGATTTGAATGCAGTAGTAAGGGATAAAACTGACCCAAATGCACTGAACATTTCTGTTTGGCTTCATTTGCACACAGGCTGGCAGTCTGAATGCCCAGCAACAGAAAACTGAGAAGTAAAGATCAAATTTATTTGAATTTTTTTTATAGTAGCATTTATCAAGGTAAACATTTCTGCTGCCGATTTTAACTTTGAAAGTGTTGGCAAACATACATCTACTGCCTGAAACCTCCCACAGTTGGGATTTTGAGTTCATCGTCAAATATGCTCATGTCTCTGCCAGCTTCTTCATCTGGCATTATAGACTGGAATACATTATCAGAAAAGTTGGCAGAGATGAGCACATCTATCTTTGCTGGAGTGTTTTATACTATGTGTTCTTCACAGGCAGAGGGCAGCAGTGCTCTACTGGCCATCACCAGTGTTTTGTTCCCGATGCATGGAGACACACTGCTACATTCAACCGTGGATTGAAATGATTTGACCCTTCTGTTTGGTGGAGGGCAGGCAGTTTGTGTGCAGGGCTGCAGTCACATGCCAGCAGAGATGAAAGACCAGAGCAAATCATCAGAGGGACAGATTTGATTCTGTTGCGTTTGGGAGCATCCAAAGTAGGTTATCACTGCTGGAGAAAGTGACAGACCTGTTATGATTCAAGGCTGATGATAAATTAAATCAAGTGGGGAGTCCTGCTGAGACTCATAACCCAAGGATGATTGAAAATGCTTCGATGGCTGAGACAGCCATGTATTAGCTGGCAAAACAACAAACATAAATGTCTGTCATGCTGGCTGAGAGCTCATTTTTGAAGTTTCCCCATGTTATAAACATGGATGGAATGATTTGCTGCGCACAGAGCAGAGGAGAGACACCCGTCTTTAAGATGCCAAGGGACTGTGGTCACATAGCCGCTTCAACATGGGGTTCATTTTATACAATGATCTGTTTCACTATAATCTGAATTCCACTGTGCAAAAAGAGCAGGGAAGCTCCTGACAACTATGTTGTTACAGTGATCAGTCATGACCTATTGGCCGGATCACGATGGATCAGTCTACTGAGGCTAATTAGGTCTTCAAGTACTGAGGAGTCTCTCAGATCCTTGTGAAGTCAGAGACGCTGTGAAGTTATGTTTCATTTATGTTTCAGAGCAGGAGGTAAATCACCTCAGCTTATCAAGACTGACAAGAAATAAGGTGAGGCGAGTAAAGCATTCTTATACGGAGGAGGAGAGAGAAAAGTATTTATTCTTTCTCTGAACTCATATGAAACTATGTCTCAAAAATGCACCCATTCTAAATGACTGTAGCCAAGTTTATACTTGAGACTGACATGAGTGACGTATGTGTCCACACTCGTCAGGTGCTTTGTCACTTTTTTTTGGTTTACGGTTTGGTTTGGTTTTAAGTTTATTCTGACATATCCGCCACTGCAAACAAAGAACAAACATAGGCAACTGATTTAGACTTAGCTGTGTCCGTAAATAACAATGAGAAAAAAGAAGTTGTCTCAGTTCGAACGGCTGTGGACAGCAGAGAAACATCAAGTCTAACTACCGATTCCTTTTTTTTTTTTCCAAATCACATAAGTAAATATGTAAGGAAAAGACAAGACACTGAGTCTGTCTGCTAATGTGAGCTGCAGTTGTTAACTAGTACCTGCAGCTGTAAGAATTACTTATATTTGCTTGTGAGGGTTACAGGTTACATTTTAAAAGAGCAGAAGAAAAGAAAGGCCAAGCACCAGGTGATTACCTCCAAGACGTAAGAAGAAGATGATGAAAAACACCTCTGTTGATGGACATCACTTGTCTTCCCCCCTGTATCAAATTTGGATGTCCTTAATATTAAATACTGGAAGCTACAGTATGTTCAGAAAAGCCACCCACATCTACAATGTGGTATAACCCAACTGGGTGAAACGGGCCGAGACAGTTTGTTCCTGACCAGCTTAAAGCCCGTATATATTGCATGATTTTTGAGCAGTGCTGAACTAAAGATGCACAAGATGAAACTGTGGTGGCAATTTCTTTTCAAAATGGTGGTCGTTCGTTATGTTGTGAGAGAGGTCCAAAGACGGCTGTTGTCACAATCTCGCAACCACAGGTATATTTTTTTTGACAGTGTCAGACATTTAGGACGACAATCGTGTAGTGTGTGTGCTACTGGACCATCTACTCACCAGCCAGTGAAAATGCAACATGAAACGATGTATTAATCAGCATGACACAGCCAAATACAATGGTGATAGAATGTAAACGGAATGCTCGTACTGTATATGGTATTAAAAATAAATGCACAAAGTCTGATCTTATATTTTTGTGCTTATAACTGTAATATAAGTCCGACAATCATGTCTTCAACATGATTGGTATGATACTGATGAAGAGGACTTTTTTGTCCGCAAATTTGATGTACTTTAGTTTAAATTCAAATAAATTCAAATCCCTATATTTTTTCCTTTGCTGAAACCGCAGTTAAGCTGTTGTATCACTGTTGAAAGGCACTTTTGTACACACAACAGTGAGCGAATGCATCTGTGTTGATACGGCTGCGACAGCCAGAGCTGAGTCTGTCTCCAGTTCAGTGATGCATTTACAGTCTGTCACAGGAAGCTGTTCAGTTCAGTCAAAATAAATAAATAAATACATAAAAACTAGCAATATGCATCGGGTTAACAGCTTGGCGGCCTATTATTTATGACAACGTTAGTTTTAACAACCAAGTAACATACATAGCCATAGCTACATGAAAGATGAATTACCAGTGAAAAAAGCTACAAACACTGATAATGGTAATTCAGTAAATTCATCTGAGGCTATAAATGATAAGATTTCTTTTACTTGTATCCAACACCTTCAAAATTGTCTTTTGGCAGAAACATGCAGCTTCAGTCTTGACCTTTTAGCACAAGAAAAAGTATATATTTAAAACCTCTGCAAAATTCTTATTTCACACAGTTCAAAAAGTCCATATAAACACCTTCTTCTTTTACTCCTACATCTAAAACATTTTGTTTTGAACCTCTATACTCTGAAACACAGATAAAATTATACATTAAAGAAAAAAGACTCACAAAGCTTATACAATATACCATATTGAAGTAAAAGCCATCAGTTCAGAAATGAGACTTATTTTATCTAGATTTGTCTGATATAAAGATGTTATGGTCTCAAAAAATACTGCTTGATTCACGGTGTGCATCAGCGAGCGTAACTAACATCTTTTCCTTGTGTAGATTTCAGGGCGTCCATTGATCTCTGTGCTGATGAGGTTAAACTGATTAAGTGGGTTTCAAGCATGAGAGCAAGACCCCAACATAACAATCAGGTAAATAAGACTTCAGGAGTGGATCTATAAAATTAACTAGCCAAGCAAGGATAAATGACATTATTATGGAGCATTATCATCACCATCCAAGGAGAAAGTGCAGCAGCACCGGCACAGAGGCAGAGGGGCGCCATGAGCAGGCACAAAGCCAAAGTCCTCCAGGGGACAAAACAACTCAGATAGATGGAGGTCGAAAACAACAGATAATGCAAAATATTTCAACAACCATAAATCTTTTTTTTTTTTTTTCAAGCACTGACGTGATAGGCCTATTACTTTAGAGACCGTATCTGTGATAACACTTGTGACACTCCCGCAATATTTTATCCTAGTCTGCAGTGAACTTTCAGTGCTGTAGTTTAGGTGCAAGAGAAATGGCAGATCAAAACACTCTGCATGTGCAATTTTCTTACCATTAGCCTTTTTTTTTTTTCCACATTCAAAACCCTCCAGTCTGAAAATGACGGTGAGGGCGGTGAGTTTGCTGCAGAGTAGGGACTCTCAAATGAAGGGAAGGGACAGGGTTGCCCTTGGATGTCATTACACCTTGAGTATTGTGCAGATACATGCATGACACTTAAATTGATAGCTTTCCAATGAACACCGGTGTGTGTGACCGCACAGTTTGCAACTTCACGGGAGACAGTACAGTGCGGGGAGCATGATTTCCATTTCAGTGGAATAACTTGTGGTATGAGAAAAGGATTACTGAGATTTTCACAGACTAAAGAATCTAATTTGCTCTCTGAAGAATGTCAGATCTGTTTAACTTTTTCCCTTTTCAACAGAATATCACAGAATCCACTGCTGTCCTACACAGTAATATGCAATTAACAATAGAATAACAGCCTAGTGAGTGATTAAGTGAGTGATTAGTCATAATAAAAACTACACAGATGATGTCATCAGATGAACACTGGGATGTGACAATGGGACTAATGTGAGGGCAGATTTGACACGGGGAACAAAGAGATCCATTATAATCACTCATTCAAATGAAGCAGAGATTGTCTGCCACTGAAAATAAAGTCATGGAGCTGTTGCCACATTTTTAGAACGAGGAGAAATTATCTCAAGAGAAGGCAAATGACCTCAAGTAGTCCTGCAGTTTGCCTGCTGCTGTTTAATGAACTTAGAGATGAATAATCACATTCACCAAATGCTTGAAAACAGGTAGTCACTGTGATTTCTTATTATTAATTAAATGTGTCTTAACTGACCTCTTAACAGTTAACAGGACTGCCTCTTTACAAAAGACCAAAGTGTACAATTATAAATTATTTGAGTTGCAATGGCAGCAAGATAAATCAAGTTTGCTCCTTGCCTGAAAGCAATTCGGGTCAGGTCAAGTAAAGTTTGTTCTGCAATCTTTCATCACGCACATGTGACCAGCAGCACCTTATCTTTAATTATTAGTCATCACAAATCATGTTTTAATACAAAGGTCAGCCAAATAAATCACAAGGTAAGCAGACAATAAACTCTACTCACGACTCTACTATGCACTAGGACTGTAAACAGAGCTGTGTGAGTAATGTATGAACAGGAAAACCTTCAATGCATTGACACAGACTGTAACAGAGAGAAAAATCTCTACCCAGGATCCATTACAGATGATCATTATAATGATAAACAGGATTCAGGGCACAAAGGTGCCAACCTTGGTGGAAATGGTTGATATGGTTGTTTGTGATACTGGATATATTGTGATACTAATGGCTTGTACTCTGTTTAGTTGCTTGTTTGACAGCTCACTCTTTTTTTTTGCCCTTGATTGGGCTAAAGCATTAATAAGATACACAGACTGCATTTTGCAAATCATTTTAATTCCACTTGAAAAATGACTAGTGGCTGCCAAAAGCCTTTAAATGCTTTTTACGGTCTTTTCCTACACTAATGGAGTAATTGTGTGCAGGAATCTTTTTTGACATCAGTGTGAACTAACTAAAGAATAAACATCTAAATGTGCTTCAAGCTTTACCTTTTTTCGTCTCTGTACCACTCAAACTCCGGTGTGGGCACAGCGGTGGCATCACACTGAAGTATTCCCATGCGGCCCACCTGCGTCTCCGAGCTCTGGGTTTTCTTTATAGTTGGAGGGTCTGCAGTGCCACACATCAATGACACACAGTGAGTTATACAGTATTATTAAACCAACAATGAATCATCTCTCATATCATCATTTGGCAGGTGTTTTTTTCTTTAAATTTCTTTTGAAACACATAGACAGACCTGATATTAACATCCTCTGTATCCATCAAATATGGATAGCACCAAATGTGACCAATCATACCTGGAACTGAAATGCATCCCAGATGCATCTCCTGTGACCACATGGCATAAAATATGTCAGGTAATGTCAATGTGTTTGTGCGTCAGTGTTGGGACTTGGCATCGAACCCCAAAAAATGTGTTGTCATTCAATATTAAATTTCATTACCTAAGGAGTTCATCTCATTCGCGTCAGTGCATATTTAGCATGCTGTTTGACCAAGTTCCAGCAGTGCTCATGATTGGTTGTCTTGAGGCTTGCAGGATGTTAGGAACAGAGACAGAGCTAATTCCCCAAAGGAGAAGAGGAAGACAGGCTTTACATTTGTAAGTGAGTGTGAGTCTATGTTGTGTTTTGAGAAGCTGGTGCTTGTTTAATGAGTGAAGGTATTTTGAGAAGTTCTAAGGTGGCACGAAAAATGTAATCAAACACTTGACAGTGCACAGAATAAATATGAGAACAGAAAGTTTCTCTGTGTTCAAGAGCAGGAAGGTAATTTTGCCAGCTACTGAAATGTGTAATTCAATTCTTCCTTGAAACAGACGCCATTAAAATTTGTATAAAAACAGATCATTCAGTAATCAGCACAAGAGTCCGGATTGGAAGTGTTTCAACCTGTTCTTAGCTCAATCTGTATGCAATAGGATCACTTAGGACAGATGTTAATACCAGATCTGAATGGAGTCATCATTCAAAACCACGACTTTGAAAAAGTAACCCACACCTTTGTCACTTCTCGGCTGAATTAGTGTAATGCACTTTATGTGTGCACTTTATGTGTAATGCACTTTATGTCCATTGCATGTCTACAGTTGGTGCAAAACGCCACTGCACGTCTTTTAACTGGGTAAATATGAGCACATTTCCCCCATTTTAGCTTCACTCCACTGGCTGCCCATACATCTTAGGATTCATTTTGAAATTCTTTTATCAGTTTTTAAATTCCTCAATGGTCTAGCCCCGTCCTACCTCTCTGAGCTGCTACATCTTCATCCACCTTCTCGCTCACTCAGGTCAGCTGATCATCTGCTCCTGACTGTGCCAAGGACTAAACACAAGCTCAGAGGTGACCGTGCTTTTGCTGTTGTGGCCCCTAAACAGTGGCATGATCTGCCCTTGCGCATTAGACGGGCCCATTCCCTGTCTGTTTTTAAATGTTTTCTTAAAACTCATCTCTTTTTATTGGCCTTTGACACTGTTTAGGTTGTTGATGTTATTTATATTGTATTAAATTTGTTTTAGTTCAGTTTTTATTAATTTAATTTTATCTGTTTTTATTGTGGTTTATATTGGCTATTACTTTTATCCACGTTTTTGTGTCTTAATAAATGCCACTAATAAGAGCAAATTTGATAAACCATCAAATTTGATGAATAAGCTCAAGGAACTGATTGTTTTTTCTCATGTTGTAGCATGAGAAAGTCTCTCTCTCTCTCTCTCTCTCTCTATATATATATATATATATATATATATATATATATATATATATATATGTAAATACTGCAATTGAAATATGTTCTGCAGAGATTGATATTACTTTTCCATTTAGGATCAAACCCTAATTAATGGTTTAGTATGAAAATGTTTATCATTTCTCAGACTTGGCAAAAGTATGGTTTGGGCAAAAAGCCACATATGTAATTTGTACAAATCAAAGATAACTGTGTAGCTCCCATGGGCAGAGATGAGATGAGAAGTCTCATGAGCTGTCCATCAACAATCAGCATACACTATGTAAAGCATTTAGATCCGAACAAGAATCCCTAACAAGATGTAATTAGGCCATCTTGTCTTGAAAGTGTCTCTTGAACATCGCTATGCCTGGATTCATCTTGAGAAGATTGAAGGATGCTCCAAAACTTTCAAGATGCAGGTACTTGACATTTCTCGAACCTGAACTCCAGTCTTGGCTTGTATTTGTTGAGTGTAACGTCTGGTGAAATGCCCGGCGTGATAACGTGACATGAATATTGATCGGTTCAGAATACAGCATGCACTGCAGTTGGTCACTGCAGTCTTGCACTGCAGTCAGTCATTACTTACAGTTGACAACCACATTGACGTATTTGACGTCTGGCGTTGCAACATCATTGCTGGCCTTGCATTCATAACGGCCCGCTTGGTTTCGCATGATTCCAATAATGTCCAGATACTCTTCTCCGTCCAATGGCTCTGCTGCAAAGAGGGGCAATGGAGGGAGGCAGAAGGGAGAGGAACAAGGGGAAAGACAAAGAAAGAGGAGAGATACAAAGGGCATTAATGTTGTTGTTGAATTTAACTAGCATTGTCTTCAAGAAATCTCTTACAACGAAAGAGGAAATTAGTACAAGATAGATTTTTGCCACAAGAATGCCACATGGAGACTGAAACATTTATCCTATCTTTGTAAAAATAGTAGAAAAATAAATGCCTACTTGCCATTTGCCAAAAGTACCTAAAGCTCACTGTTGCTGTTTAACAACAAATTATAAATTCTATTATATACTATTCCAATGATAAAAAGAACTGAACTTTGTCAACAAATGTACAAATGTGGTAATTCTAGTAATTCTCTCTGAGACATATTTACTAGAATACAATAGCAGACATCTTTACAAGAGACAAGATTTACAGTGAAATAAAAAAAAACATGTTTGAGTTAAGGTACAAAAATGAATATGTATGATGCTGAAATGTCACATTTGATGGTATCAGTCATGAATATTTCTAGATGTCTTGTTGCCTGAAACCATGTAATTCATATTATTTAAGTAAGCAATAATGTTTGACCATCCAGCACTTAACTTGATGCATACTGACAGAGTTGCTTTTGATTAAAAAGCAAATAATTGAGGCATCAACTTGATCTGCAGCGAGCTGCCATGCTCATAATCCATATCAGAGGTAATTTAAATTCTCAGTCACGCAATGCGGAGAAGAAAACTTGAATTACTATAATTAAGTCTCTAAGTCAATGTGCATTGTTTCTGTAAAAGTTTGAAATCATCTGCAAATGTCACATAACACGTGAACAGAGTGCAACAAAGCCACAGAGACTATTAGACTAATTGTTTAGTGAATTCAGCTAATTAGCCACGTGAGGAACACACCATCTCTGTGTCTTATCAGGAAAAGACTCATACGTCTTTTTTAACGATGTATGGGTGCTGTTTCATAATATGATGGTAACCGGTATAAACATGTGACAACATTGCACTGAAATTGATGGAAATTGTAGTAAACGAAAGTGTTCACATGATTTGCACATTGAAAAAAAGAGGATGTAAATTTTGGCTTGATGCAAAATAAAATAATTGGAAATATGGAACCATCTACTTACAGCCAATGTGAAATGGTGAAGATCTCAGGGTATTTCTTCTCAAAATGAAACTATTATCTGCACTGAAGTGAGGTGGTGGGGGGTATCTCTGAGGACCCAGTAAATGTAATAAGCACAATGATATTGACTGATACTTCCCTTAATCTAAGAAAATAGGGAATGGTGAAATCTTGGCAGAGGAAAAAGATTGCACAAAAGTCTTTTGGGGGGTGTGAATGGGTAAATGCAATGTTTGTAACAAAAGTAAATGTCAGTAGTCTCAGTTGTGAGAAAGTTCATGTTCCCAAAGTGGGTCTGTAGGATCTTTGAAACTAAAAGGCCGTGCCCCGAGAAATAAACCAGCAACTTTGTGGAAGGTTAGTTGGAAAACAGCCGTTCTGCTTTGGTGAACACACATAAGTGCTGCACCATTTCACAGCATAAGACTCTCTGCAACAACAGGTAAAAACGCCATAACAACACCAGGCTGACTCACGCCTGAGGCTCAAAACGACACTCACAATATCTACAGAAGTGGGCTTGAAAAATGATCTAAATGAAGTGCTTGATGAAGATGGAGTCGTGTTGATTCAGTATTATTTCAGTGGGATCATGAACAAAGTCTAAACCAGATCATACTCAGCTCTCTCTGGTCTTACTGCCAGACTATCATGATTGGAGTGGTATGATTGAGATCATACCACTGTGTTGCCATGGAAATTCTATTGAAGCATAGTGTCTTCTTCAGTGCTTTGGGTTGGTGCCAGAGAGAGAGAGAGGGAGAGAGAGAGAGAGAGAGCCAGGTGACTGCAAAGATCAAAGAATAGAGAATGGAGGGAGAGATAATTTAAATGACAGTTGAGAGGAAGTGGCTTGACTAGTTGTTTCAGCAGCCCAATTAACTGTCAGTAATCTCACCTGGTGTACAGAGAGCAGCTCATTCACAAAGGATGAACGGGACATGATAGATTGTCTGAACAAACAAATGATTACAGCATTTCACACGTCCAAGTCCTCGGGAGACTAGGGCTTCCTGCGTATGACGTATTTCACATGTTATCTTTTTTAATGAAGTGCAATAAAGATAGATTGGTTAATCTTGTGTAAAGGGAATTTGTTATATGTGTATAATAGAATATATAGAATATATAATAGATGCCTCAGTAGTAGGCGAGTTGCCTGGTGAGTTTAAAGTATGCAGGCATACACTGGGGGGCAGACAATTTTCCAAAAGGAGGAGTAGTGAGTGATTCAGAGTGTGCACATCACAAAAACCTATAGAATCCAGAAATCAGGATATATCACTACGTTTTCATGGAAATCTGGGTAGAGGAGGGAAAGTAGTTGGATAATCCAAGATAGGTAACTTGCCAATTTGTATTTGTTATGTTAAAAGCTATGCTATGGCTCTACTGGATGTACACATTTTCATAAATTTAAACATGCATCAATAATCTGTTGAGGACAGTAAATGTCTATACATAATTATTTCATTACAAACTTTCTGCCAAGACAACCCTGAAAGCAAATGCCACCCATCTGCAGTAGCTGCACACTGCCATGTGCACCCCAACACAACAGGGACAATGCCACTGGACAAACAGAAAGAGTGAACTGATTACATTATATTATAACCACAAAAGCGAAACACAACAGTAATGTTACATGGCGCAATCTTTTGTACAGAAGACAGAGATAAACATCGTCTAGAAGATGAAAACATGTTTAAAAAAAGAACATGCACTGTGCTGTATTATTACGAACAAGCATGTCTTCCATTGCTTCAATGTAAATTCATGTTTGACCTTCATGCTACATATTCTTTCTTTGCTCACACAACCTATACATGCATTCGTTTTTCTTCCAGCCTTTCTGTTATAACACTTGGTGTAGGGGCAAGTGTGTCACTGCAGCCTTGAGTTATTCTAACAATAGACTTCACAATGAGGAACTCAGAGAATATGCGGTATTTTTTTCCTCCGAAGAAACAGCATGGTATCTTTAGAATAGCATTAAGCAGAATGTTGCAACAGACAGGCATTCTGACGGATTAAACATCACCACTGTCAAAAATATTGAGTAAAGGAGTTCATCCTTCACCAAAATTACGCTCTATCGCAGGTTTCATCACTTGCATGCAGTGATGGATTTGCAATAAAGATGGCATCATAATCTGTTCCAGATTTGTGCTTGCAATATTTTTTCAAGTGGTTTCCCATTTTATGAGCTTCATATTTAATTTTAAAATGAAACCATTTTGTGATTATTGGAGGAACTGTATGCCATACCTGCTAAGAACCCATGTTTGCTAAGTTGCTTGGAAACCACGTCTTTTAGAATTTAGCTATTTTTTAAGGAACTGTTCAATAGTTATACCTCTAATGTAAGAGTTTCAAGAGGAAAAAAAAGTACAGTGTAAATGGAAACCAAGTGATAATTGAGAATTTCATCAAGTATCCACAAGTAATTCTGTTACATACAATGAGGTACATTACAGCTGCCAATAGCCCTTGATCCCTAGCCATTATTATTTAAAACCTTATAAAATTCATGGTAAAACTACATGAAAAAATTAAAAGTTAACTGTCTAAAAGGCAAAACATGTGCTGCTGATAAATGAGTAATTGCAGTAAATCTATTATGATTATGATTATGATTATTTAATGAAATAAGAACTCAAAATGTGTTTCTTTAAACCAACAGTTTCTGTAGCTAACTCATTATTCATAACTTAACCATAACCTAAACTGCTATGCAACCTGGTGTTAGCATTCTGGAAAGACAATGCACATGCAGTAATTGCTGTCTTTTTTCCCACACATTATTCTGCTGAAAGCGCGGTGGCCTGTGGGCTTTGCAACAGCAGGCTTTTGGAAGTGAAGGGGAGAGAGTGGAAGGGGCCTGGTGGAAGTACACGCCGACAAATGCCTGCTGGATACTGATTTGCATTGTACTGGCAATTTTAAGTTTGTGTGAACAAATCCAAGTTTTCCATGTCAATTAAAGACACTGCAGGTGTGAGGGACAGAGGCGGGCTGCTGGAATGGGGGGTACCAGCACACATTGTGCAGGACCACACATGGGTGCACGTCCTCCCACCTCATGAAGTAAGTTGGCGGTGGGGGGTGGGGTGGGGGGGGGGCACAGGAGAGCACAAGGGAGGGACAAATGATGAAGAGGGGTGAAGGATGTGAATCACAAACCAGCAACTTCATCTGGCAACTGGATGGCGCTCATTTGCATTTCCCCATGAATCATTCATCAGCGTCACTTTACCACAGTGTGCAACACAGCATTTATTTTTCAAATGCTAATTTATGTTAAGTGGTTGATTTGGGAAACTTTGGAGTAGACCAAGCGACATTTATATTTGTATTTTGATTGCATGACTGTGAAAGAATGTGTATGGCTCTCTATACTGTATACAGTATGTGCACTTGCTCATCACTCCATGTGCATGTTTGAATAGTTGGTCCTAGCTTTATCTAACACAACCACGTCTGCCATCTTTCTGACAGGAGTCAGTGTGATTTAAAGGATGGGTCAACACATACTAATTAGAGCGTGACTGTCTTCATCAACACATTCTTTTCAGTGGAGATAATGGAAAGATGACTGAGCTTGGAAACCAAATAGATCCTTTTTTCTCATCTGACAAAGCCAAACATGCCATGACATACAAATATCTATCTAAGGGGAACTGAACAGCACTGCTGTCTTAAAGCAACACTGCACTGTGTGTCAGGTAATGATTTTAAATGTAAATTTTAAAATATTCTTTTTAATGTAAAATAAATTACATCTTTCATATTTAGTTTGTTCTGGTTGAAAATGTCTTGCTTCCAGCTTCCTTTAAAGTGGAAATATAGGACAAAAATATCCTGGTAGGAACAACACAAGTTAAAGTTTCTTATGTCCTTGCATGCTTGGAAGCGTTACTGTTTATCCTCGAAGAAATCCTGCGACAGTCTTTTCTGCAGTCTGAGGACAAAACCAGAACTTCCACTTCTATTCACAAGCCATTTGTTACTATTGCTGCTGCCGGCGGTGCAGAAATAACACAGGTGTTGGAGCCAAAAACAAGACGGCTGTTTATTTGCCGCTTCTTGAGCCGAAGAAATGATACGCAGCTGTCTTGCTTTTTTTCCTGAACAATGTCATTCCTCTCTCTATCTTATTTTCCTCACTCTTACATTCTTCCTCCTCCACAACTCCTTGCTTTCTTTTTTGTTCAGCTTTGGGGTGGCTCCTCTTGCTGTGGCCACACACTGTACTGCTCTGTATTCTGTGTGCTTGTTTGTGCTATTCATCAGAGGCTGTAAAGGAGATGAATTGTGGATAAAACAGAAAAGGGTTTAGTGATTAAATTCCAGTGAAGGGGAGTGGGGTTGTCTGCTCTTTCTTCTACTTGTCTAATAAACGGATCAAGTCTATTGTTGTGGGAAGACTTGGGCTTGTGTTAGCCATGGAAGAACAAAACAAAGTCCAGAACACAGTATGACTACTCACTCCTCCATCACTATTTTCATCTGCCCTCTCTTCTTACCTTCATTCGTCATGCACACAGCAACCTCCATGTGAGTATGAAAGGACATCGAGACATGGGCATGCATCTTTCACACACTCCTTCATGTCACAACCCACAACAAGGTGAGTGTGAGAAGTGAGACAGACCCAGAACAGTGCTGAAGCATCTTTGCATCTTTCGATGCTCAGTAAATGTCACCAGGAGACGCACATGAAAGCAGATGAAAAAGACTGTATGCATGTGTTCTCAGTTGGCCAAGGATTGACCCACGTCCAGCAATCATTCCATATGACCATGCACCCAGCACCTGCATAATCATCGGTAAATCACCTGCCTCCAAAAATGACATCTTAACTGACACATACCAATGCTCCATGGCTGCCGTCCCTTTTATAATGCAAAGCACATGCTTCATGTTGTGCTCGGGGACACAATTTCTGTGCACATGTGGTGCAATTGTGCACACCACAGTGTCCATGCAGTTCAAGCAGTTCACAAGGTCTCCGAGCCATTGCTCACAAGGCCAGCATTTGTCTGCGTAAGAGGAGAGAAAGGAGGTCTGTCATCCATCACACATATGGCTCCAATGATTGACAGTCAACATCTGACCGATCGCTGTTCAGTGCTGGGCACCAGTGCAGGTGAAGAGCTGGTGACTAAATCAATAAACAAGCCAAACCTCACTGTTTTAAAATGTTTTAAACATTTTAAAAAATTAAAATGTTTAAAACATGAGACAAGTCCAGTCTCTGTATGTCACCACACTTGATCTATTTGCGTGTAAACTTCTATAACAACAAAAGGCCGTTTTTGTTTTCATAATTAAGACTTCAGTAGGACGCATTCAGAGCCTGATTTATTGAGCATTTTATTTTTCAAAACCATGTTAGTAGATGACTAGTGCGTCTTTTAGTGAAAGAAATATACTGTGTATATATATATATATATATACACATTATATACAGTATATATACAATATAAACTGTAGGAAATGAGACGGATTTCGTAAAACTCAGAATCTGAAGGCTGTACGATATACTGTACGACCCAGCAAACTGATGCAATATTTGTTATTTTCCATACGTTAAATTCACACCTGCACCATCCTTCTACCTTCAATAGCAAGCATTACCTCCCCATTAAAACTTGTTTGTGACAAGGTTCTGCAACACTCCACATACATAATGAAGGAGGCAAACAGAGGGTGTCTCTCTGTGAGTGTGGCACTTGTCAGGTGTTCCACCAGGAGACTGCAGGACAGTCCGCTTTTGCATAAACCTACGCGAGAAATGACTGCTCTTCCAAAAGACTTTACCTCATTTGTCATGGATGTCAGAGACACATCACTCTCACTGGTTATTTAGGTTGAACTCTGGGGGCTGTACAGGCTGATGGCATATTATTCATATCCTGTACTTTTTATACACATTTTATATTTATATTTGTCCAAAAATGTATTCACATTTCCGTTGTAGGTTAGCAGGTGTCACTGCTAACCTGGATCTGCACAGTATGACCATATTATTTTACAGAGCACTTTTAATGGCAAGAGGGCAGAATGTGTCTCCATTCTCATCTCCTCCTTCTATGTCCTTACCTTGTGCAGCGATTCAAATCAGAACCATCAAGTTACAAGTTCCCTTCTCCTTCGGGCTACTGCCTCCCTGAGAGGCTGTGAGACTCGGGGGCTCTAGAAAATTGCTTATGAACTAGAAAAAAAGTGCTGAGTTTCTGTACAATAGTGATTTTAAACAAGTGTTAGCCATAGTGTTCAGCCAGCCCAGTGGTGACTGCACCTAATGAGGCTGGGTAGACACAGGGCAAGCTGTGCTCATGATGTTCTGCACACAGTATGACAGCAGACTGATTTCAGACCAGCTGCTGATGATGTTGATTGTAAACAAACTCATGAACAGTGATAGTCAGCAGATCTGAGACCTGCTGAGAGATGGATGAGCAGCTGTGTTCTCTGGCTGATGTTCAACTCACACATGTACACACATTCACACACACACGCAAACACCCACTTGTACACAGCTGGATACATGGAGCCTGAGGTTTGACCTGGGTTGCTCTGACAAGGACCTGTCACCACCTACACTTCACTCTCACAATCAGCAGGGTTGTCAGCTACTTTCTGTCACTGGCAGTTTGACACACAGTGATGCCTCCTGCCTAATCTGCACCCCCACTCCATCTACACAGGCGTTGCATTACTGAGACACCTATGCATCTCCATTCTTGTGCGCTCCACTCCCTCCTGAGAGACAGAGATATATGAGTGCATGTTGTGCTGCTGCACTATGTAGCTCGGAGTTGCTCCCCAGACAGTGATATAAGGTGTAGAGAGGACAACTGAAGTGACTGTCATCCTCTGTTGAAGGAAGAGATGGAAGGATGATGGAAAGAGGAGGAGACAGGCTGAGTGTAAATGAGGAAGAGGAAGACAGAGCGACAGCCAAGGAGGGAAAGACAAAGAGTGAGAGCGCATTTCAGACGAGGTGACAGTCCAAGGGAGATATTCCTGAGCCCAGTCTTGTAACATGGCTGCCACAGCTGAGCCCATGGAGGAATGTCAAGGGTACTTAGAGTCAAGCCTCTAAAAAGCTGCCCTGCCAAGAAATGTTATAAAAGGGTTATGACTTTAATATTCAGCCGGATCGTATACTGTAGGAGTGTGGGCGGTGGTCCAAATCAATTCAATTGAACAGATGTCTTTGTTGCCACAAAACCGTTGTGACAGATTCATTGCTTACCATTTACAGTGAGTTGATGCTTTCATCCTAAACACCTTAAGGGTTCAGTGTGTTGCTCAAGGACACAGCAACAGTAAACATGGCTGCAGGTAAAGGGAGTTGAGGTAAACTTGGTATTTTAGTTACCAGATACTCCTCACAGCCATTTGTGCCTTCAGCCACCAGAGAGCAGCATCATGACTAAATCGAGAAGGCATCTTTACGCCTTCAATTAAAATCGTTAGTATCATACGTTCACTGCAAACTCCACAGACAGACAGATGTGTCTGTCTTTGCTTGAGTGAATCTGAGGTCCACTGTGGTTGTTCTCCCTGCAGCGCCAAATGACTGACAAACTCTCTTACACCGGAGAGGTGAGAGGATCTGGAATGCATAATTGAACATTAATTAACTACTTGAGTTACCATAACTAATGATAAGAATGATTGCTCATCTATTGAAACTGGCCATTTGCATACTAAAATGTGGTCCTGCTCTTTCTCTCTTCATATCTTGCCTGCTTCCCATCTTTCATTTCCATCTTTTCTCCCCCTGAGGATAGCATAACTTCCACCAGTTCCACCTCTTTTGAGCTCTGCATGTGTGGGTCTTTCTTGTTTCATGGAATACCAGAGGCAGCCAGAGGGCATGTATTTTTCATACTTGTCTGACTTCTATTTTGGTGGTCTGAGAGGCGTGCAGTGTAGGATTCTGTGCTTGACTAGTGGCTCTATTTCCCTGCCCTCATGGTGCTCGATGGGGCGCTGCCACTCTCCTCCCACCTCCCAGGAACTCCAGTCTCTGACCTTAAGCTACTCTGGGGAAGTTTAAAACAGTAAAGGACTCAAGCAAGAAATGAACTACCTATAGAAAACAAGAAGTGTGAAGTTTCTTTCACGTGTACTGTATGGTGAGCAGACAGGAGGTGTTGGACACATGTAATGTATAATTTCTCCTCACCCCGTCTTACATCTTCACACCTTCTTTGAATCCTGCTGAATGTCCGCTAACCTCTGCTCCCCATCTTGTCCTGCCATGCTCTGCACCTTGGATCTGCCCATCCTCACAAGTCAGCTACTCAATCAATATTCACAGCGGTGTCCACACAGCGACTGACTGAGAGCTGCAAGAAAAAGTGCTACCTTCAGTATTTCCACAGGCTCACATGGGTGAAGTAGATGTCATACTGCTTCAGTGGACATTATTCACTGTGTCTGCCTAAGATCTATAAAAAGTTTCCTTTGCTCTTGTTATGACTATGGTCAAAGGAATCCATTTAATGAGTCACCCAAGCAACAGGAACACATGATGGATGGTTGTTTTGTTCATCCTGTGGTTTCTCAGCTAGTCATCTTGGGAAGCTGAAGGGAGCTGATACAGTACAGTCGATATTTTTCACTCTATTCTATTGCCTAACCTGCAGTGGAACTATAAAATAATAGCAACACTTATTCTCCTGATGAATTGCACAGACGAAGGGGATCCAGTTAAAAGCCATTAACGCTTATTGATTTATAAGAGCTATCCTCTCGTCAGAGACAGGGCGATGAGTCAGAGGACGTTAGAGCTTAGATAAAACTGAATAGCAGGAAGTCCACCAAATTAACTTAAATGAAACACTGATTCTATAGACTGGTACATGGAAGCCTTAAGTTCCACTTTTACAGGCAGAACTGTTATTTAAACCCACTGGCAAAAAACAGCAACCAAACTGCTAATATGCTTAAGAGAAAAAAGCGTGTGTGTAATTGATTCACTTAGAAAGACCATCTAAATGTTAATATTTTCTCTTCTTCAAAAATAATGAATAAATAAATATTTTTTAACAAACAGCATGTTGGTCTTCACATGGTCAGCGCTAGATTCATAAAACTGGCCAATCATATGAACTCTCAGAAGTCTTTAACAGTGGAAATCTGTCCTTTTCTGACATCCATCCATTGTGACATTAACCCTCATGTCTGATAAGAGCAGAAATTGAAAATCTGAATTCCATTTTTGCTGCCATCATATTTGCTACAGCTGCTCCAATGAAAACATATGTTATTTTGGGAAAGAGCCCTGCAAAAATGCTACAATTAAAGATAATTGCTAGTATTAATATTTAGTTATACATTAAATGTGTGTGAAAGACAACATTTTTATTCAGACTATATTTAGTGATTGTGGTCATTTATACGCTTTTTCCATTTTTTGCTTTGGCAATGCAAGCCAAGCAGCAAGGAAAGCACTTGAGATGAACGGGTGCATGTGCCACTGTAATAAGCACAGTGTTTGACTGTCCATATTGTTACATGTAATGTGAAATCCCTCTGCATCACTGTCATCATAAATCATGCTCAAAAATAGCAGGCAAAGTACTCATTTCATTTCATCTGATGGTTTTCTGAAGTTGGGCACAGCAGGTCCAGAACTCTGCTGCTCTAGTGTTGTATTGTTATGAGATCTTGGCAAAACTCATTCAGTTCAGTCCCACAATCCCTTCATTACAAATGTGGCTCCAAGAGGTGCAAACAGTAACCTGACACTGCGTCTCACTGCAACAGCACCATTTAATGTTGTCTATTAATTGTGTACATAACGTGTATGCTGTATAATCACACAGGATATTGCTCTCTACATTCATCTTCCAATCTTTTCAGTGAGCCATTTAGTCATTAAGGCATCTACCATGTTGTGATAGGAGAGTCACACAGACAACAGAAACAGAGAGAGAAAAAGATTGTGCAGAGATGGTAGAAAGAAGTTTTAGGTTGAATGGCCCAGTGGATGATGATGACAGGTATAACCAGTGTGGACACCAAAAAAAAAAGCATTGGAGGCATCATATGGCACCAAACTGTATGGGATTGTTTGGGGTTTTTTTTTCCTTCTGCCACTTTGACTGTGCTTGTATTTGAGTGCGTGTATTCTTTTTTTTGCCCTGTCCCTTGAGTCTCATTTTTGGTGAAAAATTCATTTCATGTGTTGCAGTGTCTGAAAATATACCATGGTGTTACTTTTCACATAACTTGGTAGAGCCTGTTGAGTCTGAAGTGCATTTATTAGTACATACATAGCTTTTCGCAACTGCACTGCCTCCCTGTCACTTCCTGCTGACAGATACGGTACTGTGTGGTGCTCAACAACACATTTTGATAGAGTGATCACAGGGTAAAGTCATTAAACTACTAAACTGACATCAAGACATTTGAACTTCTTCCCCCATGATGTGCAACTCCTCAGATGAAGGTCTATTTAGAAAAAAAAAAAAGGCATATGTAAGAACATATTCTACAAGCTTGATATACAGCACATACGCACACACAAAGTAGGAACTGTTTTAGTTACTGTAGTTAACCCTAACATAGGGTTTCCTCTGTTGATGAACTATATTTCCACTAGTGCTTCAGGAAATATGAAAATGTCACAGTGTCTTCATTCTTCAAACGACAAGGAATGGTTTGTTCTTTTGTCAAGGGCATGCAAATTCATTTCCATTAGACAATTTCTCATTGAACACAAATCATGCTGTTCTAAAGAAAGATTTCTTTAGAACAGCATGATTTTCCAGTGGGAAAGAAAAGCCAAAGAAAAACAGAGGATTCTCAGTCTATCTGTCAGACCAACACAATCAGGATGACTATCATTAAACTGAAGTACTGATGTCTCCTTCTTATAAAAAGGACACACCCATGTCCTTATTTAAAAGAACACGATCTTTAAAAATGTATTTGTATTTTTAATGAGGTGATCTTGGCTTCTGATTTGTGTGCGGTCATTCACTAATGACAATTTGGCAGGTTTAATATTTGGTTTACAGTTTGGAATGAGATTTAAATTGGTGACGGGTTTTGTGGTCAGGGTGACGGTCTCAGAGAATAATGAGGTCACTGGAAGGTTTCATAAACCTAGAGCTCCATGAAATATGGAGACATGTGGAGATTATCTTGTGAGTGCCACTGAATTTTCGTTCAACCGTGAACGGCAACATGTGCACACAATTATCAGTCTGAGTATGCATATTCATACAGGCACGCAAGAATAGGCTCAGTCAGATTTTGGCCCTTGAACTCCTGACACCAGTCACAAATTCAAATTGAACGCTGCAAGCACGGATTTCAGAACTTGGCTGAAACACATTAATGAAGGGTGGCAAATTAAAACTGTTATGAAGATTTGGAATATTTCTGCTGAAGCCATTTTTACAAACTTGCCTTAAGTGAACAAATAACAGCTGCAGTTAAAGTGTAATTATCTTTAAGTGCAACCCTTGATACCATTTGTCTGAGTGTTTTTTTTCTACATGTTAGTGGCAAATGAGGACTTACTGCTAATTTAAGTCACTTTATAAAACACGTAAAATTGCACAATTAGTCAAATACTGCTGCTTGTCAATGACCAGTTACTGAGGTTTGGTTCATTTAATTTTTTATCTCATAATTATATAAAAAGGTACCTTTCATGAACTTTAATTGAGAAAAGTTCTTCAGCTGCTGGTTTTTATATGCCATATGATGTGAAGTATGTTGCATTTTGCAGTTTTTAATTCTTTTTATTTGCAGGGAAACTTGTGAAGGTATCCATAGCATCCATTGTAAGGTTTGATCTATGAGACTTGAACTTGAATTCACATGCTGTGCAATTGCAACTCTGAATAAAAGACTTGACTTTTGTCTTGGACTGATATTTAGTGTTTTGCGAACATCTGTGGGTGCAGCGGATAGTTGAGAGCCTCACTAGCTGAGCAAAGCAGCTTCTCCACCTAGGCAAGTGAAGGCGTGAGGCAGTGAGCCCACAGGCTGCCAGACATCATTATCTCTCCCAGCAGTTCCCCACATGCTCTCGAACTGTTTTAGACTTATGGATTTTGGGGCGAAAGGCACCTACAATAACAACAACAAAAATAACAATAGTGCCAGTGTTTGCAAATAGAGTGGGACCCCCATCTCAGCTTACACATGTGCCCATGTACACTTAACAGGATTCAAATCCTGCAGGATGTTAACAGGATTTTCCTTCTGCCACATAGTTTCTGTTTCTATATATTACACTTTGAGTAAAGAACAAAGGCTTGTCAAAGGTGGTCTGCCCACTACTTTAAAACACAGAAAAAGTAACTGATGAGAGAAACAACAAAGTGTGTAGAAAGACATTCTCAAACCTTGCCGAAATGTATATAGTGGTCTAAAGCAGCTTTTATCATCCACTGTGGATATTGCTTCGTCCATTCTGCTATATCCACATTTCATTTCATTTCCTTGGAACAAAAGTTGTCAAACTCCTAAAAGAGCTTTACCAGACATCATGTTGCAAGCCACCTTCACATTGAGAAAACCAGTTAGAGCCATATGGTTTGCAGGTTTAGTCTGTACAAATCACTCTAATGAAAGCAGAGGCAAAAAGAGGCAAAAAAAACACCTACATAGGTAATTTCAGGTGTAAAAGCAGATATATTTGATGAAACATGTCTAGATATAGTGACAAAATGATGCAGTAATTTATAAAGACACACAAACAGAATGTTTTCCATCTAAACACTGCTGTAATCAAACTGAGCTCTTGTCAACTTGAGCATCTCCATTTATCAGCACTGTAAATTTATATTGGCTTACAAAATGAGCTTAAATCCCAAACAGCTCAATCAAAAAAAAAGAAAAAGAAAAAAAGAAACCAACACGTATGGAGTGATGAATCAGTATATACACTCTGATGGCGTATGCAAACTATGTACAACTGGCAGCAGACATCAGAATACACAGAAAAAGGCAGTTAGTAGTCGTACATATTGCTGTATTGTTGCCTGTTCTGGTGCCCATTAAATTCAGTCAAAAGTTCTGCCTTTTCACAAAAGTAGAGACGAGTAAAGCAGATGACGTCATTAAATTGTGACCGAAATCTAATTGGCCATTACTTTTAATACGAATATGAATTTCTATGGATTTGGCAAATGTGACTACACTACTCAAAAAATACATACATTGGTGTTTTTGTTTCAGAGACCTGGGGTTAATTCCTTAATCTGAAATTCACTGCCTTTTACTCCATTACAGTAGCTCATTTGCTAACTCCTTCCCTCCATCATTTATGATGTAAAAACCATCACTAATGTCATGGAGCAGCTCATGGTGGCACAGCATAGCGCAGCCTGTGCAGTGGTAATTTAGTCAGGCGCAACACTGTGTGCACTGAATTTGGCAATTTGGTAGACCAAGACGTGGCGCACAGTGTGCACACGTCACCAAAACCTCACAGGCAGGTTTACAGAATGTCAGGCACATTTCAGTGCAATTAATAATCACAACAACCACTATTTAACCACTATATAAATTTTTATAAACGGTCCCGTCACATCTGGTGTCAGATCAAAGGCGGTTTAAGTGGAATGGAATTTAATTAAAGCAACTGAAACTGTGACGCAAACTAACGACTTCACATCTCTCTCAGCCAACCACAAACAGCATCGGCATCAGATAGTGAGTATATATTCGGCTTCTCCCATCTCATAAAATTCAGTGCATTCTATGTGGCAGGGAGAGCAGCAGAATGCAGGGGAGAGGAGAGACCATCTGGCTGCACACCTCAGAACATCAGTTTCCTCCTGGGAGACGTTTGGCTGTCTGACACTGCTGCTGTCTCCTTCGTCCAATGGCGAAATGAAACTTACACTGTGCCTTGCCGCGGCGCATTTAAAGGTGAGGAGAGGAGCTCATTTGACTGGTGAAGACTGTGTTAAACCCAGCCACACCTTCTCTCCCTCTCTTTGCTACTTGTGTTGGTAGGAGGGACAGAGGAGGGTACTTGTGCCCGGCTGCGCCCCCTGCACTGTGCACGGAACTATCAAAATGCGCTTCGACACACCTCCTTGCGCTTGGACTCACCTGCGCTACTTGTGCATGGTCTATGAAATTAGAGCCCTTTGTGTCACCACAGACCCAAAAACAACAACAACAAAAAAAAGACAATGCTACACTGAGAAACACAGAGAGAGTTATACAAAGCTGATAGGCTTAATAAGCATTGTGCAAACTGCAGTGGTTTGAACATAATGGACATTCGTTTGCATTGAAAAGTTACATGCTACAGCTTTAAACTAATTGCACTTGACCTCAGTAACTTATTACTGAGTGTCTTTGATCTGTAAAGCTTGATTTTCTGTGATTTATACTTTTACACTCAACACACACTATATAATGTATAGGTATTAGTTAAGCTACATACAAAATACTCAACAAAGTAATGTATTTACTCAAATGAACTGAATAGTACTAACTTTCTTTTAAAAAACGAAAGGCTATGAATAACATGCAAGCTGGCCAGATAAATTTAAGGTTGGCATCTAGGATAAAAAAATTGTGTTGTAAGAAATGAGGTTGGGAATAAATTAAAAGGAGGTCCAGATAAAAGTGTCTCTGAATAAAAAAAAAATGAGAAGGAAGAAGCTTTGAGCCATTTTTCATTCTCTTGATATGGTAAGAATAATGGGACATCGGTGAAGTGCACCAACTGTTGTGAAAACATTAAGAAAAGTTACTGTGGGATACATCTTGCTAATTGTCTAAAAAGTGAAGTTATTGTAAGTGCTTCTTTGTTTTAGGCTTTAGTACATTTAGGAAATGTGCAACAATGATAGTGCTGCTGCTTATGGAGCATCTCATGAATCATAGTATTCAGATCATCACAGCAAGGGAGCTGCTCCAAAGCAAATGCAATATCTGAAATTGTAAAGAGAGTCTTTTTGGCAAGCGTGTGCAATAAGGGTGAGATGTACAGCTCACTGTTTGCTTCAGTTTGATTAAAAGATGACCTACAGGAAATCTTTTTGGTAATAACATTCCAAGCCTTGGCATATACAATAGCATGCACTAAAACTGTATGTTCTGAGAGAGACTTCTTTTTATAGAATGCTTGAAAGAGAGACGTGCCATTCAGGTAAGGGAAAACTCTGCACATCCAGACTGACATTCATGATAATGAGTACTGATTGGATGATTCTTACCTGAGGGGTTAAGCAGTCGCCAGGTGATTATAGGGTCCGGCCTGCCACTGGCCAAACAACTGAGTGTCACGTTACTGCCTTCATTCACTATGATGTCGTCTGACACCTTGTAGATGCTGGCCGGAACTGGAGACATATGAGAGAAATGACATCAGGGTTAATACTGTGAGCAGAGTGTGCTTCACTATGTACAGATCAACCTCAAAAGGTTTAGGAGGTAACCCACTGTGACATCTCACAAGGGTTTGTGAGTGCTGCAGTTTTTGCCAGTGTCATATAGATTTTTTGAAACCTGAAAAGACTAAAAGGACAATATTTTGGATGAGAGAGTGGCGCTAACAAGTAAGTGAGGGGTATATCCCACTGAGTCAGTCACACCATAGATAAGACCTAAATTACACTCAACTTTACTGGTTATTAAATGGATTATGGCTATAATACTATGTTAAAGAAACCTTGAAACTAAAGTGTTTGCTAATGTTATAAATTAAGTGAGAAGTGAGGTCATTTTCTTACATACAAACTAACATTTTTGTGGCGTTGCAGATACATGTTTGACATGCTGAGAATCATGGCTGGGATGCGCCAAATTTTACAAAGCCTTGCATGAGTTCAAAAGGGGCTGTTATGTAAAGAATGAAGGATACTAAGTTATAAAATGACTATGGTGTGTGATCAGGGTTTAGGGAACATGTTCAATTGAAATAGTGTCTTCATTGATAACACTGGTACACATACAGTAGTTTATACACAATTTAAAATTTAAATTTTGCTGGCCACAAACACTGTTTATGTTTCGTTTCTGGGGATTTGGTCTGTTGCCACCCATTCAATACTGCAGCCTGTAGCACTTAAACACCTGAGTTGCCAGCACAGCGAGGAGAGCTGCAGCTGAATGTCTGAAAATCAGACAGAAATCAGAGCGGACACACTTTCACTTTCAATCTCTGCCTGTGGCCGACACACCAAAGTTAATCAAATAGGGTTGATGTTCATGAAAATAAACTTGACATTGGGGCAGTTATGTATGTGTATGTGTAAGTGCAGCTCTGTGCTTTAGTGTTCAGGAAACTTTGGCAACCACAGTTGCTGTTGACAATATTTTGCATAACGTGTGACTTATGTGTTTTTTTTTGTGCAACATTAAGTACTGTGTAGGTTTTATGCATCTTTTTCCACAAGTTCACTCATAAAAGTTTTTTGCACCACATTGCACCATGGATCCCGCTTATTTACTGTGTCAGCTGCTACTCCCATGGAATTGTATCATCAAAGAAATGCTGGCTAAAAAGAGAAGAAACTCACAAGCTGACAGAAGCTGACATTGATTCTCTCAAATGAAAGAAGAAGTTTTAAGAAGCTTTAGAAAACCCTTTATATTCTAAGTACTGTATCACTCAGAGGTACTTTGAGTAAACTCTTAACCTAGGATCAAAATAAGCAATTTAATCTCCTGCCCCAGGACAATGAGCTCATGAAAACTGATTGCAGCTCCTGTCTTATGGGACTAAGAAGACACTTGGCACAGATTTTTTAGTTTTTAATACAAGACTGAAATTTTAAAGCTGAAATGAAAAATGTTAGTGTGGGTACAAGTGTGAGACTGATGTTTAAAGTTTAAAGTCTGGATGCAGTGTTTTATGATCATCCTGCCTCACGATCACTATCTATCCCTCACTCACTCCTACTGCTCTCCCTCCTGCACAAATAGGGACCTAGTGGGAGACAGAAACCTTAACTCTGAGAGGAGAAAAAAAAACAAACAAACAAACTGATGAATTAAGAAGGTACAGCTAGCTTTAAAGCAAGTCAGCAGCAAAGATGCAATCAATCATGAAAGATGTAGAGGGCATATAGTACTGTTTTCATAAACTGTGTGTGAAGGGGTTGGGATAAGGTATCGTGTATGCAGATATGCAGAGGTACAAATAATGATCAAGGAGTCTGGGAAATGATGAATGCTGGAACAGGCATACTGCGGGCGAATGAAGGAAGGTAACAGTTCTTTTTCTCCGAACCTGTGATATGTGTATTTACTATTCTAATTTCAGCTACATATGTATTTGCAGGCATGTGTCGGGTCTATATTTTTATGGATTTGTCACATGGGCAAGGTCATATTTCTGTGATAAACCCAATCAGTCCCTCATATTTTAAGCACAGCTTCATGTCTAAACTAACAATTGTACAACAGTGTCAGTAGACCTATAGTTAGTTCTGTGTCTTATAAGAATATTAAACAATCAAGCATGATTCTAAATTGCACAGGGGTCAGCAGCAAGAAGAAGGCAGCTCACAACATAGTGATTATACATCTTTTTCTGCTTGATGTTTAGGCTCATCATATAAACATAAACTGAGGAAACTGCAGCTCTTTACCAGCAGAGTAAACATTTTAAGAAGTGCTAATTTCAGTTGATCCTGGAAGTAAGGTGTAATTTTTCCCCACAGAGACAATATTCACAGATGGAGCTTGAAAAATTTGAAAGTTGGATCACAATTCTGTGATGAGCAAAGCCATTTAAGCCTTCAGAATGCACAGTAGATTTGGTCTTAAAGTGAGTGAAATCACCTCAACAGCTATGCCAAACTGACATATTTCTGGTTTCCTTTTACTATATAAACTACAATTCATTGATTCAGCATGAAATTGATGAACATTATCAAAATCCCTTTCTTAAAAAAAGTATTGAAACAATCACAACAGTAAAAGGATCAGAGGGAACAATGAGCATGATTGAATGACACATGCACACAAAACACTGAAGACCCATCTTTTTGACATTCTTTGGCAAATACACATTTTTTTCATCTAAATCTCCAATGGGGAAAAATATTAAATATAAGAATTTGATTCATTCTCTAAATCTGTATCCTGAAATTCTTTCCGTCACTTTATATTCATGAATAAGACTAATCTAAAGGTAAGTATTCATTTGACCTTAACAAAATATTAAGTTATTTCTGAAAGAAGGAGTTATGGCAGAACAAATATAAAGAAGGTTAAAAAAGACTTTGACTTGTTGGACATATTTGATGGACTTAAATGAGAGCTGACACTGCTCAGCTTTGTGTTGTCAAAGCAAGAGGAAAAAGAAAAGTCTTCCTTCACCATCTGATGGAGTTCAGGAGGTGGAAATAGAAGAGAGTTACCAAAATTTCAATTTTTGACTCAGAATATTACATCAGAAGTCTGAGTGAAAAGTCATAAACCTTGAATACCGTGATTGAAACAACTGATTGCTTCAGCTTCACTTTTGTTTAGCAATCCAAATCAAAGCGAGGTTGGGTAATAAAAAATCAAAGCTTATTGGCTACCTGTTTAAAAGTGTCAACAGCAGCACAATTGCTGGTGTAAAAAATAACATAGTGCCAGCTCTCAAAAACTGTTGTAAATTTGTCCATAAACAGGGCACTTAAAGCCCAACTACTCCATTAAAGTTACTCACTAGCCCTACAATAAATAATGCACAAAAGGCAAGTTTGATGCAAGCCAGAGGTTATTGTGGCTTCTTCTTGTTAGATTTTACAGGTTTTAATTTCAGTGACGCTCTTTCAAAGATATTTGTGGATTGACCTTTGTGACAGTGTAATTAAAAAAAAAAAATAAAAAAAATAAAAATAAAAAAAAAAGTTGGGCAGAAAAATGTTGAGCTACAAGCACATTTGTAAGAAACACAGTGTGTCGGAACATACGTGCTGTATATATATATATCAGTGCAAATATATACATATGCTATTTAAATTTACTTGCTGTATGGAATTGAAATGAAGCTGCACCATGTCCTCCATATCAATGTTTTCCAAGCAACAATATTTCAGAGTTTCTCTGTTTTAGATTGTTTTTCCTGCAAAGTTATTACTGAAGCTCTGTCTCTGCACGATCAGCCTTACCCCATACTAACATCTCTCTCTCTCTCTCTCTCTGTGTGTACACACACACACACAGTAACCCCAAGTAAACCATCTTCCTAATACCAACTGACAAGGCAGTCACAATCGCACCAAACAGCATCTTAAATGAAGTCATACAGAATTATTGCTGTAGTCAAAAGACCAGGCCAAAATGAAGATGCGTTTTGCAGATATGGGGAGATGAAATGAGGGGATGTCGGGGTGATGACACTCAATTGAGCTGACAAAGAATCCAATTGGCTTTTTTTTTTCCCACCTCAGAAACAACCAAAGCGAGGCGGGCTGGGGGAAGTTGATTGGCTGGGCAGAATATGTGACTGGAGAATTAATCCTCAAGTGCATTGATAAAAATGGATTGTGGAGGAAACAACAACCGCTCATACTCTGATAACCCTGTCAACCCTATGAATGGGGGAGGAGGAAAGAAGGGGGGGGAGCAGGGAAAAAAAAGAGCCAAGATGGAACAAAGGGAGACAATGATAAAGGAAAAAAAAAGTGTGAATGACATTTCAGCTCTAACAGTCCTATATGCCTGGGATCCTGCTGTCAGCAGTGGGGGGGTGGGGGTAGAGAGAAAGGAGTGAATTGTAATCATATAGGTCAACCTTAAAGGAACAATGTTGGAAAGGGCAACTATTTGAAAAGTACTTTACTATTGGAACTGCAGGATGGATGAATTCCACAGAGGTAGACTGCACTCTGCTAATGTTTCCCCTGCGGATGAGTTACAAAGCAACACTGTTGTCACACAATGAACACTGTAAGCACCAGGGACGGTATCTTGAAGATTTTATCTGATACTATTACAGACACAGATACCAATACTGCTTATCATTATCAATACTTGTCTTGTATAATTGAGTCCTGTCTAAACCAATGGACACCACTGTATTGAAGGGGTGTAAGTGAGTCATTTTCCCTCATTCAGCAATGTTAAATATAGGGGTTAGACTGACTTTTGCAAATGCTGCTTGAATCCCATTGTTTATGGAATTATTTGGAACTTCTTAAAATTGATGTAAAGAGCTACAAATTTAACTTGAAGGAGGTGGTACCTTAGGCCTTCCATCAGTGTTGGAGCCAAGGTGGTAAACCAAGCAAGCCAAAGTTCCAATAACAGCGGCAGAAACTTTAGCTTTCCTAAAGCAGCCAAACACACTGCTGTATTTCACAGTTTTAAATTTAGCAACCAGAGCCCAATCCCAGCACTTGTCATACTGCAGTGTAAGGTACTGTATGTAATGGACTAACTGCACTTGCATTTTCACATTCCCAAACATTCTAAAGTAAAATTAGTATGAAAATAGATATCAACAGTGGCACCACTTATCCAGATGCTTATTGATACTTCATTATTGACTGACCAATACCAATTAAGTACCGGTTCACAATACTCATCCCTAAACTCACTTTGATGTCACAAAACCTCAGAATGAACTCTATTCTTTATTCTGTTTTCATTTAATTGTTGTTACCCCCAAAGTAGAGACATTTCCATTCAGGCAAATATCACAAACTTCAGATATCACAACCACTATCCCACTAATATTAAAATAAAAAAATAAAAGCCTTAAAATACATTTTAAATAATAATATCCTACTTGATTTGGGTTCCCAATTCCTCAGAAATAACAAATCTCTTATCAAAACATAATTAATACCGTGACCTTGCTTTCAATTTTAATTTCACAAAGAAAGAAATAAAGAAAGAAAGAGAGGGAAAAAATGGAAAGTCACAGCTAAAGGCACAAACACACACAGAGCAAGAGGCGGCGAGAGCAACAATAATTAGGCAAAGAAAGTGTGTGTGACTGTGTGCATATTTGTGTATATGTATTTGCGCATAATTAATGACTCTTTCAATGCTTTCTCTATTTATATGCAAAATATACTTAAATAATATGGCTGAGTCACAATGATTCTATGACACAAATCCTCTCAAAACAAAAGGTCATGTGTGTGAAAATTACACGTGCTCCACATGTCAAAACCAGCACTATTAGCAAACACAACGCATGTGTTTTAAGCTGTTTCTGCACTAGCTGCCCAATTAATGAGTCACTTATCACTTCATTTTTACTTCATTTTATAAAACCTTGAGGTTCTCTTAATTTAATGACACACTTTTAAAGTCTTCATACAAATGAGAAATTGGTTTTCAGTGGGATGGATTTAAAGGAACAAAATATACAAAGATCAGTTTATAATTGCTGTGCTGCCAGGATAAATAAGACAGAGACTTGTCACTCCATCACACATTTTACTGTAATGAACAACTTTAAATCCAATCTACTCTCTAATTTAAAACAACATTAAAGTGTACATCACTGAGTTTATGTATGTGAACCTGGGCAGTTTGGTGAAAAATGGAGTGAACAAACACAGCACATTAGACAGTGAAGAAACATCATTAAACACACACACAAAAACAGAAAAAAAGGCATCATTATTGATTGGTAATTCAATAAGTCTCAATCTGTTAACCACAGCAGAGACTGTATAATGGAGAACAGTGTATGGTTTAAGATTCGGAAATGTCAAACGTGGTGTAGTGTTGCTGAAGTCCAGATTTCTGTTGATTCAGAGTTTACTAAGAGACTTGTAAAAATGATTTTTCCTCAGTTCTCAGTGATCAGTTCCATCCTACAGCTCTCCCCTCTGGTTTTTCCATTTCTTACAATCACAGGTGGTCTATTCTTGAATGTATCAAAAAACACGCCAGCACTCTTGCTTGGTCTCATGCAGACATATTGAGCATAAAATTAGCCTCTGCAATGAAACGGGGAAGGCAGCAGGTAACATGATGTGCAAACCTTGTCCACCTGGACTCTGTCAGATTGCTTTATATTCAAGCTAAACCCATTCATTAAATTCAAGGATTACTGCACCAAATGCAATTCCACTCTTTGGGAGACATGTAGAAAAGAAAACATAAACAATAAGCAGCTCTGAGCTTTGTACATTAAATGAATTCTTTTACTTTGCCCCATCACAAACGGTTGGTTAAATCTGTGGATTTTTGGACACAAAACAAGAACCAATGTCAAAATAAAAGTATATTTTAGAGTCAGAGAAAGACACTTTTTTTTTAAACGGGCAGAGCACAGACACAATTACCATTTAATATCAAACACATGAGAGTGTTGTTCATCCATGAATCTTCTGCATTGTCTGCATCATTTTACATGTTTTGTATATTTCCCCTCTAGCTCATTTTGCTCCCATACATACCCCTGCTGTCACGCAATGCGACATTTAGAGGAGTGATGTGGCAGCAAGTGTCGAAGAGGCGTGCGATTATGCTCCGCTAATTTGAAACCATTAGAAGATAATCAGGGGAAAAAAGCACTTGCAGCTCTTCGGCTTTCAGTGCGTAGAAGCTTTACTGCCATTTACCTGCTTTTCTATAAAACAAGGTCATAAACAAACCTCCCGTCCATAGCGCATAGCAAAGAACAATACAAGCAGTATGCTGGCCACCAAGGTGAATCAGAAGCTGAATAATATGCATAAATAAAAGCACCCAGCTGGAGGCCTGAGGGTCATATCTAGCTTACCAAAGCTTCATCAGGCCTGCAGAATATGAGGGGCAAATAATTCAACAATATCTGGCCTTTTCCCCCTTGATTGAGTATTTTACAACCAAACTACGCCATAGGCACTAATGTAACCCCATAACATCAGAGATGCAGGCTCTTTAGTTCGCAGGACACAGTGTCCATGATTTCCAAAAAGAACTTTTGATTCATCTGACCACAGAACAGTTTTCCATTTTGCCCCAGACCATTTTAAATGAGCTTTGGCAGTGTTCCTGAACCCATGCAGTGATTTCCAGTAGAGAATCATGCCTGTTTTAATGCAGTGCTACCCAAAGATCACATGCATCCAGTTTTGACCTTTGGCCTTGTTCCTTGTACTCAGAGATTCCTCACAATTTTCTGAATCTTTTGATGATATTATACACTATAGTGGTGGGAGTCGTTGCAATTTTACATTTTTCTGAAATTGTTCCACACTTTTTAGACGCAGTTTGTTGAACCTCTGCTCATCTTTATATCTGAGATTCAGTCATGTTACTGACCTGTTGCCAGTTAATCTAATTAACACACTTAGTTTTCAAATGCTTCTCCAGTTGTTTTTGATTTGTACCATTTAATTTTCCAGCCTTTTGTTTCAACTTTTTTGAGACGTGTTGCTGCCATCAAATTCAAAATGAGGTGATATTTTTCATGAAATGGTACAATGTCTCAGTTGCAAAATCTGATGTGATGTTCTATTGGGAATAAAATATTCCATTAACATTTATCTTCATTATTTGTTTATATATTATCATTTCATTTAAATAGAGAGTGTACAGTTAAAACCAAATTGTATCTAAACTCACAACTTTTACAAATAATGGCTATTCAGCGCGTTCTTAACTTTTGTTTAGCGTCAACTGTCAAGAAGATTACGTCAACATCGTATACATAGTTAATGGTAAAAACACAAATGTCACCTTTTTAATGAACAGTGCTAAAGTAAAGCCCAGAACTAAATTACATCTGCATTCCCTTGGCACAAATTGTCACATAATGATTTTCACTTGTTCTTAACATCATGTCTGGGTGGAGGGATTGTTGTAGGCTTTCTTTCTTGTGGAGATAACTTGGGCAATTGAAAATGTTAGAAGGTACTTCTTTTTCATATCTGTGGGGGTTATTATCAGTTGTGATGGAAATTAAAAAGAAGGCACAAACACAAGATGTAGCAGAAAGGATATCACAAAACCTAGCAAAAAAACACAAAGGAGCGGTGAGTAGTCTGACCATTAGCCTTCAGATTAATTAGTTTCACATATTTCCAGGCTTCAACTGCTGCTGCTGTGGCAGCTGAAGGAGCAAGACAGGGTCAGGAGGGGATAACCTCAGCTACTGAAGAGTGAGACATGGGAGGGAAGGGGGCCATCAGCTGTGAGGGCAGAACAACGGGTGAGAATAAACGCAATGTCAGACGATGAACACAGTGCAGTACGAGACAATCAAAATATAACAAGTGTAGCTTATTATATACAAGGTTAAAAATAATATAGCAAATGCCTTGTGCAAGATTAGGGACACATTCAACCAACTCAGAATTAAAAGTTCAGCATGTCTTGCCAGTCAGGATTACATTCGTGCGTGAACACCAAAATAAATATATACAGCAAAACAAAGGCATGGTTAAATTTGTTGATAATATTAAACAGTATTTCAAGTTGAGGGTAAGTTAAATTATTAACAAAAGATCTTTGATGAAGCAGACTGGGATTGTGGACAAATTGTCTTGCTGTCTGTTTTCCCTGGTATGTTCGCACTTCACAGAGAGTGGCAGAACCTGCAGCAAAGAGCAGTGACTACTTGTGATCTAATACTGAGGCCTTACATTAGTTTATGTGGGAACGGTAGACAAATGCGCCACCTGTAATTACTGACAGCCACCTGACAGAAAGCTATTCATGCTCCAATCACAGCCACTCTGTTAGATCAGAGTCTAACAGGCTCAAAACTATACAAACAAAACGATGACAAATCTATAACAAAAAAAAAAAAAATCAAAATCATGTCTTGCAGGGTTTTCCTGCGTTGCACTCCTTGTTTAGCAAAGGAAGCTGCTTTGCCAATCCAGTCAGCATAACAGTATTTCCATCTGTTGCAATAAATAGATTAAATATGACAAGAATGTTTCTGACTGAAGTGACAAATACACAACAGAAGTTTTAAAAAAAAAAAAGCTAACTATTTCCTTAATCACTCTAACATTTCATTTTGGGTTTGCCCTGGAAGTTATAGCAGCAACAGCAAACCGTATACCTATGGATTTAAAGACTGTTTTGGAAGAATTTTGTCTGATATAAGTACATTCATCAACAAAATGGAAAACATTTTAGTCTCATTTGTCTGTACTTTATATTGGGCTGCCCCTAAATAATTATTTTCTTGGTTAACCTTGGTCAATATTGGTCAGAGGAAGTTTTTAACACTGCTGTACACTACAGTGCAGTGCAGCAATGACTGTAAATGGACTGGACTGGAACCCAGCAAAGAGGATCTGAACATTGACTGAATTTAAGTACAACGGTACTTTTGAACATCATACTAACTTTTAAAAAGCACGCAATTTTTAATGACCTTTTGAATTATTAATTCTACAATTGAGTGCAGTAGCACACACCCATGGCATACACTGCGTCAACCAGCTAGTAGACTAAATGTTTTGTTGATTTTCTTTTCAACAAAGTACTTAAAATCTGCAACACCACCACAAGAAATTATACATTGTTTCTTAACAATGAATTTTACAATGTGGAGCCTGCTGCTTGTTAACACTGACAATGCAATTAAACAAGTAACATATTCCGATTCTGAAAGTGTCGGGGGGCAATAACTGCAGGAGAGCATGGCAACATTTTATGAATTTATTAAACTGCAGCAGAATAACTTTGCCTTCAGTCATCACACAATTTAGGGACTTGCACATGAACAGAAATTATATTAAAAAGTCTGTAAGAAAAGTAAGCAAATGTCTGCCTGCAGAGCTTACATGTCACCTTCTTGGTCTCATTCTTCACTCTCTCAAAATGTTCCCAAACTTTCTTAAATACTTAACAATTAAACACTATTTGATAAACTTTGTAGCACTGAAGTGTCAAACTACAGAGTGTGACCACACTTCCTGTGTCTGCCCTTTCATATTACCTCAGCTATAATAAAGCCAAGCATGGTTCAGTCACAGGTTTTGATTTTATTTTGACAAGCTGCTCCGAGAAGAGTTTACCTTTATTATTATTATTTTTTTACCACAGCAACTAAACGACCAATGAAATCTCGTCAACGAATGATTATCTGGTTGACCATAAGGGGGCAGCTCTAACTTTAATACATAAATATTACACATTATCTCTTTGAACAAGTGAGTATGAAAAATATTGACCCTTAGTCAAATGCAGCTGGTGACCTCTGCTGACACCTTTGGCAACTGTGCAAGACGATCATGCAAGGCAATGTTAATTCAGAAAATAAGTTGTAGAGTTAGGACCATTCAAGAGCTGCAAATGACCTTTACACAGATACTTGATAAATATGTGGCCAAAATGGCACCCTTACACATATTAAGGCTTACAGAGAGAGACTTGAGAGAGGGAAAAGGGCAGAGGAAAGAGAAACGATGAAAGGAAAGAAAAGCTCAAAAATATAATCTCCATGCTACATCTCTGCAATGTGCACGTGTTGATAAAGGATATCTGTTTAGAATAATGCTACACCTTGTGGCTAAGAATTTGGTTGTAGTTTTACAACTGAATCATAGTTGCCTATACACACATACACACAGTATAGTCACGAACATGTTTGTTAGGTGGAGACAGTGAGTTACTGATTACAGTCACACTGACTTTGTTAATCAATGTAATTTTGGGTCATGCATATTGCATTTTGCAAAAAAGAGGTGAGCCCCAATTTTGTTTGATATGAAACTTCAGGGTGTGTCTTTTGCACAAACACACACACACACGCACACACACTGGTTTCCACTTTAAAGGACATTGCATTGATTTACATTCATTTCTTGGAGACTTGCTCTAAACTTAATCCTAATTAGTAACATCAGCCTAACTTTAAAACATGTCTTCCACTTAAAAGGTAGTAATCAACATTATGGGGACTTGATTTTTGTTTCTATGTAGTGACTGTGTAAAAAGATTTAGATCCCCAGAACATAAGCAATACCAGACGCATAATGCATTCCCTAGCCCTGTACCCTAAGCTTAACCATGACAACTAAATTCCTAACCCTAACTCTTATCCTAAGCCTTACCTAAACCCTGTTTAACCCTAACCCCAAAACCTGGTCTTAACCCCCCAAAAAGCCCTTTAAATGTCAAAATGTCCTCACTTTGCCAAAAAGGCGGTTCATACAATGTTTGGGGCTCAAAAAGCCACAAATATAAGAAAGCACACACACAGATACACCTCCCTGCCAGGGAATGCTGAATTGAAAGAAAAGAGGATGCATAAATGTGAGAGGTTGGCTGACTCTGCTGTTACTACTGCAGGAGAAGAAGCTCAAGTTGCTTGGAAATGCCGGTGTAGCCCCACCACCCGCCACCCTGCACGATCTACTCTGCACTGTTATAAGAAAAAAAAAAAAGGAAGATGAGAGAGAGCGAGAGAGAGAGAGAGAGAGAGAGAGAGAGAGGTGAGGACAGAGAATAAGACACCACCTCAACGAAAAACTGTAACTGTCAGCAGCGGCAGTACTTAAAAAAAAACCCAAGATGCTGAAGAACCTTTCAAAGGAAGTCGCATATATGAGACAGATGCGATGGTCTGCTGGAGGCACTGATGGAAGTGAGGGAGAAATAAAAACATGAAGTGTGCTCTGTGTCTTTCTGTAATAATAATAATAATAATAATAATAATAATAAATCACCTTTTCCACTTGAGACCAATCACATTTTCAGAGACAACAAGGTGATTCATTAAGGAAATATTGTTGTGGCTGTGTTTTTAAGAGACAATTTTCCAATATGGATCCCACAAGGCTAGAAATTATTGTAAAAATTTAATTGGCCTTTGCATGAAGAGAGGAAAAACAAGTGGTGTGAGGCAGAGATGTTGCTGTTTTTACTAACAAGCTCTATACAAGTGGCCAGGGAGAGACAAGGAGGATGAAATGCTCCAGATAGTGTTTCTTTTTTCCATAAAACTAACTAATGGCAACTCATGCACTTATGAAAAATATCTATTTCACATAAGATGTAATTCTTATCTTGGCCTAGCGGAGGTACCTTAGTAAATCCTTTGCCTGCTCAGGTGCAAACAGCATCCACACAAAAAAAAAGAGGCAAAGAAGATTTTGCATTAAAGCCATCTGATGATTTAGGGGCTTATGATATCATACAGCTCATGATAATGAGAAAAACAAAGATGACTAGACAAGCTAAATCCAAGGTTATAGAACACTGCCTTTCCCTCTACAGGTATACTATTTATTCAGCTCTTTAATACCACTGCCTGCCCTTTGCACTTCCACTTCCAAATACCATCCCTCATTATGTCACTTTGTCCAGACAAGGTTTATTGGAGATCATAGGCTCCTCAAAACCCATAAATGTATGCAGTTTAGTTTAGACGTCTTTTATGCCCCACTACTTCCCATTTTCCTCTCAGTGTGAAACCACATCACCTCCTATTTATTTTGCCAAAGCTATTCCAAGTCTCATCCAGTAAAGCTGGTTCAGCAAAACCTTTGCTTCTGATTGAGAGTCAGAGGAAAACATTCTTTTCTTCCTAATGTTGCTATTGCTGAATTTTAGTAAGAGAAACAAATAAAAAAAGTCATGATATTTTATTTATATGTGTACATTTTAATCTATTAATTATTAATAAGTTCATATGCATTCATATTAAAATTTATTGTGATATCAACAATAAAATCAGGATTAAAAATATCACTCAAGGAAATTGATTAGAAAAATGCTTCAAAGGGAATAATTACATTTAAAATGCACATTTAAATGAGCTGTTGAATTTGAATGAAACACGTAAATATTCAAGAGCTGAACACAAAAACAAGCTGTGCATTAACAGGGGTATTTAATTTCCTCGTTACACACGGTTAAACATATACGATATCTTATTGACCAAGCAAATTCAATGTGGAACCACAAGATCAAAGCAACAACATTCTCATCATTCAATCACATTAAAAGAGATCTATGAAATTACAGATTATTGTAATTTCATAGCATAATGCTCCTGATCCTTGGAGGCCCTAAAGGATGTAAGGTGGGAGTCAAACCTGCAATCAGCACCAACCAATCAATACTGCATGATCTGCCTCCATTCATCAGACTAAAGTGGATCCTATAATGAGAGTGATTGTGCGTGTCTGTGTGGGTTCAATGATGTATAAGTGCACTCTGTGCACATGTGACCATTAACAATTCGGATATTTTCCCAGACTACAGGTCTCTCACCTCTTTTGGTAAGCAGCCATTTACTGTTAACCCAAAAGTGGTTCCAAAGGTTCTTCCTTTACTTCAGTCTGCAGCCTCACCAACAGACCCTCACTCTATTTACAAAACAGCAATGGGAACAGTGACAGTACAATCTGTAGCATAAACCACATTAATAGGCACAATGCAACACAAAAATGCCACAGAATCAGACAAAAGGAGAAAGATTTCTGCTAACTGTTTCCTTTTTGTTTATTCATAGCATTGCCTTCGAACTTTCCTAATGACATTTAGCTGTAAATTTTTTGGACAATTCCTGTTTGTTTTTTTGTTTTCAAAGACACCAACATTGTTTGATTTCTTCAGTAAGTGTTTTCCAGTGTCTAAATACTGTAGACCAGCTTAGCCACACTGTGAAGGAGATACACTGCAGTAGTAAGTAATTAGTAGTAAATGATAGAAGTACATGATCAAAAATCAGTGTACTGTATAAGCAGATGCAATTCAATAACAGCTGATAAACTTAAGACTACAACAATTACACAGCTCACTCATGAACTAATCTGTTTCCTTATTGGTAATAAATAAGAGAAATCCATTCCTTTCATTAAAATGACACATTATTCATAGGATCATTACAAAAAGTGCTATTGAAATTGACCCTCTGCTGGCTGACTAATCTCCACATGAAAATGAACGAATAAGAATCCAAAGGTCCATTTTATGCATGGACCTGAAGCTGTCTGTGATGTGATATGTCAATAACGTTTACAGCGCTGACTCTGGATCCACACAACTCAGTAAGCACTTTAATGGTTTAATGCTTGTGTGGCCACTATACTACTGTATACATTTCACACAGCACATAAATTCAGCACACAAATGTTACAAAAGATGTCAAAGGGAATTTCATGAGCTGGTTCTTTTCCTTCCTCAGCAAGACCATGCGTGGACAGCTAAGTGACTGGTGGTAAATGCCACCACAGCAATGTAAAGGGATACAGACAAAAGAAAACATAGTTTAATCAGAACTGATCTGGTCGATAAGCAGTCCTAACTTTTTCTGAGACATTATCTGTGTCATGTTCTGTCTCCTGGCTGGGGGAGTTTTGGTTTTGTCTAGTTCCTGTTTAGTTTTGTTAATTTCCTTTTGCTCCATAGTTGTATTGTATATTCTGTCTAGGAGGCTGGCTGCATGGCTGGGCGTAAAACTCATCTCATCTCAGGTGTCTCCAATCGTCTCATCAGCTCCTAGACTACTTATACCCGGATTTCCCGCTCCTCCTTGTCAGTGCGTCATGTTTCACATGTCCGGTAACTCCATGTCGCTCAGCCTAAGCAACTCTAAACCTGAACATTTTTACCTTTTTTGTTACTCGTTACATATTTTTGCAATTATCATTGAACTGCTTTTGGGATCCCTTTTAGTTTAATTGCCGATTCTAGTCGAATCATTACAATCTGGTTCCTAGTGTGTACCACAGCTGAAAAATGGCCACCCAGAAGTGTATTTTTGTAGTCATTGCTTATCAAGCTCAAACAGTAATAAAAAAAATAGATTTTGTCTTTTTTTCTTTTTTTTTTTTTACCCTAAAATAACTAACAAGGCCAGAAAATTCAAGCACACTGCTGAACTGAGGTCAGTCAAAAAAAAAGTCATCAAACATTTGCTTTCATTGGGAAGTGGGGACAGCACGACCAGTAAAAATTAAACAGCACTGCTTCAAAGAATGAAATGTAAATTCAATTGAAGAGATGTACTGGCTCTGCTGTTGCAAACCTGCACTTATACTGCTCAGTGCATAATACAAAACTTGCATGATGGCTGTTCTGGGTTTATCTGCTGCCTTGCATGATGTACTCTATCAAAACAAGCTGGCCCAGTCAGCTCAGTCAATTAATGTAATACAAAGTGGCACACGGATAACCGATTTTGCAGTAATCATCTGTCTACATACTGAGTGCGTGCGAGAAAGTCATCACTACAGGCAGCCAGCTGCACTCTGAAATGATGATGAACTAAATGGTAAAAGGTTGTGTAATAGACATACACATAATGAAAAAAAAAGTCATGACAGTTAATAAGACTTGACAGAAATTACGCTTTTTTTGCTGTTTTAATATTTATGCTGTTTAGATTTTTGAAAGGAAAACAATTCTGCGCTTCCATTTTCTCTTCTGTTTTGAGTTATTTTCCTTGCCTTTAGTTTATTTACCAACTGCCCACCCACATTTATTTTCATCCAAGAATTACTTCAAACCTATATTGTACCCTCCCCAATTAGCTACATTTTTGGTGAGTTAGGCCTGTTTGTTGTGCACCTTGATAAACCAACGGCTACGACAGAGTTTGCACAAGATGGAGAGTATACTATTTGCTCAAAATATGCTTCCATAGTGTTGAATGGGGATCTGCAGCCTCTCATGCAGCTTGTTGATTCCCGCTGTGTGAAGAGCTGTGAACAGCTGCTGGAGTGAAAAGCACCTGACTCACTCAGCTGGAGACCACCCCACATTGCTTCATACACACACACAGCTTGTGATGGAGCTCACAGCAGCTGCAGCTGCTGTCACAAAGAGCAAATGAAAAGGGTGTGTTTGTCATCACATTTTCTGTCAGGCGTCTCTGTGCGTCTCATGGTGCCTTCCATTTTAACTGGGCATTTGGAATACACAGGTCCATAAGTGCAAATTTCAACTGAAACACCCATCTGAAGTGAGAGTTCTGGCTCAGAAAGTTGACCTCAGAAGCCAAGACGGTTGCTCTGCACAACAACAGCGGTTGAATGAAGTTGAATGAAGTTGAATGAAGTTCTAAGTGTTATCCTCAACCTGGCTTTTACTGGACAATACCCACTGTCAATCACACTGTGTGGTTCTTTAACATCTGTTTCCTCTAAATTGGGTATTATTTACAAAATCCACATCATGTGCTATTAAAGAAGGCCCCAAAGTAGCAATTAAGACCATTAACTCCCCATGAAAATGTTGATTGATGTTGTGCTCATTCTCCCATAGTCCCTTTAAAAAGAGTTCTATTTTGCAACCAGTGGAGTTGCCCCTGTTGGCGACACTTTCTCATTCTCTGTGTCCATCTTATGGCTACGAATAGGCTTTTGTTTGTAGCTATAATCTTTTATTTGTGTCTCAATGTGTCAGTCATAAATACATACAGTATATGGTAGATATATAGGACAACCCCTGTCCTTTTGAGTCTCTTTCTCTGTTCCATCCTGCCGTGAATTTCCACTGTTCTTTTCCTCTGTTGCCATTCTGTAACCTCAACTCATCCTACTTGCCTCGTCCATGTCGTCGTTCCTCTCATTCTTCCTTCCCTAGTTTCTGTTTCTGCGCTTTGCCTTGAGCTGCAGTCTAATGAGCAAGTGGCTGGTTTTGGTGAGAGTGTTTTCTAGCTCTCGGGACAGATAATAAGCCCATATGTTATTCACCACAGTGGCAACTGCAGCAGCCGACCAGTGCCAGCTCTCAAAGACCAACCCCGCGGGAAAAAATATTTCCCATCAAATTCGTGGCTGCGCATCAAAGCACCAGGAAGAAGGACATACTTGACAACACTCAGCGACTGTGGCTGTGAGATGCCTTTGCATTAGAGAGCAGCATATTTTAATGAAGGCAATAAATATTTTCCCACTATAAATGATAAGCTATTTTTTCTCATTAGTGAGATGTATTTTTGGTTTCTCCTTGGGCCTACATTTTGATTACAGTGCATGTGTGCACTTGTGAAGATAAAATATACAGTGAGAATGGAATAAAATTAAACAAAGCAACATCAAGGCAGCTGCAGTACACTTTATTGAACGTTCAAATTTAGTCTGTCATACTTTTGCTCACTGAATTAAAAAAAATAAAAAATAAAAAATACCACCCTAAGAGAACATTCCTAGCAACACACTACTTGCCACAAATTTGTAGAGCAAACACTTCCCCAGGAGTTTTGTAGAGCAGCCTTCCATGAAAAAGACATCCAAAAAGACACATTCTCATCACGATGAGTGTTTAGCACTCTGCTGCCACACAGAAGATTTAATATGTAAAGTAGTGCTGGTTACAACATATGGTCCAATGAAATAACATGCCAGACATCTGCTGGGGCATGGGGCACTGGCACAAGTACCAGCCAAGAAATCTCACAGGTAGAGACTGAGGATGTGCAAAAGAATGTGATCTATAAAAAACACATGACAAATGTCAGCGTATGTGTTTTGAAATATGACATGAATAGTTTTAAAATGCATCTGCGCCTTAAAAAAAAGACGTCTGATTTATACTTGGTTTGTGGCTTGACAAAATTAAATGAGGTGCATTTTTCAATTAACGCTCGGTCAAAATGTTATGGTCTTCTCCATGTAACCACACACCTTCATCTCTTTCATTTTACATTACATTGTATCATCCTGATGTCAGCTTGTTTATTTTCATATATACCTTTCATCCAATTTTTCATTCATTTAATGAAGTTGTTGATATGACTGAGGGGAAGGACATTTTGACATTAGTGAGAGAATCACTGAGGTGGTAACTGCAGCAATGTACCATCCAAGAAAGCATGCAGGAATGAGATGTCTTATTTCATGACAAAATAGGACTGTCTACAACACTAGTGCTATGGGAAAATGTAAGTTACACACTTATTTTTGTCAATTTCTTTGACTCGGGAAATTTAAATGAATCGCACAGTATACAGCAAATCAAGCAGATCTCTGATACTGTTCTTAGGAAGAGTAGCGCTTTAAAGTCAACGGTAACATCAAAAATGTTAACACCATAACATCAAAAGACAAGGCCACAGCTTTCACAGTTCCTCATTTAGACACCAACATGATTCTCATTTTGAGTGTTGCTATAATTGTGTTTTATGAAACACTACATGACACTACACTACAATTCAACTCAGAATTTCAGGGTACTATGTGATATTTCAAAAGTTTGAAGCAGAGTTCCGCTTTAATGCAACAATGAAGCTGTCACCACTGTCAGTAGGACGTGTCATGTTTAAGGCATAAGCAACTGGAAAACAACTTTAAGTCCGTCCATCAGCTAGTTGTTGCATTTGAGTCCGAATCAAAGTAGTATAGTGGCTGAGGGAGAAACAGGCCATCCCTGGAGCTAGTCCGCTGGCATGGCTAAAAGCAGAATGAGTGATTCTCTTTGCTATTATAAGAGGGCTTGCACTTATTCTTCCATCTGCTGACAGCAGAGAGAAGTGGAAGAGTTAAGTAGTTTGAATCAACATGGGTCTCAGCAGCTCTGAGCCTGCCACACCTGAAATCAGAAAATCCCTCAGCGTGCATCTTGAGTGCAGAATTGTTCCACTTGCACACAGATCAAAGATAATTTTCCTTAACAAAGCTGCAGACACTTACTGGACTTACCAGTTCAAAAGGAGCAATTGCAACTAACACTTAATATGTTCTTTTCAGTATTGTTGTCATGTGTTTGAGAAGCACCGCAATGTTTGCTTGTGCTCTTACCCAGCCTCTAGTGATAAAAGCAGGATCGAGGCCTAGCAGTAGGACTAACCTGAACAGCAATATGGCTGAGTGGGAGACAGTTCACATAAAAAAGTACAGTACACACTCAACACAGGCAGCAGGTGACCAAGGGTATAGGGCAAAGAGAAGCAGGCAGCTTTCTATTAAGCCGCTGCAGGGAAATTTGTTAATATGCACAGAGTTACAAAACATAAGGGAGACATTCTTAAAAGGCAATCACAAGAAGGACCATGTAGGCATTTCTACACGTTGTATGTTTTCAGACACACACAGACAATGCCTCTGCATTACACCAAACCTCGTCTTTTCCTCTTGGAGAAAGCAAGTGAGGTCAGGTTTAACTGTGCCACTCAATCTCACTTCCATGTGCATACACAGGCTTGAGTTCCAAAGGGCTGTCCATTTATCTGACAGGCCCAGGTCACTTAGATGATGGAAACAAGATGGAGGGAAAGGATACTGGCAGGTTCTATACAAGGAATAGTTATGCGTGTGGGGAGAGGAGGTGATGGTGAAAGAAATAGTACTCCTCCATATCAGAGATAAGACTTGGGGGGGGGGGGGGGGGGCTGGGTGGGGGGGGGGGGGGGGAGGGGGGGGGGGGGGGGGGGGGGGGGCGCTGGTCAGAACTGATGGCCACTGGCTCGCCTGGTTAGTCAGTGAAATATGGCCACGGAGGCTCACCTGCACCCCCAGCATACCCGGCTGTCATGGCTGCCCATGGGATGGCCCCATTTAAATGCATGAGAGCACCTCTCCCAGCCAGCATAAAGAAGATTAAAGGAGGCTGCATTTATTTTTTTATTTTTTACAGATTCAGTTTCAGCAACATAAGCTTAGTAGCCCAGGGAGAAAAAGGGAATGGTAAATTGTTGCTTTCATTAAAACTTCAAGGAGTTAGTTTCATTATGAAGGTTCAAAGGCAATGGGAAATGTGTGTGGCTGCTTTTTACCTCTCTCTTTCTGTCTTATTCCTATACGTCAGCCAACTGGGTTGCTATATGAAATAATGTGAGTGTGAATGGTTGTTTGACTCTATGTGTGGCCCTGTGATGGACTGGCAACCTGTCCAGGGTTTACGCAGCCTTTCGCCCTATGTCAGTTGGGATTAGGTGCCAGGGCCCGCTGTGATCCTCATGTGGAGGATGAGTGTGTGTGTGTGTGTGGGTGATGGTGACATCCAGTTGCTGGGGCACTGCCGCACACATCCAGTAGGACTCTAAACTGATGCAAAGCATTATTTTAGAATAAATAGAAAACCCTTTTGAGCACACAACGCAAAAAGTATGGAGAAGCTGAAAATAAAGTAGAAAGAATGTTTGCAGGGATGGGTCAATCATGGGGATTCTCCTGGTGACAAACCTACAGAGAATTGTCCCCCAAGCCTCAATTCAAAAACTCCAAAAATTTTGAAAATCTTCAGCCTCATTCATTTTGTTTTGAAAGCTGTTATGGGTTAGTTTTACCACGATGATAAGTGATCTGTTTATTTAGTTTGGACTTTTTTGTGGTTTATTACATTTTTGTTGTTTTCTTTGGGTCTTGTTAGTTCCATTTATTTTTTTTGTAGCTACTCCTTGTCTAGTTTTACTTACTGTGTTCCTTTCCTGTTTTCTCCTCAATGTGATTTTCAGCTCCGCCCTGATGTGATTCACATGTGTCTTATAATTATTCCTGTCTGCTGAGTTTATTTAGTCTCCCAAGTCTCTTTGTCAGTGCGTCTTTTCAGTCTTGCTATGTTCTGTTTTACTCTGTTGTGATTTAAATACCTTTTCTCATTTCCTGTGTCCTTGTGTTCTGTTCCCTTGATATTTTTTGGGGCTTTCGGGTATTTTTGCCATTTGTATTTAGTTTGTTTGATTTAAGAATATTTTTGTTGCAATACTTTCTTGCATTTGGGTCCTATCTTTCCTGCACCCTTACATTTGACTTGTGTTATTTTATCCTGCAGCAGCTGTTCACAGTGAAAAAGATGTAAAAGTCAGTATACACAGCCTGTAGTGCACCAAACATCAGAGCCAGAGAGCAAATAGCAGCAAATTAAGGGTGTAAAAATTCACCTGATAAACAGTGAAAACTAATGGCTATGACAACTGACGAACAAAGTTCTGTTTTAAATTCTAAAATTTAAATTTTTCCAATTTCCTGAATGTGTGTGACCCAGCCTTTGACCTTTGTTTCCCAATTAAAGTCATACTGACAAAAATAATCACAGAGACACAAAGGTCATTCTCTTCTTTTGAGAAAACGGTTGCCTGCTGTAGCTTTAGGAGCTGACAAAATACACAATCCACACATCTACCTAATATATTTATTGTTTGTTGCATCTGACCAAGGTCATGCATCTAAATAGCTGTCAAATTGTAAGAGACATTGATAAACACCCTTTATCCACATCACTGCTTGGTTTTGATATATTGTAAATTGCAGTGTAGGTGGCATCAACTCAGGTGTATTGTATGCAATAAACATTGGACAGAGAGTAAATCGTCTTCAAGGCTTTGAGTGTCATGCACTCTTCGTTGCTGGGAAGTCCTTGATGAGCAAAAGCTTTGTTTTTACTGAGAGTGAGGACAGTGAGGGCGACTTTGATGAGAGGAAGCCTAATTGGTATCAGTTATTGTGCTAGTTTCACACAGTCAAAGATGGATCATCTTGCAAGAAGACTTTAGTCTGAGATAATGGCTGATCGTGTTGTGCCCCATAACTGGGGAAAATGATAAAAGACAAAGGGAAAAAGTACACAAACACGACATGTTAGCCTTCATTCAGAGTATCATCTTCTATTAGCCACATGCTTCTTTTACAACACGGAAAACAGGCATCAATAATCAGTCACTGTGCAGCACATTCGCCACAGACTGACAAAAGAAAATATAAAAAAATACAACGGAGGTTTCAAACATAAACTGTGTAAGGAAAAAGGTTGTAAACAAAAAGTAATACAAAATAAAACAATTTTATCCGTAACTGTTGCTACTGTTTCTGTTGTTGTTCCCATACCTGCAAGGCAAAAACAAACACAATCCTCATTTTAACATTTTAACCTAGGACAAATTAACTATTATCCCTGTTTTATCACTTACTCTATTATGAATTGTAATGTTACAATGTGAACAACATAAATTACCTTTTTTTTTTTTTAATCAAGTCTTGCCATGAATTATTATTAGTCACAAACTTCATAACCCTCACAGTTGCAGTGAGTAATAATGTGAATGGGGGTTTGATCATGTTGCTGCAGTAGTAGAGTCAGACATGCTGCTAATATCTGAAATCAATATAGCCTAGACTGCGCATGACTATTAATTTGTCTGCCTATGAGCCCTATGCTCATGACATTTTCACAGGTCATAGTAGGAAATGCAGGGGTATAAATGATCACATTTATAATGGCTAAGTTTAGTTTAACCTCCTCACTTTCAGGGTGCATGCTGGTTCACTGCCACGCTGTCCTCACTTACAGGAACTGAACAGAGCCATTGTTATTGTGCGCTCAGAAACACTTTTTTTCCCCCCCCTGCTAAAACAAATCAAAATGGCTTATGTGCCCACTTCACTCGTCCTACCTCTACTCTAATCTACATATGCACATAGTGATACGTGAGTGACGGAGACAAAAAACACTGCTCGGTAAAGCACAGGTGAGCAGAGTGTGCAGAGACAGAAGAAATGAGGCGTAGTGAGGTGGAGAACATAGTGGATAAAGGGCTTCACAGGCACAGTGAAAAAAGATTCCAGTGGTCCCATGATACTAGTCAAAAGGTCAGTCTCATCCTCGCAAAAGCTGCAGTGAAGAAAATTATGTGCAAATACACACACACGCACACACACGCATCCTTGCACATCTGCTCCCTCTCGCAAGGGTGCTCTTCAGAGAGTTTAGCGGATTAGCACCTTAAATAACACAGCACTGTGATATAAGGACAGAGGAAATGAAAAGTAGGAAAAGATGGATAAGTGAGGAGGGGGCAGACATTTTTATGGTTGCTATCTTTTCATTAAAGATTCATACATGCCAAGTCGGTATAAAGGTTTGTACCCTGTGGCTGAAGAGAATGCGTTGATGTTAAAGCTCATACTTTTAAAAACAGGGTAAAGGGCATTTTCCATACATATGCAAAAAAAAAAAGCTTAGAACATCCAATATGCTTGAGGGAAGTGCGCTGTGAAACAGAAAAAAAACAAGGTTTTCAATTAGTTCTTTGTTCACAGGCAGAGTAAACACAAGTGCAACAGTGCACCAGACTATGATTGTATTATACTGACTTTATGCCGTGACCAAAAACGCACAACATCCCAATTGTTGCATTCATTCTGTCATGTGTGATGCTCCAGAGCAAGTTTGGCAGTACATTACGATAAGTCACTTTTCAATGGACACAGCATATTGAATGCGGGTCACGAGAACCAGGGAACAGCTGCTTATAGGATTATTCACTTTAGCACTTTACAGTCACTGGTTCTGTGACATTTATGAATGGATAATGCAATTTGTCTCAGAGGGAAAGCTGCTCACAAGGCAGGATTGGGCAATAACTTGTGGATTTAAGATCTAATTCAGATTGCATAGCCACCCAGGCTCTGGTCATAAACCCAACAAAATAAGAATTATTACATTGAAATGAAAATTAGCCAGAATATACAGTTCAGTGAATATGGCTTGTCATGTTTTCTGGGCTCCAGTTAAATGAGAGGAACATTTGGAGAAAGATTAACAAGATAATTATTTTGCAGGTTGATACCATATTACTTATGATTTTAATATCCGCAAGGCCACTAAAGACCTACTTTTATGATGTCAGGAAGCAGTGTGGGACCATGGGAATTATTGTCTTGTTGTCTCATTTGGTTCCCCTGTGCTTTATGAGGAGAGCTTCAGTGGCAGCATGCGCAGCACACAGCAATGAGTCGTTATGATCCCTGAGTGACAATTACACTATGGATGGCAGATTGGCATGAATTATTTGTTTGAAAAATGAAAAAAAAAAATAATGTATACATGTGACTATTATTAATTATATTAAAATGATTAAAAAAACAGAAAAATGATTTATCAGTGACTGTATTTATTTAATTTAACTTAACTACACAATTTGGTGCATCTATTATTACCTGGTGGCATCAGCAAGCATTTAATTAGTGGACTGCATCTGTGTTTGTAGAATTGATTAAATTTAAAAGGTTTCTTGAATGAATTATGTAGCTGCTTGTCTAAACTCCACACACTTCATCTAAAGTGATCACATTTACCAGGGCTTTGTAAGCTGCCCCTCTTAGCTTAACCTACTATGAATGCTGTATTTCTTTCATTTGGTCTCACACCCTGGAGTCCAGAATGTTTGGATATTCAACAAATAATTCTGTATAATACTCAAAACATTTTTGCTAGAGATGTCCAACAAAAGACCAACAAAGGGCAACTGGCACTGGCTCACTAGCAGTGCTGGATATTTGCTTTCTCACTCTGATGTTTCATGGAAGGCTTGCCTTGGAAGATTATAGCAGAGTTGAGTAAAGCAGATGATAATGTCATTAAAAGGGAAAATGAAATGGTCCATTACCTTGAAAAGACCTACAAATGAAAAATGTTTCATTTCAAAATGTTTTGGCTAATATAAGCACACTACTTAACAAAATATATAACATTACTCTCATAATCTTTCGACATTTCAATGCAGCAATGTTAAATACTCTCTTTAAATTGTGTATTAAACCATTATATCATTGCTAATGAAAAAGGCTATCTTTAATTCATAGGTTACAGAAACCAAGCAATGCTGATTTGAACCAGGTGATTTAGGCGCCATTGTCACTAGAGTGAAAAGAAACTATGAAAGCAGCAAATGTGCGATACATGAGCAGCAACTACAAGATTCAACAGAATTAAGTTTAATTTACATTGGCTATGTTTAGGCCATTGATATGAAAGCATCCACAAAGCAAGTTGACTCACTCACTGGTTATTATTATTTTCTCGTTACTGGAGTAATTGTTGCATCAGATAAACACTGAACGTTGGATATGCTGCGGGTTCGAGTTCCCGGGAGCCAATGGGAGCTGAGCTCCCATGAAGGTAGTAAAAAGGTAGTAAAATTGTACATCTGCGGGGGTCACTAAAATATAACCAGAAATCATTATTTTAATTATTATATTATTTTAATTACAAATAATGTCGTTTTCAAAATAAAGAGTATCATTTATACATGGTGAATTTTACATTTTACTAGACTATTGTGTTATGTGGTGTGTGTGCTGTCATACCTTTTCATATATATATTTAAAAGAATGTTATTTGTTGTTGCAACCTACCCAATATAATTGTGGGACACTGTATGTGTGTTTAAGTGTGCATAATAAACAGTGAAGTCTCATTCTCTAATGTATTATACTTTATATGGGTGTGAGCCGTCATCCCGTCTGATTTAATATTTTAATTAAATAATTGTTGCTGCGGTCTATATGATACAATTTTGCAAGTAGTTGACTGTGTGTGTGTTATTTATCTCAGCCTTAGTTTGACATCAGTTACTAGTGACCCCCAGAACGTTCAGATTGTAACTCTAATCCTGCAAACCCAGATGGAAAACACAGTTGAACAAATAAAAAAATATTTCTGATTGCAATCAGCAGGCTGCAGACAGAGTGTCAGTGGCACTGAGCGCTAAATGAAATAAAAGTTCCACTTCTGTGGGATGAGAAATATAAGAGGACCTCATGAGATGAATGAATCACTCTCCAGCCTCTGCATCTCATGAAACACATTTGCATTGAGTTTTGAGATTGTGCTGACTTTGCTATTGCTGCTGTGGATGGTTGTATAAATGAATGTGGGAAAATTATTGAGTTGGGAATTGTGCCTATATTTAGGCTTATATATATTCATGTTTTTTAAGCAAAACAAAAAAATGGCCTCCCAAGGTTACATTTTAGTGCACCTCCTCATTATATTTAATAAAATTGCATTTGAACCCAACTCTCTTAAATAATCTAATCTAGGGATTTAAACAAGGATACTAGAGGTTCTATGAGGTTGCAATTAAAGTTTTCAGATGAATGCTAATATCAGCAGGCAAACATGCACACAATGACAATACTTGTGTTGTTTTTGTTAAGTCTGAAAACCCAGTGTGAAAATTCACATCTTCCAACGTGGAAGCCGAGACATTACTGTTCCAGAGCTCAGGTAGAGAGCAGAATACAATGTGTGTAATACATAGTGTATGGATTTATTATTAAAGCATTTTAAATCTCAATAATAATTCAGAACAATATCATTAATCCTACAAAATGCAAATGTCTATTTTACACTCAGATGCTAACGATGTTTAGTAGATTTGAGGTTTGCCATGACCCAAATCTTCAGACATTAGGATGCACCGTGTGAAAACCACAGAAGGCAAATTAAATGCTGTGACTCCCTATTCAGGAGATTTTTATTTATTATTTTTTTTTTTTCACTTAATGGCCAGTAGTCAAATTAATAATCCGAGTGACTCACAGAGCTGAAAATAACTTTAGATTAACCAAATCTCATAGAAAAAAAAAAAAAATAATAATAATAAATAAATAAAAATAAAAATGTTAATTTCATTGGTCATCCACTGGTGATTTCAAACATCTGTGCAAAAATTCATGATGTTCATGAAGTGCTGGACTTGCTTTGTTTGGCCAAATAATTGGCTGGCTGACTCTGCAATCAGGAGAGTGACGAGTGTACGTTTACTATACTGATCAGTACCTGTATTAGTTCCTGACCCAAATTACAATGTTTTTAATTAAACAAAGCTCAGTATAAGCATTTTCTCAAAAAATAACAGTGACTATATATATAATAGCATCACAAACACCAAACAAACAGACACATTAAAATTTTCATCCAACACAGCGTGCCAACATCATGCCTTTGAAAATATAAATAAATCAATAGGTTATTGCACAAGTGTTATGAGATGTGTGCTTCCAGTGATCCTACTCAGTGCAGATAATAACATGTGTCTCAAGAGATTTCATCACATGCCGACATCATAAGTCAGTTTATACCTGATTAGTGATGCATTCCTCTGAATTACGACCACTAAATTATATATGAGAAGATCTATCTTTACTGATCCCCCATAGAGGAAACTGAATTTGTTGTCAGAGCCATAATATTCAGTAACTGTATGGCAAACTAAAGACAAAATCACTATTTTTATAGGACACAGAAATACTTGTTCTCAATTGTAGCATGTCTGAGTCTGTTTCATTAGCCATTTATCATGTGCTGATTTCGATTCCACCATCTCACTCCTTAGCGCTCATCTCAACTTGGTTCACTGCTCACAGTTTGATGTTAGTTTATTATTGTTTACATACAGAACCATGTTAAACTGAACAATTGTAATCAGAAAAAAAACTGATTGTACAGTCAAGAGACTTTAAAGGAATAAATTATTATAATTAGTATGCCAGATAGTTCTTTCTTTTGACATACACTACATGTCCTGTAGGAGTAGTACAATACTGTATGAATGAATACAACCAAATAATTTATGGGCTACTGACTAGATTCCCTACTGTAGCAATTCAGACTGTTGACACAGGGTATAACAAAGTATACTTTTGCCGCAGTGAACAAAAATATGTCATTATTTACCTGGAATTGTATGTAAGCCCTTACAATCACTCAACAGTGCAGTGAATGTATATTTTTGAGTGGGGTGATATCTGGTTCAGTGGTGAACCATTCACTATTCAGTATCACCTCTGTATAAAAAGTGACATGCAGAGATTTACTGATTAAAAAGGACATTTTCAAAAGTGTTCCGCTGTGACCACCGATCTAACAATGAGCTAATCCTATACTCCAAAACACAATTTATTTTAAAAAGCTGATAAAAAGCCATATTATTAGGTTGACACTGATTAACAGTGCAGAGGCAAGCACATACAAACGTACCACAGATATTTTAATATATTTTCCTCTGTGTGTGTGAAAAACATCACACGCACACAAAACAACTTCCATTGTCTTCCAAACCACCGAAACAGTAACCTGGTCCTGCCAACTGCCTTACAGTAACTTCTATTTGTTTTTTTCATAAAAACCAAATCAGGCTGGGGTGAAAAGCTTGTCATTATATTTAAATTCTTGTCATGTGCAGTGACCCTGCTGCTTTGGTACCAGTCGTCTGGGCCCTGCGAGTTTGCCTCTTTCTCATCCACCGCAAATTTACTTTGTCTGATCATTTGTTTTCCAATTACTTCCCTGTCCCTGCTAGCAGAAAATTGTCAGCTTTGGTTATGTGAACCCAGTCTTGGGTCTGTAACCAGGGGCAATGTTTGATGCTTACAACATTTTTGTACCCATTAAAAGATGAAGGCAGGGTGAATTATTATCCTGCAGAGTAGATTGGCTTTTGCGGAGGTTGGTTCAGTTTGCTGCATTTGATGGTATAGGGCAGCCACTCGAAAAGATAGACTGATCTTCGCTTAGTGGTAGATTTAAACCTATGAGCAGTGTGGAAAAATGTGTGTACATAACTAAAAAGCAAAAGCCACAGATAAAGAAGTGGTGGAATTGTTCATCACTTGCTCACACATACTCACATTATTTAAAAAGTATTCCAAATTCATTAGTTCCCCCATTTTTATGTCCAATACTTGACCAGTGTTATAATAAATACAATTTACACACTTTTTCTACTAATTGACAGAAACCTGTTCTTTCAGCCTAGCACTGTATTTTAGATAAAAGATGCTGAATTCAACCTCAAGGAGAAGATTACACCCACATAGTGGGAAAATACAATAGCAGGAAAATTAAATGGGACTTTGAAGAGGCACAGCAGAGGGAAAAATAGCAAGGAAAGAAAGCAGCAGAATCAATGTTTGGCTATAACTGTCGCATTAGCTGTGATAAATGAGGCCGCCGACAGAAACTCTGAAAGTCAACGCAAGACATTCCTATGATCAACGACTGAATAATCGGACACAATGGATTCTGGGAAGGAGACGCGATATGCGGCGTTGGATCCCAGAAGAGAGGCATCATTTCATGTATTGACCTTTAAAAATGCTATTAATGGATGATATCTTCAGTTCATAGATGTATGACAAGTTCTCAAGAAGGCTATTGTGTGCGCTGGAATTGCAGGGTGAGCACTAGCCTCCCCCTGACAGCCTGTTCTATTTATCTGGGCTCAGGTTTCACATCACATAGTTTAAGTTTAAAATGGAAAGGGCAGTTAAAACAAAAGCATCTGAGTTATGAAGCAATCGACCAAAGTGAAATGCATTGCACAAAAATGTCTGTCGTGTATCTCTGTGGGTATCAAAGAGGTGGTGCCTTTATAGCTGAAAGCAAAGGCCAAGTCTGCACATGCTGTAACACTAAGAGGTGAGAAGATCTGAACATGGGTGTTAATGAGGTTTTATTTATTTATTTTTTGCTAAGATTTTACCATTTCACTCTTCATTAGACGGTGTCTTGTAAGAGACATGAAGACCCTCTTCAGGCCATATTTGAAGATCTGAACACACCCAAGCGTGCATAAAGAAAGGCATTCATTACACATCTAAATATTTAACAACAAAGACAATGGGCCATATGATTATATAGTGCTGTTGCCTGTACGACCTGGGTTTGCAAGTTCTCGTCGTGTGTGTCTGTGGGTTTTCTCCGGTTTCCTCTTGCAGTCCAAAAACACGCAGAGGTTAATTGGACACTCCAAAATGACCGCAGGCATGAGTGTGGGAGTGAATGGTTGCTTGTCACAGTGTGGCCCTACAATGGATTTGCAACCTGTCCAGGGTGTATTCTGCCTTTTACCCTGGGACTTCAGCTGGGATTGGTGCCAGCAGCCCTGTGACCCTCATGTGGAGGATAAAACGGTAGACGATGAATGAAATGAACAAAAAAACACATCCAGATGTGGTTTGGGGACATGTGACGTCATTCTTTCCCAATGTGAACTCAATAATCGCCTAAAGGACTCATCACCTCAATCACCTATAGGAGGCTTCCTCCTCAGATGATGTCTTCACTTCCAAGAGCCAAAATGCTGCTACAATATTACCACTTTTCTTTTTTTTTCTTTTTTTAATGTTGCATTGATCTATAATGAGCTCTAATAATTCTAAGCAAGAAAAGGGGCAGATGATTTACCAAAAAACAGCAAACTATTTCTCAAATGAGATGAAATTATTGTTGCAATGTAGTTAGCTAATAATTAAACCCCATTAGCTACTAAATTAAACCCCGCATTAATATTTATTAATGAAAAAAAATCTGAAGATAAAAGATGGATAATATCCAATAAGTGATTTAATGAAGTTAGCACTCTTGCCTTTGCAGCAAGAGGTCCCGGGTTCACAACCCAGTTGGAACAAGGGGCCTTCTGCAAGGAGTTTGCATGTTCTCCCAATGGTGCGTGGGTTCTCACCGGGTACTCCGGCTTCCTCCCACAGTCCAAAAACGTGCAGATTTGGGTATTAGGCTGATTGGACACTCTAAATTGCCCGTAGGTATGAATGTGAGAGTGAATGGTTGTCTGTCTCTATGTGGCCCTGTGATGGACTGGCGACCTGTCCAGGGTGTACCCTGCCCTTTGCCCTATGTCAGCTGGAGTTAGACACCAGTGCCCCCCATGACCCTGAGTGGATTAAGCGGTAGAAAATGAGTGAGAGTGAGTGATTTAATGATAAGTGAATAATCATGAGTTATGTATTAAGGAAAATACCAAGTAAAATACCGAGTATTAATCTTTGACACTTTTCCCTGTTGTGTGTAATAGAAATTCAGCATCTTGAAAATAGTAATCTCTCTCTCTATCTTTTTTATATTCTCTGACACACAGGAAATAACTGTTGGACAAAAAAAAAAAAAAAAACTGTCTTAGGATAATACTAATGGCCCCCAGACATTTGGTGTGTTAATTACTTGCAAATTGATGAAAACACATGACAACGTTTGAGCTTGATCACAGAAAGTGACATTCTGCAAATTGAAGGACCTGCCATGGGTATTCACATTTTGACATATATGGTTAATCCAGTTATATGGAGAAAACAACATGCCCACTTTGCATGGACGCAAATTCAGCCTTAATTGTACCACTCAAGTAAGGCAATATACACTTAAATGTATAGTGCCTCTAAAAGTGGATATTCAAAGTACTAAGATAAAAAAAGACAACACAATAAGCATATAAAAGAAACACAGGGCAATCTAAAAGACACAAATAAACTAGATTTAAAAAATGCAATAAAATGGGGCATAAAAATAAGGCAAAATTGAATAGCTTGAGCTTTGGGAAACTGGCATAAAACTTTTGTGTGCTTTTCTGGTTTGTGGTGCATAAAAACTGAGGGCTTTTTGCTTCATCTTGCTTTAACTCGGGGGACAATAAATAGACAATTTAAAAATATTCAGAGAGGTTTGGAGCAGTGTGGGCTGTTCAGTTTTTTCGGGCACTTACACGTGTGCATTGTGAAAGATCCTGTGTCCTTTAAAGTGTGACACACACACCTGTCACAAGTGCTACTGAAGGGATTTCAAGTGCACTTATTTATTCATTTGACACTTAACAAGAAATGATGTTGCTGTAGGAGCAATTATATAACCATATAAATTTATACTCAAATTAATCATCACTTGGTGGTGGACAGTGATACCATCCTGCTAGTCAATGACATCTCACATCGCTAGAGATACTTGAAATATCCCTTAAAATGTGACAAATTTGATAAGGGAAAGTTTCTATATATAGCTGTTTTCTTTCAATCCATATTTAGCAGTGAGTCTCTGTCAGTGGACATGGTAAGCTTTGTATTTGATGCTTCTCTTTACCACTGCTGTCTGTGGAGGTAAGTCTTACCTTGAACAATGAGGTAGACCTGTGAGGTCTTGGGCTGCTGCTTGGTCTGTATAGAGCAGGTGTATGAACCCTCATCATACACATCCACCTGTATAAAATAAAAGATATTTTTTTTACTTTTTATTTGTTCAAATGTAAAGACGAATTTCAATGATTATGATTCTCAGAAATTACAAAAATAAATAAGGATGATTGAACCTCTTAAACCATTGGGTCTCAACCAGCCAAGGTCTGAAAAGTTTCTAGATTCAGCCTCTCGCCCAGTGTCTAAACTTGCCAGAATGATTTCATTGTTGCAACGTTTCGTTCCCAGACCAAGGTTTGCCTGATGAAGGTCCACGCCCAAAATGTTGCAACAATAAACTCATTCTTGCAAGTATGGACACTGTGCGAGAGTCTCGTTGCTACGCACTGATTGTAGTTTTTCCTCTTTATGCACCTGTCTTAAAAAGTAGATGTGTGATGTTTTTCTTTTTTTTCCCCTGTTTTACATTCAGCCATTAAAATTTCTAGATATACACTCACTGACCACTTTACCATTGCAACTATCTAATTAGCCAATCGTATGGTAGCAACTCGGTACATTTATAGATGAAGTGATAACCTGATTAAATCACCTCTCTTCCTGGTATACAAATGTAATAATTACTTAAGTCTTACTCATCACTTTTGAAGCAATACGTGGCCCTGCAACTTTGTGGATAATTGATCTACTTGCACTTTCTGACCCTCTCTACTGCCTACGCTCCTCAGGCAGGACCCTCCTTTTTGTCCCAAAGGCCTGTCTGGTCACTAAAGGGAATTGGGTGTTTTTGGGCAGAGCTCCACAGCCATGGAACTCCCTGCCTGAGGAGCTTAAGTCAGCAAAATCTGTGTCATCTTTTATATCACTCCTCAAAGGACAGTCTTTTTTAGAATGATTCTGGTGTTTGTCTTCGGTGTTTCTACTGATTTATCTTGACGTCATGTATCATTTTCACATTGTGTTGTTTTTTTTCATTGACTGTGTGAACTCTTATTCTGTAAAGCACTTTGTAACTGTGTTTTGAAAAGTGACGTATACAGTCAATAAAGCTATTACTAAATGTTTTCTTACATTTAAATAAAATCACAAAACTGCAATTTCACTAATCCTCCCCAAAGTGCTTTTATTGCCTTAAGCTGGATTTATGCTTTATGGAGATACACATAAATGATGCTTGTTGACTTACACAGGGAGGAAGGGATCATTCACTCACTCACTCACTCACTCACTCACACGCATACACACGCATACATGCACACATCAGCATGTGTTTCAGTTCTATTCTTTGGGTGAATTTTTGCAAACATCTCCTCTCATATACAGTATATTCCACTTTGAGATACTTAGTTGCCCACAGTCTTATCATTGTGTGTCTATGTTGATTAATCTAGGAGGATTACTATATATTTTTAATGTTTTCTTGATTGTGAGACAGTTTGCCAAATAACACAAGTGTGTGCATCCACATGACATTTGTGTGTGCATAGAAGGTAATTAATAACTCCAGCTTAAGCCTAGGAACTGCCTGGTCATTGGTGTCAAAATGGACATTTCCTATCTCCTCCATAATACATGAACACATAAATAATCCATGCAATTACATTTCCCTTAAAAATGTGAGGATGCAACAATGTCTGTTATTCTACATTTTTTGGGATGCATTTCACACTCATTATTGCAATGCTTCATCTTTTCAAAGCTGCTTTGTGTTGTTCCTCACAGCTCAGATGAAGGCAGGAGGTTTGCATGAGGGAAACAGACAAACATGGAGTTGTGAATGTGACATAGGAGGAAGTTATTCTGGGCAATAAGTGATGTCTTACAAGCCACGGCAAAACGAGTTGGGAGTTGTTAAATTCTTACTTGCTATTTATTTGGGTGTTATGCACATATATTCATTGTCCAGAGTTTACCTTTAAACTTTTTCATGTTTACAATAGATTTTCTTTATATATTTTACCAACACCACAACTGTTTGTGGCCTGTATTTGTTTTTATTCAATTCAAACTTGAACTGAATGACAAACAGGAGTGTCTTTGACCTTTAAAAACCATTAACTGATCAGTTCATAGACAAATGTTAGTATGAAATTTAAAAAAAAAAGTACCCCCACGTGATTTGGAGGTTTATATAAAACCATGATTTTAATATTTGATTTATTCCCTAATGGGTTAAATGAGGATTTTTTTTGGAGCGACTCATAATATAAAGAATGCTTTTACAATTCTTGCTGACAGTCAAATGCAACAATCAATATCACTATCATATTCAGTCCATTAAATATTAATGCCTTTTTACCTTTGGACACAGGCAGTCTAGCTGCTTGCCCACATTTTTCATCTTTATATTATGCTTACCTAACCACCCTGGTTTCTGCGTGCTTCATATTTAGAGGACACACAATCATTAATCTCTAAATGTCAAAGTAAAATGTAAACTTAAACATAAATCAAAAGTGTAAGTGCAACAGTTGAGTCCAGTTTTTACCCACTGTGGTCAACATTACCTTCTGAATGCGTAGACTGTACTCCAGCTGTCCTTTAGTGACCAGATCTACTCTGGGGTCCAGGGACCATTTGTCTTGACCGGCATAGATGATGTTGGATCGATTGAGCCAGGCCACCTTGGACACTTTGTCATCGACATAACACCTGTGGGCACAACAAAAACGAGTGAGGCTTTTTATTAGAAGGATGGAATGTGAAATGGTGTAAAAGAAAAGGATATCTTTCGTTTCATGTTTTTGTGTGCAGCGAGGATGGTAGGGAATCTAATCTGTAGGAAATATTTTATGTTTTAAGTGAAACTTTTGCTGAACACGCTGTAGCAAACAAACAACAGCTTTTTGATGACGTTTTTTTAATAGGCCTCTGTTCAGCTTTACTCTTGACCTTGCCAGGTCTGATTCTGGCAGTTTGAGTAACTGACTATCATTATGTTACACACTTTTCACAGTCTTTCTACCTGCTCAGCAAATTTACTTTGTGCAAGGACGGACGATCGAGTGCAGAGTAGAAATGAAAGCCGATTTATACAAGTCAGTGATCCATCACATTGATTATAAAGCAGTTATTTTAGGGTACAAAAAGTGGCAAAGTGTTGCTCTAAATAAGGATTTCACACACAAACTTGTCTTGAAACAATGGACCAAGCATTGGCACAATTCAGGGTTATATTTGAAACTGCTGACCAGCAAGGTTAATGTTAGGTAGCTGATAAGTCAACTCTTTCCACAAAGTCTAGAAAAGGAAAGTATTCTTATTCTCTCTCTCTCCCCCACCCTGAAATCATCCCTCTCCCACACTCTTGTCCTCTCATTTTACACCCAAACCAACTTTTTTTTTATTATTATTTATTTACTTTCATTTCTGTCACTGGTAAGCATAACTTCTTTAAAGGTGAGCCTATTTCTGTCTAGGAGAAAGGACACTGTTATCCTCTTGTTTACCTCTTGTTGCATGCTGTCAGAACATTACGCCAAGTAAGCTTGAGCTAAAACATCTTGCACGGGAGTGAAGGGAGCTGAGTGTCTGCCTAATGAATAAATGTAAATATGGGAAGACGTTGGAATCAATGAGAATGGATATCAGCTGTAATGCAAGTCGACAGTAGATGTGTCTCACATGCAAATTCTGGCAACTCCCCGATTCCTGGCTGTGTACACTGCTTTGCAATGTGTTGGTATACAAGAGAGTAGATTAGTGAGGCAGTGGTGTGCTGCTGTATTTGGCAGGTGACCCGGGGTGATGCACAAAAGTGGTGGAGCACTCACCCCAGCCTGTTACCCAGTGGGAGTTGAATGTCTGATTGGTTGGGGCTTGTACTCGCAGCTTGAATCATTGTTGAGGTTCTTCCCTTTGTGCGGAGTCCAGATAACCCACTGTATTATTTACTTGCTTTGGCACACCTTCTACTGCTCCCCTCCCAAGTGCTCATCCAGTTTTACTTGAACACATTTTTAATTGTTTCTGTTGTCAAGTTTTATTTTCTTCGTATTTTTTTTGTAAGTGTCTACATTTTGATGGTTTTTGAAATGGTAATCTGTTTTTGCAGACCCTTATTTTTGGGAAAAAATTTCCTTTAAAATGTTTTGTAATATTACATGTTGAATGTCTAAGAAGTTTACACAGTGTCCTGTAATCGTGAAATCTTCATCTGCCAAACATTTCCATAATCCAGAGAAAACCAAACCAGAGCCCATCTCCTATATTTCAAATGTATTTAACTGTAGACTGTGTTATGCCTCTCTCCAAATAATCAATGAATGATAGGCTCATATGTCTCATGATTAATGCAAGCTATCTGTTCAAAGCCTCAGAACTTTATTTTAATATTCTTGCCAAGACCTTGTGGCATTGAGATATACAAAAACATCAGCTATATTTCCATGAAAATAAGTATAAAATGTGCACAAATCACACATAAAATTCTTTTTTCGACCAAACATTGTCAAAATGATTGCGGTTTCCCTGACAAAAACTTAACTGTTCTAAACCTGACATTTATGAAGGGTAAGACTTGATAGGAAATACACAGTGACATGGTTTGGCTGTTTTGCAGTGAAGTAATAAACGTCCCTGGCTCAGTGAATGGTTGCATCTTGTTTTTTTTCCCACTGAGCTTTCTTCCTTTCCTACCTTATTACCTAAAAGTCTCCTACCATGAAGTAACCGAGAGGAGGATAAAAAAGAAAAGCAGGGAAGTGGAAGGCGGGAGGAGAAGACGTGAACAGAATAATGAGAGCAGTTTCCTTCCTCTGTCATTTTCAAAACTGACATACAGAAATGTTTTATTTAGGAATTAGTACAGAAATAGAAAATATATTTATTTGATATGAATGTTTGATTTCTTAAGTGAAATAAATGATTAAAATCTATTTTTATTTAACCTAACTTTGATTAATTGTTATGGCTCCACATTGTGAGTACAAATTCCTAAATGAAACGTCATTGATGACAGACAGGCATCAGTCCAGGTCCACACCAGTAATCTTCAGATGGATGTAGGGGAATACTTTCTGAAGTGCTGAGGGCAAAATCGGGTTTTGGGATTGGAAATGTGGGATTTCACACTCTTTGAGTGGATTTGACAAAAGTTGCATCATGAATAGGCATAACAGCCCTTTTATTCCTCTGAAGTGAAAGTCAGGACTCAAGGATGATATGTGATCAGAATCAGAAAATCAGTATTGTCCGTCATGATAGAGAACTGTCTTTGACGTGGCTCAACACACAATAAACCGTGCAATCTCACTCACTCACTCACTCACTCACTCACTCACTCACTCACTCACTCACTCACTCACTCACTCACTCACTCAGTCACTCACTCACTCACTCACTCGCCTTCTACCACTTCATTCTTCACATGAGGGTCATTGGCGGTGCTGGTGCCCCAGTGCAATCTCAAATAAAGTATATTGTATCTATGTGTAAAACGAGTAACATACACAGCATAAGAGACTGTGTTATGTATCTAAATGCATTTATCTGTGCTATGAACTTTATGTCTTTGTTGGATGCATGTTTTCTTATGTGTGGCAGCATTTATAACCAACATACATTTTCCTTAGGACCAAAACCTAACCTTTAACATGAGGAAAAAGGAGGGCTGCCCCCTTATGGTCGACCAGAATAATGATTAGCTGGTGAGATTTCATTAGTTATTTAGTCAACGTGAGGAAAAGAACAACAGAAACTATATTTTGAAGCTGCTGGAACCAAGCCTGGCTTTAATTTGAAAGGGCAGACACAGGAATTGTGGTCACCCTGTGTAGTTTGACAAAAGCCATTTCAGTGTTAATGACTGATGTGCTGCTGACTACAAAGTTTATCAAATAGTATGTTGGATAAGAAGTCCAAAGTTTTGAGAGAGATGACCCAAAGAAGGTGATGTGTAAGTTCTGCAGGCAGACATTTGCTTGCTTTTTACAGACTTATTAATGTTCATTTCTGTTCATGTGCAAACTCCTAAGTTGTGTGAAGACTCTAGATAATGTTAATTAAAGTTTAATAAATTCACAAAATGTTTCCATGCTCTCCTGCTGTTTTTTTTCCTCAACACTTTCAGATTTAGAATAAGTTACTTCTTTCATTGTTTTGAAGGTGTTAATGGGAAAATTCATGTTTAGGGAACAATTTATATTATTATTATAATTCATTGTGGTGGTGTTACAGGTTAATTAAGTGCTTTGTTCAAATTCAACCAGATATTCAGTCTACAAGTTGGTTGATCAGACATTTGGGTTAATTAAGGGTTGATTATAAGGTTCTGTAGTGTAGAACAGTGTTAAAAATGTTATATATAACATGCTTTGTCCTGGCCTCGCAAAAAAAACAAACAACAAAATACATTTAAATATTTTTATAAAAAAATCCTTATTAAAAAAATCCTTATTTGGGGGTAGCCCTATTGAAAAGTGAGTGATTGTAATAGAACAATGTATGTTGAAATGTTGAAAAAGCCAAGCTTAATTAAAGGAATAAATCAAATAAACAGTACAGACCTGATGAAAGAAAATGGGCTTAACAAACATAATGATAACCCTGATCACTGAGGTGACTCAGTCCTGAGATGGAAAAATCTCAACTGTTCACTTAATTAAATCAGCTCCTATAAACTGACTCTGAGTTAAGTGCATGCATGGCAGTAAAAAATGAAAAAAGAAATCACCATGGCAACAGGTAAATAAAGTTAAAACAAAGAGTAAGCCTTCCATTTAAATTCAGTGGAGCACAATGCACATTTATCTCAGATAAAAGCAGTAGTGAAATAAACCTAAGCTTTAGATAATCTGGAATAAGTTTGCACAATTTCATTTTTGTTTCAACACAGTCCACTGGACCACATTGCTCAGAAGACTTTAATTTCCTGAGTGGATGCTGAAATCCTTCTGTTTGGTAATTTGTTTTTGTTTTTTTTTTTTCAAAGTGCAGTTGGTAGAAGATGAAAATGAATAAGTCCTAACTTCATAAATCTTTAATTGTAAATTGGTGGTCAACTCCAGTATCAGCCAAATGATTTTAGTGATTTGCAGCTCAATAGCATACATGACTGTATTCAAAACTACAGTATCATTGAAATGATGTAAAAAAAAAATAAAAAAGTTAGATGCCATGAATTATTTACCACACCATTATCATGCCGTTTCAGATATAACACATAACATAGGACTTTTCTAGGAACATTTCCCAAGCCACACTATGTGAGATTCATTCAGCAGTCTTACGTCTCTAAAGCTTCACACATATTTCTCTTTATTGTACATCAATCAATGTGTGGTAAATGCTTCAGTGCAAGGGAACTGATTGACGACATGAACGTTATCTTAAGATCCAGGGATTCAGTTTTAGGAAGACAGGTAGTGTATGGATTTTACATCTGGACCGGGGAAGAAGTAACAGTGCGTGGGTAATATTGAATGGTAAGAATTATTGTTGTCTCAGTCTTGTCTCAAATAAATTACAGCTCATAAAGCAAAAAAAGGAAACAAAAACTCTGATTTGTCAATGAAGGTGCCTTCAGGGCCCAGCTGGGGAGACTTAATAAACAAATTAAAATTATATTTTTCACATTAGGTAATTAAAAGACTGAGTGCTTCAGGTTAATACAGTGCTTCTCCACCCAAAAAGAAAGGGCAGTAATAATTACTGAAACAAAAAAGTGGGACAGTGACCCCAAAAACTTTTAGTATTTCTATGGTCAAAGGCTGATCTCACACAGTATATATCTCAGATCTATCTTAGAAGTAACTTGAGGGAGTGTGTTTGTGTGTGTGGGGGGGTGCTTTTATATCTTGCCTCTTTAAGACCTTTGCTCGCATTAATCTTGTCAGGACCAATAGTCCTCATGAAGACCAAAACCTGGTGAGGCAGAACCTCATTTCGGAGGAACTAGTTAAGTTTAGGGCTAAGATTAGGATTGTGGTTAGGTTAATGTTAAAGGTTGGGCGATAACTGGTTATGGTTCAGGTTAGGGATTATGCTTTGTTTGGGCTGTCCCAATGAATGAAATAGCACTTTTCTACTACACAGTTCCAGCACGGCTCGACTCTACTCTATTCGTTTTGTTTAGCTTTTCCACTAGTGATAGTACCTGCTACTTTTTTAGTACCTGCTCTGGCGAGTTTCCAAGCGAGTTGGTCAGTGAGAGTCGTCACTGGAAGAGTCATGAACGCGACGTAAACGCTCCAAGTAAAAAACTGACCACCATGATTTAATCGAGTGCTCAAATGCAGATTCTTTTGTTGAAGCAACACTGCAAAAGCCTCTACTGCGTAAAACAAAAAAGGAAACTAAAGTGTTCTTTTGGCATTCCATTCTATTCAGAGATCAAAACTATAAAACAATTTATGACATGATTCCCACTGTGACACCTGGAATTGTCGAATGCTGAGATTGTGGAACATGGTCTTCTCTTCTGAACTTTCTGACCTGCACAGAAGCAAGACCAAAATGAATTCTAAAAGGTCCCTCCTACAGTATGTCCTCTGCCTTGGATACTTTCAAAGTAATATCAAAGCAGCTTTCTATGATTCCCACAGTCCTGGGACAGCTGCCAAGACGGCGGGGCAAGTGTAATTTTGCAGGAAATGTAGTGAAACAGGAAGAAAAAATTGTTTGTTTGTTTGGTTTTTTTTGCGTGTGTGTTTTTTTGCAGTTATACCATCTGTCTATGTGAGACAAGAAGTTTTAACTGAGAATAGCACTCATACTGTGAGTGTGGCTCCTCGAACGCCTCATGCAAGCTCTTACACATAAATATAGGTGACTGGGTACGATTAATCCCCCAAATGTTCCAAATTGTATTACCTCCTTTCAGTAAGCGGTCACCATATGGTGACAAAACACACGTCATCATGCACTCAGAATTCAATGAGAGCCATATACTATCTACTGCTCCGAATGTTCACATCTTCCAGTGACTTATCTCTCATCCTCTCATCTCTTCCCACCTCTGCCTCACTATCCCTCTACTTCTGCTCTTCTAGTTCTCACCCTGCCTCTCTTTCATCCCTATCCTCCTTTGTCTGTTCTGTAGGTTTTGCCTCCCCTCTCATGTCTCCATCATCACTGTGGAGCAGAAGTGGACAGCATGGGATGAAAATTCAAGGTAGTGTTCACTGATCTGCACTACAGGACAAGTTTCTCAACTGTCTGTGGTTCCCCACTTAGTCAGTCATCCCTTGAACTGCTCAAGCTTCCAGAGGGGCCCTGACAACCCTTGGTACAACGTGTAGCGCATGCTCAGTAGCAGCTTTATACTGTTCTTACTAATGAGCATGAGCGTGGGAAGTAGAAAAGCTTCTATCACTTGTCAGGACAGTTGTCTGCCTACAGCTCCTGCTTCCTTCTAGCAGAATATCTGTCAAGGTGTGTCCAAGGTGTGTTTCTCATGTTGTGTCTGCTGGACCACAATGAGAAGTAAGAGACAGGCTTTTTCTTACTGGCCTTATGTGAGTATTCAACAAGTCACTTCAGTAAACTGGATTTGATTGGAATGGTGAGCCACAGTTGAATGATTTGTAATGAAAATACATTCCACTAAATGGCTACAGCCCTGATGATGATGATGATGATGCACTTTCTCAGCTGGGTTATTTAGCCAGCATGATTTTATTTATTTGAATATTTGGCAAAAAATTGCGGAATACTTCGGATCTCCCTTTATTCTCTACAGACTACATATTCTCAGCTAACATGAAAGTGTTTGTAAATGGTGGCGAATATTTGCTGATGCTTGTGAACAAAATCTTTGTTATTAAATGCACTTTTTTGAAGAAAGTGGCATTGTTGTTTATCAGTCCCCTCAGAGACCAGGGCTGGGATTACACAGGGTCTTGCTTGTGATGGATGCCTAGGTTGCTGCTCTGCACTGTTTTACCCTGAGTTTTGTTGATGGATGTGCTGCTGTGCTATATTATACTCTTGTTCTGGCCCGCTGTGCTGTGCCAGTATGGACTGGCCAATAGGCTATGGCTGACAGGGGACTGTGTGGGCTGACAGATGCCTAGGCCAGAGCTGCTGAGCTGGGCTTGTGTTGACAGGAGGGCTGGGCTGGATGGATCCCTGCTCCAGGGCTAGCCGTGGGGGAGGACCAAAGAGCAGGCTGAAGCCAGGGAGTGAAACTGTAATGAGAGAAACAATGTGCCAAGACTGACAGAACAACCAAACCACCCGCTATCCCTATCAATACCCAGGTCTAATCATCTTTCTATTCACTCCTTAACAAAATACTTTTTTTTTTTTTTTTTCTATTTTTGTAGTGACTCTGCCCTGTTGTGCCCTCTATCTTCTTCACCTTCCTCCTCCATCACTTTCCCCTCCTCACCTATCTTTTTCTCATTTCTTCCTCCTAGTATTGACTGGAGGACCTGTGTCACATGCATGTGTTAGTGGAGATTTCTGTGTGTGCTTGCAGCAAATACCCAATCTGCCATACAGACAGAATCTGAAATCCTTTCTCCAAAAGAGTCAACTTGACTCATCGGTCGATCAAGGTCAAAGGTGAGAGTAGCACAATGGCTGTTGATCGAAATCTGCCTCACTCCTGCTTGGCGGACAAGAGCTGGCCACTGTCTTTTTGGTGTGTATGTGGCAAGAGGGGAAACAACAGAGGAAGGGAGATGGAAAGATAGCCCAACAGACATGCAGAGAGAGGAAAAAGATGAGAAATTGAAGAAAGAGGCTTAAAGGAAAGGGGCGGTGGTTGTAAGATACAGTGATAGAAGCAAAGCTCAAGCTGTGAATCAATTCAAAGTGAAGCTGTTCATTCATAGCCCTCAGAGTACTTTCCTGCCACAGATTTTCACTTTGCAGCAGGTTAAATATTTCCAGAATCTACATTTATCCCTCACTGGAATAAAGATAACAAACCATTTACTGAAATATCTGGTGCAATGCGGTCTTTCTATGAAATTTGCCCTCCGCTTTTTGTTTGATAAAAAAAGGAGACTCAATGTCTTCCCCGACTATCAACCCCACTTATTCCTACAAGTAAGTAAATCAGTAGGTATAACTGTGCTGTTATTCTAGAATTTTGAAATGACAGTTTTTCTATCTAATGCTTACATTTATATATTACCTTGGGTGCCACCATGTGTGACAGTCAGCAGGTAGAAATGTTCATTATTCCTTTGTAAATAGCTATTGACACCAACTAAAATGGGTTACATTCATTATTGAATTTTTCATTATAATATGAATAATGAACATTATTCATTATTGTGATTTCAAAAGTGTTTGAAGGATGTTTTTCATACTCCTTTTGCAGGTTTAATGATGCATTTAAAAAGAGGAATGATGAGGAGGATATGTCAAGGGTGATAAACTCTCTTCTTTCACTTATTGTGATTTTGAACAAAGCTGTTATGAACAGAAAGGGCCCCTCCCCTGAGCCCTACAGATGCCCAGCTTGAAACAGAAAAGACACAAATCTCTCAGGAGAGATCAAGCATCTCTCTCTCTCTCTCTCATTCACTATCAGCATAAGATCTAAAGAGAAGGAAAAAAAGCTATTTTAACCCTTTCACTTCTTCAAGACCTGCCTTTAGCTGTTACAGTCACTTCAGTTATTACAATTATCATTTACTTTCAAAAGCCAAACTTCCATGGGGAAATCCCTAGTGATGAACCTGATTTTTTTACCCTTTTTGCTTCAAAGCCCACTGGCAGCTTCCATCATGAAACCCATCTAGTTTGGCATGCATCAGTGCTTAGAACAAGAATTAATCAAGGCAGAAATTATTGTTCTGATACCTAGCCAGCAGACATTCATCAAAAATGGTTACAAACAACTTAGGTCTTTGCATCTAAGTTTAATTCATATTTTCTTGGTCCAGGTGATTTTCCCTCTAGCACTGTAAGTGGCAAGGCAGTAAAATCTGTGTGTGTGAGTTGCTGAAGATGATCTACATGAATGCTGCAAAGTGCAAGACTTGAAACCTACCCACAAGTGTTGGGCTTGGGAAAAGAGGTCAATGGAAAAACATTCGGCATGTGCGAGCCAAAACATTTAACTGTTGACCAGAGTTCACAATGTATGTGGCAGAAGTGCAGCAGCCCGTCTCCTGTCAGTCTGTCTTCTCTGTGACCCATTTATCCTCATTTTAAAGTCAATGTTGACAAGTGGAAAGAATTCCCTCTTAGTCTGCTTGGATGTAACAAGCCCATGACAGATGAAGCCTTGTCGAGACGTAGGCAAGGCAATCTATGGCAAGGCCAGTATCCTGCTATTAAATCTAAGAAGCTGTATTCTGCTTCATCTTTATCGTATCTTCCTCTGTTGTCAATTTCATCTTCCTCCTCTCTCTTCCTGTTGTTTTTTACCTTCTCTTGTCTATCAGTCAATGTCCCCACCCCCTGTCTTCCTAATTTATTTCTCTCCATACTTGTTATTCTTTACCTCTGTTCTTTTTGCTCCTTCTCCCTCTATAAAGTCTGTTAACATGCCCATAATAGCCACACTGTAATTCAGCACATGGAGAAGATGCACTAAATACCATCAAAAACACTGTATAATTGTGAATATTACAACCTTATTTTATAATGCGGTTATTTTTGTCTGGCATTGTATCAGAATTTCCTTGATGTTTTATATGATTTAAACTGTTGGGGAGAGAGATATCATTAATAATGTTACACATATGACACTTTCAGCTGCAAATTATATTCATTATGCCACAATTACTGCCTGCAGAGCATGTACTTTACACTGCATTCCCTGTTATTATTACAGGATGTCACAAAAGGCCTTGTCTCCAAGTGACACTGTGGAACTACTGGCTCATTTATCTGCTCTCAAGATTTACTTCTTATATCATCACTGTGTTCTGCTTTGGTGCATCATGGGCAAAAAAGGTGAATTAGTTGATGATCCAGTACCACTGAAGGAGAGCACAGGCAAATGGGAGAAAGAAAGAAACAGATCTTATGAGTACTAAAAAACTTCCGTCTGTTTCTCCTTCGGCTGTGAAATGAAATGCAGCATCATAAATTCTGTCTGAAATGAAATAGGCTTATTTGAATTTTTTGGCCTGGCAAACTGTTTATGTTTCTTGGGAAAGCTTCCGATAATGTGCAAAGTGTGCAAAGTGGAACTACCAGAACCTGCATTACATCTTAACAACATAGATCCCCCCACCCCACCCACACACAGACACACCCCCATCCCCACTTCCTGCACATGCGCACACACATCTGTGTTGCTTTCGCTCAGAAAATCACACAAATATACAGTAGGTCCAGAGCTTTGCTACCTTTTTTGCTCACAGTCATTTTCATCTCAAAGGCAACTCTTTGAACTGAAGATGTACTGTATCTTGAATAATAATGATGTGAATCAAAGCTCGGGGCGCAGGTTGTTTCATCATCATTTCCTATGTTATCATAGGCTTTTATACCCTTTTGCCAAACTAATCAGTGCTTCTCCCTTGTGGGCTAATTTTGAAAGCATAGCCTAATTAAGCAGGGTGTAAGGGATGCTATTTGAAGCCACATCTGAAAAGCTCACCATTGGTGGCTGGACTTTAAAGGTTAAACAGCAGTGGTGTGGGAATCAGCAAAATCAAATACATGACTGACAGGTGTCACAACAAATGAGAAGGTCAGCGAGGTCTTCTGTGATTTGTTTCCAGTCATGGAATTACTGATTTACATGGCATGGCAGGAGGAGAAGTTGAAAGGATGACAGCTCTCCTATTATAAAAGTTTACAGGCAATTGGGAAAAACATACATTATTTTTAATGATTAATGTGCATCACCCGTGCAACATAAAGCACTTGAAAACAATGCTTTACATAGGGTGTCTCATGCATGCCACAGATTAGCACTGACATTGGGTCTGTTCTCACTCACTAAACTGTTTAGCTCATTAACAATGACCTATAATGACATGCAAGAATCTGACTGTAAAGAAATGTACATGTTCATACATGTTTTTTAATAATAAATTACATGATTGGGTTGATACTTGCATCCTAAAATATGAATACTAAACACTTACATCACACTTGTTGATGTTTGCAATGTTCACCCTACATTCAGTATCATTATGTACAATTATCCTTGTTACAAACTGGCCTGTGTAGAAAAACAGAGGCCCAACCTCACACTACACAGATATTGCATGAATTGATGGTGTAGCCATGGTAACAATGGATCATGTCACACTTCCACTGCTTCTACATTGTCTTTTCCATGGAGTAAAATTGTAATCATTAACAGTGCCATTTAAATTTGTGCCATAAAAGCACAGCTTGAGTTTCCCTGCAGTTACAAAGGTTTTATACAGAACTTACCACCAGGGACAACAAGTTACTTCAAGTGTTCTCCTAAGTCTATATACAGCTAATTACTGTTAACAACCACCACATGTTGAATAAGACATAAGACAATGGTTCTGGCTCTGTCATTTGCAGGTGATTCCTTAAACTAACCTTTAATTACTCACATTATCCTCAGTCAGCATCTGTTTACTGATCAAAGAACAAGAACAACCCTAACTGACTTTGACATCTAAATGTTGATTTCAGTACTCACAGTACCTCGTACATGAATATTTATTGATCTATTCGTTAACTTACTGACACAGGAGTGTGCTTTTGGGCACCGCTGTGCTGTATAGTTCACTGCTGCATGAAAAAAGGATTAAAAAAAAGATAATAATTCAGACTCAGAGGGGGGCTCATGAATTAATGAAACTCAATTATTATCTTATCTTTGACCTAAATTACTTTTTGATGTCATGGGCACAAGAGATAAACATACATTAAACAAATTGTGCCCTTTTTTTTGCACCCTGTCATGAGCATAAACACAGACCAGACCATAGATCAGAAAAGAGAATCCCTGATAATAAATAATTTTAAGAATAATGCAAAATTAAATCAGTACTGTATTAGAATACCATACTAATTGTGCAGTATGCATAATTTAATATCAGTGATGTTCATATATTAACCTAATGGTCTTGCCTGATGGACCATTTGCACCACCAGCAAGGAAAAAGAATACATCACTGTGTGATTTGTACATGATGTGTTAGCATCTGTTTCTACATCCCGTACATTTACAGGCACACAAAGTCCCTGCATATTAAATAACAGCTTTGCAACAGTCGTAACTAATGATAAACAGAGTTCATTTGACTGCCTACAGCTGAAACCGACTGAGCCTCAACAGTTTCTTGGAAAAAGAGGACGGAAAGAGGGACAAAATGCAGAAGAAGAGAAACAAAAAGCTTTATGACTTGCACAGTAACTGTGCTAGAAAATAAAAAATGTGCTGAAATGCTGCCATGTGTGGCAGCCCCTCCTGCACACCGAGAGATAGGCCTGACGAAAACAGGAGATTCTGGGTAACGATCCAGCAATGTGTTATTATAATAAAAGCTCTGGAACCTTCTCTGAGATGCTATAAACAATCTAGCAGATTCTCTTTTAACTGCTTTTATTTCTGTGCAAGTCAATGAGCAGCAGGGTGAGGGAGTCAGTGGCAGGGATGGAGAGAAGACAGTTGGAGAGGGAGAAAGATGGGGGGGGGGGGGGGGTCTTTTTGGGTTGTTTTTGGGGGGGGGGGGGGGGGGGGGGGGGGGGGGGGGGGGGGTTGGTCTTGTTTCTCAGAGCAGCTGTTCCAGCGGATAATGCAACTATGACAGAAAAAGAGAGAAGGAGAGAAGAGGAGGCAGAAAAAAGAATGTGTTGTTCTGGGCTCGAAATCATCCCCTCTTTTTTGCTCTCGTCTGCTTGGATCTATAAAAGAGAGCCAGGGGAAGGGGAAGCTTGAAGCTAATAATCATGCTAAAATACTCTACTGACACAAGAAAATATACAAGAATGCAATTTCATTACAGTGGGGTTTTAATAACAAAGGAGGTGCCGCAACTGTTGTAAAACTCTGACTCTGTGCAGGAGGAAATTAGCCTCTGGCACAAACAAGGATTAGAAGGGTTTTAGAACATTAAAACAATATGCCACACGCAGTTTGTTTTCTAATATATTTTCACTTAATGCAACAGCAAAGGTTCTAGAAATCACAATCACCAATAAACTCATAGTTGCTGTTGATCAACAGTTATTGCCTGTGGGCATGGTTTCCCAAAGCTGTAAACAGGACTGAATCTTAACTAGACCTCACCAGTGTTTTATACTGTATGTCTTAGCTACTCACAGCTGCATTACAGCTGACCATTTCCGGAAGATTGATTTCTCATTTTTCAGGCAATCACTGAGTTTCATCCCTTTTATTGCACAATGGAAATCAACATTATTTTGATTTGTAATCCATCACCCGGAGCGTTTTATTGCTTGTATGTTTTTAATCAAAGTTACTGTGTATTGATGTGAGGGGCCCTGCCTGCAACCACTTTAAAAGAGCAGGAAATGAAACAACTCAAGAAAACATGATTCTACTCCAACCTTTGATGTTTGCTTATGTTTATAATGTTGTACATGAACGGAATGACTTTCTTCTGCGTCCTCTCCAGTCTCCGATAACATTACTTAAAGCGAGAAAGCTGTATCACAATCAGATTGCAACATAAAACCAATTAGTGAAAAAAATAAATAAATACTGTATATGATAAAAACAAACTGAACCACTCTTCTCTATCTGAGCCAAACACCAAACAGACCCAGTTTTCCGAGGCTGCTGGATGTAAGGGGTTAGCACATACAGAGGAGATAATGAACTTATCTTTCCAAGCCACTAATGTCACCTACATCTGTTGATAGAATATCCTCACTTCAGCAGTATGTGCCAGTAAGTCCCTTGACCACAGTTACTGTTTGAGTCAATCTAAACTCCCACTGATTTTCATTCCCCTTGAAGTCACTTGCTTTGGTGCTCTTGCTCACATCAGCTGGAAAACCCATTTTGTGGGGCCACAGCCCAGCCAATTTCTATCTGTCACAGGTAGTGGGGAATTGACTATGGGACATGTAGCATATCACTATAAAGTGACAGTAAATCGGGAAATCACTTTGTGCCAGCCACATGCTCTTGTCACCTTTCATAAGAACTTTGCTCAGTCAGAGGGAAAAGTCCTTCAAGCTAAACGGTTTGTAGAGGAAAAGATAGCAAGTCTGCACCAGGTCTTGTCTCCTTGCTCCACCCCCCCCCCCCCCCCCCCCCCCCCCTTTTTCTGCCCCCTCCCCCCCCCCCCCCCCCCCCCCCCCACTTCAGGACACAATGTGTGAGAACCAAGTGGGTCTCTGACCTGCACACTTAAAATAGAGAAACACTCAATAGAAATGCACAGGACACAAACACAATGAGCATAAAGTAACTCAGCATCCGGAAAGTCCAGCAAGAAGCGAGGACTTTGCTGATCTGATTATCTGTCTAAGACATGGAGAGTTTCCATAGCTACACACCACTGATGCCTGATTACATTTTTTAGACAAAGGCAGTTTCTTTTTAACCACAGGTAACAGCTGACCAGCTAAAGTCATGCATGACCTAATGCTGCCTGGGTGATATGTTTTATTCTTAGCCTGTCAAAGTAGATTTGCTGGTGAATGAAGCTTAAAATGTGGAAACCAAAATGTGGGTAGCTGTGAAGCTGTGGTGGTAGCTGGTCTTTGAAACAGGGAGCAGGTCTAGTTATTTATACTTGAATTCTGTCCTCCATCTCCGTTCTTTATGTAGAAAATGCCATGTGCATTTGGTGCGCTGCCATACGGGACTGCATGAGAAGACAATAGTGCGAGAGGATCTGTGATAAACAGCTGATTCTGAATGAACTAGGCATATATATTTGATTTAGTCATGAAATGCAAATACAGCAGGACATATTTGACCATCTACTATATGACATTTTGCTGTCTAAGAGCAATCGCCTCTGCTGTGCAGGTATTTCCACAGGCACAGTTGTTTTTCTGGCAGCAGTGGCACCTTTGACACTGACTATACAAATGATTTAAAAACGTTATCCTCAGTTGACAAGTCATACAAAATAAGGGAAGAAAAAAGTCCATATTTAAAGTAATACTCAGTTCTCTTGTGTTATTTGATACATGCTATTTTTTTAAATGAATGATTATCAAACTAAAGTGAATATATTTACTGAAATAAAAAAGAGATTAACTCACATTGTGCTGCTGAATGACGGTGCATGGCTTATTAAGGTGTGGAAGCTGTTTGTGGACATTTATCATGTTTTGTTTTAATGAATGTGTCACGTTTATCGTACCCAAAATCAACCATGGACAGAGGTGTGTGTGTGTGTGTGTGCATGTGTGAAACAGAGACAGCAAGAGGCAGAGAAAAATAGCTTAATTGAAGGAGACAGATGGCGGAGGCATCGTGACAGTGCCAAACTGGAAATATTTATACAGTATATCTGCATGTAAAATATGGCTTGCAAATGTTTTTTTTTTTTTTTGAGTGTTTGTTTTGTCTTTTGTGGTGCATGTTGCTATAATCTTGCAGCGCGAGATGCTAATCTCTTTTGAAGGGGCAAAGCAATGTAAGGTGAACTTCACACAACTTGGAGCATCTGTGATGTATCTGATGAAGGAGGAAACGCTGCCCCCGCTGTCTGTATGGGTGTGAGCTTGCACGTCATTAATCACTTGAACAGTGCCCCGCTTCAACTACAGTTCAGACAGTGTCAGAGAGGAACAAGGACGTCACACCAGCAGAAATAATCCCACTGTTATTTTTACCACAGACACTGGGAGCTGTCTGTTACCAGATCTGCGTGCAGTTTTTTCCTGAGGAGAGAGGTGAATGCAGAGCTTTCCATACACAATCAACTTTTTTTTTTTCTTCGCCAGGACTATTGTTTCAAAGCAAAACGTCTCTGTGATGTCGATGCTTTGTCTTAGACTGACTAGAACTCTTCTTGAAACACATTTGATTTATGAGGCAGGCGTTTTTATAAAACGCTGTGGAGCTCGCATCCCTCCTCAGAAAGATCAAGATGTTTTTGGGTCACCAATTCAGTTTGCTTGTGGAGGTCATGTTATATTGTTTTATTATGGAGAAGTACAAATAAATCAGAAAATCTCTGTCTCTCCATCAGGTCTGTCCTTTGATTGATTGAACAGCATCATCAGATGTTTGACTTCAGGCTTGGCGATTAGCGGTATCCTGTCTAGAAAATGCCCACTAAAACTTAACTGACAGAGGTTTCTGTGATGGATGTATATGAATGACAATTATTTTTATTTTGCTGATATCTTGTTTTTTTATTAGGTCCCAAACATATACTATTATTAGTATTTTAGTATAAAAATGCTGTGTTTTTAGGGATGGAGCTACAATTTATGTTCAAAGGAAAAAAAGAAAAAAAAAATCAAATATGGGTGGCAAAATCTTGCTTATTCAGTAAAAGGATGGAGGTTGGCCCAGTGATGATTTACAGACAGTTTGGTTTCAATTAGAATGACAGTTTTGTAAATTGAATTCAAAATGAAAGAAAATCCATCACAGATGCCTTGGTAGCTTTTTTGTTGAGCACAAAGAGATGGAATTTTCCCTTCAGTCGAGTTTATGGTGTGTGTGAGAGGCATGGCCTTGCCAAATGTGCATTATTTGGCCTCAGTGACAATGCTGCCATCTGGACATTTTTTCTATTTCTTTTGAAATACTTTTTTTCAGTCAATGGGCCACAGTTATATTTTTCTAACTTATTCCAGCTCATGGAACTTGGGAGATCATGATATAATTAACCGGTGCAAAGTACTCAAGTCGGGGAACTTACATAAAGCAGTGATTTTTACAAACCACAAACAAACAAAAATAAAGAACATGCTGTGTTGACGGAGTGTCTTTACTTCTTTTGACACTGGCTTGCACAGTGTTCCTTTTGACTGCCTTGTTAAAGTGTTGTGTTCCTCAAAGACATGGCAGCTAAGATATGAGAGCAGACAAACTTCAGTCATTTTTTGTTTGGCATGACTTTTTTTGGACTCCAAAAACTGGTTTGCACAGTGGCAGATCAACTTGGGCACTTTATGAAGAGAATTTTAAAGGTACTGCACTGAACTAATGGCCAAGTCAGAAATTCAGCCAGTGCTACAGGACATGGTTAAATGAGATTGCAACAAGACACATTCTCTGAACGGGTCTGCTTTAAGCTACCATTATAAACCAATAAATAAAACACAGATTATATAAAAAGCATTCACTGTTTCTTTGCTCTAATGATTACAATCAGGAAGCAAAGCTTTGTTGATGTCCTTTTTTTCCATGGAAATTTAGGCAGAATGCTTTTCTGTAAAGACAGAGAGACAGAGCACTGTAACAAATAAGTCATCAAAGAATCTCAAAATATCTGGACTGCACTCACAGCTGAAAAACCTTTCTGTCCACTCTGGCAGCAAAGAGAATATTAGAAGTGAAGGCTGTTTTTTTTTCTTCTCTAAAAAGTCGATTTTTCCTTTTCCATAGCTCAGCACTTGATAGAGAGTGGTCAGCCTCGGCCTTGTTTGCAGCATTTATTAATAGGGTATGCCAAGCGCTGTATCTGAGCATTAGTGTATTTTATTAATGAATTTATTTTAATAAATGATTATTATTAATAATAATAATAATAATAATAATAATAATAATAATAAATAGAGACATACTATAAAAGTGAGGGCCATTAACTTTTTGTCCAATGTGCTTCCACAATCACTCTGCTTAATCTAAACCAGCTTGCAGGAACATACAGCTCTTCTTCATTTAGGTAATTTAGGTAATTAAGGGATGATTTGTGATTACCTTCCATATAACATAATAGCTAACTAAAATTTCTTACATTTTGACAGATATATAGAGAACATAAGGCTTTTAAGGTTTGTTCAGTCTCACTTGATGGGTTTCCATCAGCCTGCTTAAATGCACATTTGCAACGTAAACATTAAAATAAATTAAAAACAGAAAATCTGAACGTTTCACAAGGTTTTTATGCTTAGGTGAGGTGGAAAAGTTGGTGTGTCAATAGTGTGCATGCAAATGAGTGCAATGAAACATTTAGAGGTCACATGATTAAGAATAAAAAATCTCTCCCTCTTCCACATTTTGTTGTACTGGAAAAACAGCAGAAATGCCAAATATAGTGGGTAGAAACACGGATAACATGTGGCTTGATGACCACAAAATGTCTTGACTTTGTATGTTCCTACAATAATGAACCAAGCAGCAATAAAACGCCACCATATATCAACAGCTAATGGTGTTATTTTATTTAACTTCATCAAGTTGTGCTTTGTCACCCTTGATAGATACACACAGAAATGCACAGTTTCTTTTACCAAATCTCAAAGTCTGTTTTTAAATGTGATATATTTTCATGGAAACCTAGCTAATAGCTGTATCTGGAATTGAGTTTCTGGCCCCCTGGCAAGTTTAAGTCAGATTTTCTTCTCATAGCTCTGTTTTGGTCTCTTCCAACTCCTGGGGTAAATAAAAAAAAATCAATGTGAAGCTCTGTAGAGCTGGAATAAACTGCAGAAACACACGGCACATACTATTAGAAAAAAAAAAAAACTGCAGCAAATATTGCTGCCACTTTTGTCTGACCGTGACATGTCAACACAAAGTGAGTGCACCTTCAGGTTTGATGAAGGGGTGAGAGTACTTATGAGTGCTGCTCCTGTAATCTCTCCGTAGCTGCTGCATTTCTGGTGAATTTTTTTTTCTTTCTTTGCTTTTGTTTCTGACTTACTCTGAATACTGTTTCTTGGGAGAACTAAAAAAAACTGCTGTGACACCATAATAAAAAAAAAAGAACTCGCTTAAGTGGCCTAACATGAAGCGGTTACATTAAAACCATCTGAAGAGCCAGCTTAGTTGTGCTTTAACACCACAGACTGAATGGTCTAGTGAAGATGTCATCAAAACCACTCATGCTCTGGTGTTGCTGTCCAGCCTTTCATAGCACACCACCATAAAAGCTGCAATCGATGTGTGCTTGTTCGCACTTTTGGCTGCTCTTAAATTATGCTTCACTGTGAGTGATACCAAGCAGAATCTAGGTGGAAAACCTAATTCTCAATTTCTCAGTACATCCCTGACTTTTCTGATAGAAATTAATTATTCATTCAATTTTGTCTGACCTTAATGTTAACAGGACAATTGCTCCAATCCTGGAGTGCTGTTCTTTTCTTTAGCTGAGAAAGTGAGGTTGTAGAATTGTAGGAGTGACAGTTCCCTTCACATTTCCTTCACCCTTTTTTTCTGACTGTGTTTTTTTATTTTTATTTATTTATTTATTTATTTTTTGGCAGATATGGTCACATAATAGCTTCATTTTTAAACAAAAAATTCAATAAAACTAAAACTAAGTAATGCCAGAAGGAAAGTTAGTTCACTTGAATGCTGTCACCAAATGTATAAAATTTCTTACTAAAAGCGAAACTGAAGTTTAAGTTGTGAAGGCCTTTAAATAATAAAATACAATATATTCTACATAGTCAGTCAAAGTAGTGCTTTACAAAAATAGGATTATTTAACCTTTATCAAACAGGTAATCTCACTGACACCCAGGCTTTGATTCCCAAGTGAGACCCGATTTTCTGTCATGACAGAGGCAAATCTAATGTTTAAAACTATTTGGTTAAAACGCTGCACATGATCCCTTCATCAGCTTTCCTTGAAACTGCATCAGGAAGTCTATCTGTGACGCTGTGTTTAATTGACTTGAAGGGTGCATGAGCTCTAAGGACGGAGGTGTGAAGATGAAAGTCGAAGATACCGACCACAGCTCATCCAGTAAAACCGATATTCAGTGCTGCTGTTATCACTGTTTTCAGGATAGCAACATCTGGGGAAGGGAAATGCTAAATATGAGCTACACCAAAGAGTCTTATCTCAAGTGCTGATCCTCAGTCGATATACTATAGACCCAGGGTGTCTTCTGATGTGATCCTGGGTGCATAGGTTTAACTTTAATGTTGTCCGACGGCCTCGGCTTTAGCCGTGTGGCACCCTGCCAGGGCACTGATGGGAGACAGAGGCATGGATCTGTTTGTCTGGGACACCGACTGATGGTTAATTCTCCTCCCAAGCACAGTGTCAACTGCCTTCCATGAAAGAGAAATTCCTCCTTTGTCAAAGCAGCCATGTTCATTGTCACTGTTGTCATTGTTCAACATGTAACGTTGAAGAAAACCACTAAACTTGTACTTTGTGTCTTTGTTAAGCAAAGCAACTATTTAAGTGTCTGTTACTGATGTTATTTTGACACAGAGTAAATCTGGTTAAGTGAAATGTAAAATGTGACGGGTACTGGCACGGTCTACCACATGTTAGAAATTTTATGCAAATTCGGTGGCAGCAATATGTAGCATGAAAAGTATTACTTTAATTTGCTCAGCTCCATTCAGTATTTTAGTATTGTTTAGCTCATTGTTTTGATTTCACAGCCTGCTGTGCTGCCCCTAGAAAGACCAAACTTCACTCATGCATATTTAAACAAATATTTATCTTACTATGAAAGCTTTAAATGCTCTTGCCCCATTATTATCTGAGAACTTTTTATTTGGATTTTGTATTATAGTAAATTAAAATTGATTTGGATTTGGTATTGGTTATAAATGTTTTCACAGTTTTCCGCATGTATATATCCTTTTTTTGTTTTGTTTTACTACTTTTTGTATTAAGCACTTTTTACATTGCTAAAAGTAAACAGTATAAATAAAGTGGGTTATTATTATTATTATTGTTAAAGTAATAAGAATCCGCTACTCTGTCTGCTACTGATGTTATTTTGACACAGTGATTATGAACAATGCTTTTTTAAAATAAAAAATCAAAAGTATGTACACATTAAAGATAATCAAAGACAGTAATACATCTAAATTCCAGTTAACATGTTATCTCGTCTGAATTAAATGAAGGAAACACAGAGAGAAGCAGAAAGAAACTTCAACAACAGTTAACACTATTGTAAATGTTCTTTACAACTTACTTTCAGCAGTATAACAGGGATTCGGCTGTAGTTGATTTACTGTTTCATTTTCTTCAACTTTGAATCTTTAAAAGCACTGATCAAGGGTTTCAGTGCTTTAACTCATTTAATACTTTGATTTAGAAAGTCTACATTTGAGGCCACATGGTGAAGCATACGTCTAGCACTGTTGCCTCACAGCAAGAAGATCATGGGTTTGCATCTCAGTTCGGGCCTTTTGGTGTGGAGTTGCTTTGTGAATAACAGTTGTGCTGTGGTGTATTCAGGTGCTGCAAGAATACCCATCTTCAACCTGACTTAACCACACTCAAATGTTTCTTTTACAGTTGTGATTTTCTGCCAGCATTGCTCATGAATAAAATACATGGAGTTGTACAGACAAAGAGAGTGACCTCTTTTCAAAGTGGGAACATAATCACTGGCAGGACCTTGCCTTGAGTTAAGGCTGCAAATCAAAAGTTTTTATGTTGGAAAATACTAAGACACTCCACAGCTCAGCCAATGCATGAGCAGTTACACAGCGATCAGAACGTCATCACAAGGCACACATGAAATATTTATGTGTATAACTTTAAAAAAAGCTTGCAAATGCATAATAAAACCACGCTTATCCACAGTATCTGTGAGGATATGTTTTACTTTTAATATCAATGGGTATAATGCTAGGGAAAAGTGAGATATGGGTCTAGAGCTGACAAGTACAAGTTGACTTGCAGTGAACCATGTGCAATTACAAAGACCAATGTTCACCAGTGGAGAGGGGTAGGGGAAGAAGGGATAGCCTGGCCCTTGGTGTCTTTCTAAGGTAAATGACACGCACAAGCATGCACATGTGAACACACACACACAGAGACACAATTTTTCTCACTGTGAGAAGACCATTCTCCCATTTGTGGCATTCAGATGTTTGTTAATGAAGTGCCTTGATAGGATGCTGTACATTTAATTATACTTCCACAAGCCATTGAATTGGAAAGTGCTTACAAACAAATGCAAAACAACTGAGGCACATAAAGACAATCACTGTCATGTCTGGATAATGAAAAATAATCCTTTTCAAACATATTTTAAATAAGATCAGTCACCTGTCTCTTTAATTTTATGAAAGTACCATCACCATGTTTTGCCAAACAACAACAATTTAGCAATGTTCTATTAAATGCTTCACTTTTGACAACAACAAAGACAGTGACAAATGGCTGTAGTCGGAAATGACATGCCGCACTATACGTACCACCCACATTTTTAGGGACCCACAATTACTGAAGCAGCCACTAAAATGAACTCCCATAATATGTGACAGCATAATTTTCATGCCTACTCATTATTTCAGTTATGTCTCTAAATCTGTATTGTACTATATTTATATTTTGTGAAGTACTCATTAGGCAAAATATTCATCATTACTAATTGTAAGGTAAAAAAAACTGTCCAATCTACAGACAAAAGTGTTGTTATCTTAAAAAATATAAGGCAGAACTTATTTGTATTATGCTTCCAGAGGCAAAGATAGCATTTATGTGTATGCCCGCCTGTCTGATGTGACATTTGCAAGAAAAGCTAACCGGCAGATTCCCAAAGCCTATGGCCTCCTCATGGGTGTTTTAGTGCTTCAGGGCTTTTGATCTGGTCAGCCCTAAAAGGAACTTAAAAATGTAAAAATGTTTCCCAAAAGCACACCAGAGTTATGCTTGTGATGTTCCTGCAACTGAATACATATATAAAAATAACAGGACATGTTAACAAATTCAGCATATGACTTAGGGGGCTGCATGGGACTTGTCTGTGCAAACAAAAAGACTGATGGGAGCAAATGGCAGCCACAGAGCTGGGTCTTATTTAAACAGTGAAACTGGGGGACAGTGGCTGTTGGATGTTTCAAAGGTTTCAGGGAGAACGTGTTCCTGTTTACTGATGAATGAACAGATGGATTAATACGGACATACATGACTGAAAGACAGATAGGCAAACCCAGTTGAATGATGGGCATTTTTGTGCTATTTTATGCCTATGCTGTAAATGTGCTGACAGACTGTGCTGCAGCATTGCTTCACTACACCTGGCATATGTGCTGCAACAACAGCTGCTCACTCCACCATCATCTGCATCTGATACAAGATGAATGAGCTACAGGTGACCCCTCATTATTATGAACTTATCGGAGATCCATGCCGAGTTAAGCCGAACATTTCTGCTCAGCTCTAATCAATATTATTTGTTATGCTCCTGTCAAAACACATCTGACATGTATTGGAAAATAAATTATTTTAACTGTACATTCATTCACACTACTGTACAGCGTAACATATTACATTTCTGGCTCCAGATTTTAAAATATGGCTGCCAGATTTGAATGGTACATGGGTACAAGATTTAAGTTAATTAAACCTTATATGATTGATAGGTATTGTTGAAAACAGAATAGATCACTAAGACTGCAGTGCCTAACTGCTGAACATAAATTAATTAAAGTGAGTTTACACAATGCTGACGAAGCTTATCAGCTCTACATGACCCTCTCTGTGTTTCTCAGAGTAGCGGATCTTGTGTTGCCAGGTGAAATTTTTGTGCTGCACACAGATTGTTCAGTTTCATGCCAGGACAGGATCCAGCAGCAACACTGAGCTACTCAAATGAGGTGCCAAAGACCTGTAACCAAACGTAACATCAGTGATCAGTATACCCGTCACACAACAGACTACGCAGAAACTAAATGTGACATAATTACTTTTTCCATGGTTCAGTGCTTAGTACTGTTATAGCAATAAGAGGAAACACTAGACAAAGTTCAACATGAAGAAAAAAAGCAACTAATTTCTATGGGAAGCAAAGCAAAGGATAGCATAAAAGCAAGGTTGTCCACTTGAAGCTATTAAAGTCCTTTTTAATCCCAGATCAAATCAAATGGAAGACAGATTTATGCCTAAACTGATCCTGGAGATTTACAGTACTTCTCTTATGATCATTACAGGAGCAACACAAAGACAAAGCACTGAGTTTTCAGGATTTTAGGACTAATAAAATTATATAATACTTTTTAATTATATAGATATGCAGTAACATAACTTAGAGAGTATTACTGAACTGTGCAGTATGGATTTAGCTGGAAATACCTGATCTGCCCCCTGTTGAGACTGGACATTTGACATCCCCTTTTTGTTTTTCTGATTGTTTATTTAAGAAAATATTTAACAAAACAAAACCTACAGATGAACAGGAAAGTGCTCTCTGTCCTTGAAACTCCAATACATCACATGCCTTTTGTCTGTTGTTTCTTTACTGATATAAAATTCAAAGTACTTGTCTTTTGCTTCCATAATGTAATCTTTACAGTTTATGTGGCAAATCTCCCTCTTAGTCTGGCATATATGAATTATTTTAAGAGTGTATGGAACATCCACTGTGGTAGGATGGACCATCTTCAAACTCGATAAACGGGTGTTTGATCCCTGGCTCTTATCTGCAAGTTGCTCCTGCCAGTTTCGCCAGCAGCGTATAAATAGGTATGATAGATGTGTGATAAAAGAAGTGCTACCTATAATTTTTCAAGTATATATTTATTGAGCTGAATAGGTATAGATACAATTCACTTATTGGAGTGTATTCTCACTTACTCATCTTCTACTGCTTTATCTTCTACTGCTTTATCCTCCACATGCTGGTGCCTAATCCCAGCTGACATAGGACGAACGGCAGGGTACCCCCTGGACAGGTCACCAGTCAAGTCAAATAGTGATTCCAATCAACCTAATCCCAATTGTTGAAAGTTTTTGGACTGTGGAAGGAAGCTGGAGCACCCAGAGAGAACCCATGTGCACACAGGGAGAACAAGCAAACACCACACAGAAAGGTCAATCCGGAATCCAAACCAGTGACCTTCTTGCTGTGAGGCAGCAATGGAGAATTTTGAGGTAAACAAACCTCCACCTAACTGACAGAACACAGCTGTGTTAGGGCATATGCCTGTAAATGCATGGATCCCATCTTAAAAAGCCTTACATATCGCTGCGCTTTATGAGTGTGTGAGTGAATCAGTGTGCATGGGTGGAAGGCAAAACAGTTGAGTAAAAGTTCCAAAGGTTTGAGGGTTTCTTTAATGTCTTTCCGAACATGGTAATACATGTCAACAAAGCAGTTTGAGTGGTCATGAAGACTAGAAAACTGCTATATAAATACAGATATTCACAGTTCCATTTACCATTTGTGTATGGTAAAGGGAACTGTATGGTCACAGTTGGATGAAGCTGTGTATCCATCAACAATGAGTGAGCTGGGTCACACAGATTAGAGCCTCACAGCCACTCTAGAGAGTTTATTGCCTGCTTAGGGCCTAAAATCTGCCGACTGTGGAGAGCAAGGCTTCAAGCATGCATATGAGGGGCTTTTAACAACCCTGAAACCCTCTTGACAGAGTGTTAAGTCTCTTTGTTGGTCCCCAATGCGTTCTCAGTTATGACTTAGCCTCATGCATCCCTCACCTCCCAATAATCCCTCATCAAGTTCTCTTTCTCTTCCAATCACTGCTATTTGTCATCTTAATCATCACTTTGTTCCTCTCCTTTCCTCCAACTCCCTCTTTCCCTTGTTGTGATGGTGGGGATGTAGCCTGTGGGCCCGTCGAAGTAAACATCAAATCATTCTATCGATCTTGCCACAGGCCATTCGCTTATCCCCATGAGACAGGACTTTGGGGAAAGAGGCTGCCAACAAACAAGTTTTCTGCCCGCCCACAGACAGCAGAGCACATTTGCATGGACATAAGCTCACAAACAAACATTTAAAAACACATAAGTGTACAAGTGAATACTACACATTTTAGCAAACCCCCCCTCCCCCAGGACAAGTACATTTCTGTTTTTACATCTTTTATGTTCTACATCAAACAGTGTTTTATGAACATGATTCAACAGATAATCTCCTATCGCTCCAATTTTGCCTGTTTAATGGTTTTTCTAATGGGGTTTTCTGTGCTGTGCTTTAGAGATGGCAAGGTTAGTTAGTTGTCCTTTTTTTTGATTCAATCTGCGTGTAGGATGAGCTGTACCAAAACAGTGGACATTTTAAAAATTCTTTATTCTTTTATGGGAATATTTTTTGTCAGTTTTGTGCTGCTCAAAATGCATTAAGAAAGTGGCACTGTGAGTTGTCCACATACACAGATAGTATGAATACACCGAGGTAACAAGAGACTAAAGTATTAGCCAGGCTCTATTAGTTCCTGAAAAACGCCAGAAAAAAATCAATAAGGATAACACCTTCATTGTTTGCTTTCTCTTTTTACACTTTACTAGATTTTCACCTTACAAATTAACCTTGTCTCCTCAAAAAAAAAAAAAAAAAAAAAATCCTACTGCATTCTATGTCTTGAAAGGAACATATTCTCATTACCTGCTGTATTTACAGTTCTATGTACTTTTGGACAAAGACTGTCTGATGTTACATCTGACGTCATGCTACAGTTATTCACTACACTTTAGAGTAATTATCCTCCACAGTAAAAGTAGAATAAATAAATTGTAAAACGGGGAAAAACACCATACTGAGACCACTGATTGAACCTCAAGTTTAGATTACTTCAAAAAGTAAAAGGGAACATCAAGGTGTTTAATTATTATATCTGATTCTTAGTTGGGTTTTGCTAATCGTATCTTAAGTGACTGCTACTTCAGAGTCTGAGGATTAACACTGGCACTTGAAAAGTGACACCTTATAATCTGAAGTGATATTCAAGTCAAAAACCTGCTGCAGCTCTCACTCTGCAGATACATTGATCTGACTGTTTATCTTGTCACTGGCTGCCAGTTGGGTCAGATTTATATTCACCTGCTTTTTAATGGCTCTGTACTGATAGATGGCTCCTTTTTTTGGATGTAGTGCGGAGATGCTAAAATACTCTGCACTGCCGCCAATGAATCATTAGAGAATCTTTGATTTCTGATCCTCCTTTGTTTGTCTTTTTATCCACTTGAAAAAGAGGATGAGGAAAATGAACTGCTGACACAAACAATAAACAGGAGCTGACTCAGAGCCACGGCTGTTCAGACCAAACACCATCACCAAAGTCAACTAGAAAAAAGTAATGTTTGTGGGAGGTATTCTTGAACGGTAGTGCACAATATTCTCTGTTACAAACTCATCAGAAAGTTTATCAGTATGAAATGGGAATGGTCTTTATTTACAGTTGAGGATTAAATTATTACCGCCCATGAAAATTTCACTGTTTTATTTCCCAAGTGCTGTTAAACAGAGCAAAGAACACAGCTTTTTTTTAAAACATCCCTTTATTTTGGATGCTTCCATTATTTGACTTTGCACACAGAAATGAAATTATTTCACAAAACCAAAAACTACTAGGGTCAAAATTAGTCAAAATTAGTCAATTGTGCATCATTTTTTGCAGGATAACAGCCTGCAGTCATTTATTGTAGTTTTCAACAAGTATCTGACTTGTCTCCTGAGGAATCCCACCTCATTCTTTGGCAAATCTCTCAAGCTCCTCCAGATTTGATGGCCTTGTGGCATGGACCTTTGTCTTCAGTTCATCCCAAAGATTTTCAACGGGATTTAAGTCAGGACTTTGTGCAGGCAAGTCAATAATGTTCATTTTCATCTTCTGGAGGTAGTTCTTCACCAGGAGTGACGTATGTTTTGGGTCGTTGACCCAGTTTTGCTGCTGGCTGCTTCAGGTTTTCTTTCAAAATCTTCACATATCCTTCTTTCTTCATGATTCCTTCCACCTTGATGAGATTCGCAGTTCCAGATGGACTGAAGCATCCTCACAGCATAATACTCACACCACCATGTTTCACTGTGGGGACGGTGTTCTTTGGGTTATACACCTCTCCCTTCTTTCTCCAAACATAAGCAATGTCTATATGGTCAAAGAGCCCTAGTTTCATCTCATCTGACTAAAGGATATGCTTCTAGTATGCATAATCTTTGTTAAAAATGCTTTGCTTTGTTTATCAGTACTTGGGAAATAGTTTTAAAACAATGACATTTGCATAGGGGACTAATAGTTTTGTCCTCAACTGTATATAGCATAGAGTATAAAACTACACTTGCCATTCACAGTCACTTGGTGCACCTTGGCGCATGCCGACCCCTACGTTTTGGCCTGCTGCATAAAGGGCTCTCTTTTGGCATTCAGCATTTGGCACTACAGATTAATTATTATGTGGAGAACTGGCCACTTACATCACAATTCCTGGGGATACTAAGCAAGAACACAAACTATTTCCAAAGAATGCAAAACCTCCATGATAAAATCACCAAATCAATTATTCTCCTTCAGCCCATATTATTCTGATGCACTGAAATTGTTTTGTTACTGTCCGTTACGACAATGCAGCATATGCTTAAAGCTAATTTTCATTGCTGGCCTCACTTTTAGGCTGTAACACTGCTTTCTCCTCACTTAGTCCCAGCCCAAAGAGATTGAGTGCAGCTTCTTTGCTACAGGAACTGCACAACTTAATGTGCAGCACAAATGCAAGAGAGCTGATAAGCTGAGCTAATCAAATGAGGGGTGAACTCAAAGTGTTGTCAGTCTCATACCTGTAAGAATGAGAGGAGGATGTTAATGGGGTTGGCAACATGGGAGCATGAATTGGGGGAAGATGAGACCTTAGTAGACGTGAGGAAAACTTAAGTGGTAGACTTAAGAAAAAGCTGAAAGTAAAAGTACGAGGGGCATGGCAGAAAAAAGTGCAAAGGAAAGGGAGATCACCAAAGATAGAAGAACAAATTGTTTGGACAACATTATGACAAAGGACCATGACCAGTCATTTAGGTGTGTGCATGTCACTAATGTGAATCAGTTGAGCCCACTTGAACAAGTAGAACAAAGCAAAGGACAAAAATCATGTTGTTTGTGACCCAGTCATCTCCTCCCAATGTGTGCATGTGTGTGTGTGTTCCCAGAATATTGTGAATTATTCTGTTCCCCCTTGCAGGCATCACTGAGCTGAAGGTGTTACAATATGATTACACACAGAGTAAAGTGTTTTTCCCAAACACTGTTTGCTGAGACTGTTTCCTGGATAAATACATTACCCGCCATTTAGGGACCTTGCAATTTTTTCGCTACAGACAGATGGAAACTGATTTTGTGAAAAGGCATGGTGAGAGGGCTACAAGCCACAACTGATGCCACCAACCTCCATCTGTGCAGGACTGTGCAGATCTAGTGTGGCAGAAGAACACAAAAGGCATAAAGGAATAACAGTCGCTGATGAGATGAATCCGGTGACCTTTCCTTTCCATTCCTATCACTGCACAGATCAACCATGCCAATTGTTGAACAACAACCAGCATTTTCCATCTGGCACTAAATCCTAGCTGATGTCAGCATTCTGTATAACAAAAACAGAAAAGTTATTAATTTCAAGTGATTATACACTAAGGGAAGCATCATTATAAAAATATTTCTGATAGAAGGATCCCACTAAAACTTATACACTACATTTTAAAGTACTGTAGCGGTGAAGAGTATTATATACTGGATGGATGGATGGGGCCTGTTGATATGACGCTTCCTGGCTGGTAAACAACTCTTTAGGCTCTTTGTTGTCACTCAACTGTAGAATTATCATTGCTCAAAGGACAATGATTCTGTTTTGTTTGCTTTTTGCAGGGAATGTAATACACACATACAAGTCCCGTCCATTTTGGATAATAAAGATCTTTTAAAATAGAACACTTAGCATATCAAATCTTTGTTTAATAAACTATTTTTGTTTTATTATAATTTTTCCTTTTATTGATCTTTTTTGTACATGTTTTTTATATTTGCATATAAGTGTATTTGTAGAATAATGTTCTCTAGAATAATCTTCAAGTCAACATTGTGAATAAAACATTTGTATTACACTGGTAATCAAACATAATTATACTGTGTTATTGAAATCAGCATATGCCACATAAACCCTGTTGGCATTAAATACCATTCATCACCACACGACCTTGGTATGACAGACCTGAGCTGAGCAAAGAACAACCCTTCACCAGGGTTTGTTCATTCAGAACTGGGGTATAGTCACTTTTTAATGCTGGCAGTTCATGTGATCATTCAATATCAAGGATTAGCATGTAGGGCAAAGGCTTATGGGGCAGTTTTAGGCTCAATGGTCCAGTGCACCAGAGGGCTGCTAGCACCTGCTTGCACAACTTTAAGCTCTTAAAAACCTATTTGCTCAACCAGATTTTTAATACAAGTGGTGGGGACACTTTTTTTCCCCACAAAAGCTCCAGCAGTGTTGTTAATCTCACATGTGAAATGCAGCTCAAATACTATAACTATAACCATTACCATATATCATATAGCTACTTGTTACTGCTAAGGTTAATTATTCTCATCCACCCTTCATCAATGGCTTGTCCTCTTCTGAGGGTCCAACGAGGAGCTGGAACCAACCCCAGATGGTGGCAGCGTATGTCACACCCTGAATGAGATGATGATGATAATTGTTCTTAATGTTACTGATTCTTGAATCATCCTGGTCTCTGTCTTTCTTGTCTTTTCTCTCTGTTAATTTTTGATGCTTTGTTTGTAACTTGTAACTGCTGAACTGAATCTCTGTATATGTGACACCTACTGCACGTCTGTCCGTCCTGGAAGAGGGATCCCTCCTCTGTGGCTCTTCCTGAGGTTTCTCCCATTTTTTCCCCTTAAAAGGGGTTTTTTGTGGAGTTTTTCCTCACTCGATGTGAGGGCCTAAGGATAGAGGGTGTCACATGCTGTACAGACTGTAAAGCCCTTCGAGGCAAATTGTGTATGTGATGCTGGGCTATATAAATCAAATTGACTTGACTTGACTTGACAGTGTCTGTCTGTACTTTTATCTCTCTGCACTTGACATTTCTTATTGGCACTCAGTTTAAGAAATGTCATGCATTCCCTTGTCCCTATCAAGATTCAGCAATATCTGAATCAAAGTCTAATGACAGCATTTAGCCACTAACTTTATTATTAGACATACAAAATGATACCTAACAATGACTGATGATGATTTAGTCATGAACCAATGATATAAGCAGAATAGAAATGTAAAAAAAAAATAATCATGTGTTAAAAAAACTAGAATCAGACATTCTATAAGATGCAGCAAAACTGATTCAAATCCAAAGAGAACAAACAGATAACAATTAACACAATATCTAAAATTAAATGAAGAGATAAGATTTTAATACCAAAACTTTTTATCAGGCATTGTGTAGATTTATCATCCCTTTATTGTATAAGTGAAACAGATTTACTTCCAGAAGATGTTGCAATTCTTGGTGTGCAGCTATATTCCCTATAGATGTTGTTCAGGTGCAGCAACATATTTCTCACCCACTACATGTTCAAGGCATTTCTCTGAGGTGACACCTTCAAAGACAGAATCTCTTTGACATATTACAGCACCACTAAATGCCACAGACATCGTGCCTTCCTCTGCACATCACTTACTGACATTGAATGACAAGACAAAGGTTCTATTTGACTTTCAAACATTTTTTATTTTCCTAACCCAAACTGAAATGGCAGAGAAACTGGGATAAACAAGATATTGTTTGTAAGTAGATCAAACTGACAGATGGAGGAAGCAGAGGGATTTCATATATCTCTTTGACTGTATGTTTAATATGGGCCTCAACTCATCATCAAGTCCAAATAAAGTGAGTTTCCAAGAGCACTGTGGACACTTGCTGCTATCTACCCAGCTCTACATGTGTGAACATCAAACGCTGAGGATCAGAGAGCCATGCATGCTGTAACATTGCAAATTCCCTGTTCTGGGTGCAATAAAAAAACTATGCGTGTTTTGCTGAGTAATATCCCATTTCTAGTGATCAGAAAAATCTCCACTTAAAATTGTTTTTAACCAGTGGCTCAAATGCTGAGCCTAGTGCTAAGATACATATTCATGTTACAGCCATTAGCATAGCTATTAATCATAATTATTACTTTTTACAACTTGGGACAGCACTCAATTTATTTTATTAGTGAATTAAATTCACTTACTTCACTCACCGCTGAGATTGAACAAGAGACCAAAGTAGTTATGACTATAACGTTGTCACTGTGCTCCATTGTCTTCTTGTTCTTCCTTCCACTAGTTTTGTTTCCGACGCAATATCATGACGTCTCAGTTTACACGTGGGTGAAAAATCTCCATATGGCAGACAAACCACTGGCGATGGGAATAGTGTTAATCACCAATTTTTTTGTGGGTTCACTGGGGTTAAAAATCCCAGGTACACCTATTAATTTTAGTGTTAAAAAGGCTTTATAGGCAGACATAAATTAAGTCCTGCATAACACAATTGAGGTTCCAGCTCATGCTAACTTCCTTTGTGTGACTGCTCTACTGAACAAGCCTGCAGGATATTTTGGCGTGTGTGCGTGTGCGTGCGTGTGTGTGTGTGTGTGCCTACACAGCACTTATGGCTGGCTCAAAGATTATTAAGTGTTGGTGGGATGGAAGGCACATCAGCTTAGGCGATGGTAACAGCTGTTCAATTTCACACTTCTGCTCTCTCTCTCTCTCTCTCTCTCTCTCTCTCTCTCTCTCTCTTTCTTCATCTACTCTATCTTAACCTCCTCCTATATCTTATATGTACTTGCTCCCCACTGAATATACAATGATGCCTTTCAGACAGTAGCCTCTTAGGTCTTTCAAAACCAACAGGGGGGACACACAAATACTCTCACGGACACACACTAATATAGCTTGTTCTGACCCAGACCACTGAGCTGAGTCAACATTTCAATTATTTATCACAGCTCCCCTACAACAGAGAGAGGCTGCCCAGCAGAGGGATTGAGAGAGTTGTCGCCACAGTAACAACAGTGATGAGTTCTTGGAACTCGGCTCAGCGTTTTTCTACTAATACAACAAATTGCACTTCCATCACCACAGGGCTGGAAAACATTACTTGTCATTTTCATCAGAGTGCCTTCCCCTCCCTTTCTATGTTCCCCTGTCTCTCTTTTTGTTTTCGCTGTCTCACAAACACACTTGCATTATGGAAGCTCATTGTCCGAAGGCTCATTTCAATACAGTTCACATGAGGTGAAACTTTTTTTTTTTTTTATGAAAACGCCAGATCAATACCTTCCCCGTCTGATAGATTACAGACCATACAGATTGATTGGCATGCGCACACCCTATACAGTGTTACATGAGTCCAACATTTTATGACTGGACACACTGTATGTGCCTCCTTATTTTGGTTTAAAGAAAGATGACAATGAGGAAGACGGTAACCTTGGATGCTTGCTTTGAAGAGACATTTTGCTAGGCAGTCCGCCAGTACCCAGACCTGGGGTGATAACTTTTGGTGAGAAATCACCGCTACTGGAAAGGAATGTAAGATAGATTATGCATACATAGAATGACAGGCTGATGCACACCATAGTTTTAGTTAAAAAAAAAAAAGAAATGCAGCCACGTACGCACAGTGCATACTAGGTGAAATCGAGTTTCAATTGGCAAGAATTAGGGAAAAAAAGGTGTTCAATCGCCATATTCTATAAATTATTATTTTTTCATTCTCTAGAATTAGCCTTCTATACAGCATTTATGTCAGGAAGCAGGTCAGCTATAGTCAGAATGCCATTTTGGACCACCGTGGTTCTACAATATATGACAATTGACCAAGTAGTCATTTAAATTTTCATGCTAATACGAGGGTACAGAGTGTCTCCACTTTGAGTGGAAGAGTTAATTGGGGTATATTTAGCTACAACATGCTGCTTCACCAATGCATGTTGATAATGTTTTTTTTTCTCACAGTACATTCAACACACTGTCAAAGCAGGGAATGTAACCAAGCACTTTGTAGAGGAAAACAGGAACTGTATTTGAAAGCTTTAGTTCATAGTTGCTTTGCAGATCATATCATTATAAACCTTCTTATGACCATAATTATAATCAGGGCGCCTGGATTTATTTTGATTTTATGGCTGTGGAATTGTCAAAAAAGGGTTCATGAGTGAGTACTTTTGCTCCCTTTTCAAGGAAAACTTAAATTTTCAATATCATGGCAGTTATTCAAAGTTACTGTGTGTTTGACTGTGCAAAAAAGTTTAGGGGGGGGGGGGACATCCAAAAATGGATTTGGATATTTCAAGTTTATAACAACATAGGAATTCTAAAATGACATGAACAAACAATGTGAGATGAACAAATTACACTTGTTTTACATACTGTACTGTTTTACATACTGTATGTACAAAAATTTTTGTACAATTCTTTGCCAGTTTTTATGATTCATTTCCAGGTGATTTTATTGGGTGTCGTATTCCCTAAAGCAGTTTCTCTGCAGCTGCAGACAGAGACTGGCATGGGGTGCTCCTCTTGCACAAAGTGCATTGCCTTCACCCTATGCTGGTTCTCTGTGTCTTATCCTGTCTCTGGCTTGTGGAAACAGGGAAGTGATTTACAGAGGGGTTCCTCTGTGGCCTACTGTCCAGCGGAACTCCAAGGAGAAATGCAACAAGCTCCTCCTGGAATTGTTGCTGTGTTTTTGGCCTTAACTGCTGGCTGGCAAATAACTTCTTATACAGGATGTACAGTAGCTGTTTGTGAGAGCAATGTCCAGAAAATGGTGGAAAACTGTAATGGGCCACCTGATGGAGTTGGTTCCCAGCATCTGGTCCAATGTGTCCACCCCTCTACTTTACAAATAAAAGGTCACTCCCCCTGATCCAGTGAATGGAGCCTCTTGGGGACCTTTTATTTAGGGAATTTTCTGTGGTGGCTGGAACACAACTCTCCCTTGCTGCTAAGTCCCACAGGCCCCAAATCCCTGCTGCAATTAGTCTCCTGGGAGGTCTGCTGACTCTGGTTGACATTATAAGCATGTTTTTTTTTGTTTGTTTGTTTTTTTTAATAAAGGAAAATACACAATAAAAGTATAAAATCTCCTATACATTTTATCGCTATACTGTTTTAACTGCAGGTGAAGCTTTTGGTGGAATGTGAGATAACATGTCCTGGACCGAACAAAAAGGTACCTGATTAAAACTCGAAAAAGATTGTGGTTAAATTGCAAAAATCTCACACCCCACATTTAATTCAGTTGCACTTTACTCTGCAGACTTCTGAAATAAGAAATGTGTAGGGTCAACTGCTTATTTTGATAAATTGTAACAGATATAGAGGTGAAATCTTGCAAGTTGCTGACATTCAATTAAAATATCTGCTACATTTCAATAGAGACCTAGTGTTATTTATTCATTTCTTTGATAAATGCACCCACGACAAAGTGTTATTTCTGTTTCTTGTGTCCCCGGGCCAAATCTCAAGTAATTATCACTTGTTCTTTTTTTTATCATCTTACACTTGTCTATGTTTCTCACTCGAGTGAGAAACGCTCAAGTGAGAAACATAGGTGTCCAGTTCTTGGTATGTGCTGATGGAGACATGAAAGGAGAGCAAAATCATGCAAAACCTCACTCAGGCAAAGATTTACAAATACACAATAAAAGTATAAAATCTCCTATACATTTTATCGCTATACTGTTTTAACTGCAGGTGAAGCTTTTGGTGGAATGTGAGATAACATGTCCTGGACCGAACAAAAAAGTACCTGATTAAAACTCGAAAAAGATTGTGGTTAAATTGCAAAAATCTCACACCCCACATTTAATTCAGTTGCACTTTACTCTGCAGACTTCTGAAATAAGAAATGTGTAGGGTCAACTGCTAATTTTGATAAATTGTAACAGATATAGAGGTGAAATCTTGCAAGTTGCTGACATTCAATTAAAATATCTGCTACATTTCAATAGAGACCTAGTGTTATTTATTCATTTCTTTGATAAATGCACCCACGACAAAGTGTTATTTCTGTTTCCTTTGTGTCCCCGGGCCAAATCTCAAGTAATTATCACTTGTTCTTTTTTTTATCATCTTACACTTGTCTATGTTTCTCACTCGAGTGAGAAACGCTCGAGTGAGAAACATAGGTGTCCAGTTCTTGGTATGTGCTGATGGAGACATGAAAGGAGAGCAAAATCATGCAAAACCTCACTCAGGCAAAGATTTACCTCAGCATGACCTGTCTTCAATGTTATAAAAAGGCACAGACACTGACATGCAGGTTTCAGTTTCTAAATTGATTAAAATCCCCTTTTGTCCAAGAGGCAGGGGCTGAATGTTCAACCTACTCAGAGAACAGGCAATGTGAGGGAAAGGAAAATAAGTAAGTGACATGTACCTTGTGCTCATTTGAGTAATTTCATTTCACTTTTGAGAAACAGCCTATTTTGGAGATAACATGGGCCCAGATTTCATGTCCAATTTTCAGCTTCTCCTTGAGAAAACACGAAGACTGTTGAAAGGGATGCCCAACTCTCACTCAACAATTCTCCTCAGTGAGGCTCCATTCACTCTTGGCTCAATAATCTCATGCTTTGCACATCATGTTGGCTCTTATTGATTAGGCTCCACTCTTACTGTGGCACCAGTGTTGTCCATTAGGCAGTATCAAAGTAACACGTCCAAGAATTTAGAGTGTGTTTTACACTAACAATTGCATATGTAAGCTAAGTTGATACTGGAACAACACAGAGACTTATGGTTTCTAGTCATAAAAGCAGGAAGTGACTCTGCACTTTTAAGCCATGGATTCACTTGCTAGATTGCTTAAGGTTTTCTTTCATGGGGTGATCATTAAGAAAATAAGGTCAGTGGTTAAATCAGAGCTGAAAGACTTTAATTTTTTTTCTCACCCAAATAAATTATGTTATCACATAAAGTGCATTTGAGATTATTGCCTCCCAACATAAAACGCTTGGCAGTGACACTTTCAGTATCTCCAGGATTGTTAATTCCGCCCCGAGGAGACACCATCTGTCCTCTGTGACTCTGCATCTCCTGAGATAATTTGGGTTTTCTGTACTGAGATCCGAGCTGAACTGACCTCTCTCCTCTAATATAAAACTGTCATGGAGCAACACCAGCAAATTTTTACAGGCAATAAAACAAGTGGATTTGATTGGACATGATTGCTGATAGACCCTGACATGCAGCCACTGAAAAAGACTTTCATAATTCTACAAAATTCTCTAGCTACATATCACGGCTGCCTTTCTATTGTGCACCAGTGTAAGCACTATAACTGTCAAACACGGATAATTAATATATTACCTTGAAGAAGGTATAAAAATAAAGATCTTGACCATCTTGTTTTTCATTTTTCTCTCTCTCCACATGACTGCAGGTGTGTATGTCTGTGTCTTGTTTGACTAATAAATGAAAACGTTGTAGAATTTGAGGCTGGTGCGCCATGCTCAGTTGCCAATATAGCAGTGTGGTCACACCTCAAGTCATTTTTTTCAAGAAAAACTCTGAAACACAATGTCAGACCCAATATTCAACCCTATTCTCCCTAGAGAGATGTTAAAAATATGCCATCTTTGACAGCAGCCTTACATCAGCAGAGGATCTCTTTGTTACGTCTCTGGTAGAGAGTCTGGCTGTTCGTTTTCATTTTATTTATTCACTTTTATCTTTTTTTGCGAAAGCTCAGAATGTCTAGTACTGAACGTACTGCAGATATATAAGTAACAGTTTTGCTGCAGCGGAATCATATAAACGGCGGCTTCTCCTTTGCATATACAAAACAAGTTAAAATCTTCCCTCTGCAAAGCTTAACCTTTCAACCAGAGTCCACATTGCATCTGTCTACTACAACACCAGTGTGCTGCAGATAGTTGACTTTAAAGTGAGACTGAGAGTGTTTGTTACTGATGCAAAAAAACAATAATAATAAAAACAGATAATAAGCTTTTTGTTCTTTTTGAAGCAGTTTCAGTGGAGCAAGGAATAAAAAAATGGAAAGTGCTGCAAAGTGTGCACATACTTCAAATCAAATGTTTTCCTATAATGTTTTTTTTTTTTTTTTTTTTGAAGAGGAAGCCTGATAATAATCTCCGAATAAAAATGTCCAAAATGTTTACTACTGGTGTCCAGCAGCAGAGTGAAAGTTGCTGCCATGACAGGCACTGACAACCTTCTGACAAAAGCTCCTTATGGATCAATCCGCATGAATTTTATATCAGCAGAATATCAATGACATAATAAACAAATCATCAGGTACTCATTATATTTGATTAGGCTGTTGGGGAAAGATTATCAAAAACATGTACACTGTCCCTATATACTGATGGACACTTGTAATCAGTTATAATAATTAGAACTACATTTCATTTCAAAGAGATTGCCATACAGGACGTTCAGAATCCGGATTAGTCCTTAGTGTCTTTACTATTACAGGCCATTACTGCTTTTCGTGAATGATGTGGTCCTGTTGGCCTCATTGGACCATGAGCTTCAGCTCTCACTGGAGCAGTTCGCAGCTAGGGGTGAAGCAGCTGGGATGAGAATCAGCTCGTCCAAATCCGAGACCACGGTCCTAAGCCGGAAAATGGTGAAGTGCCCTCTCTGGATCGGGAGTGAGATCCTGCCCCAGGTGGAGGAGTTCAGTTATCTCAGAGTCTTGTTCACAAGTGGAGGAAGAATGGAGTGGGAGATCAACAGTCAGATCGGTGCATCGTCCACAGTAATGCGGGCTCTACACCGGTCTGTCAAGGTGAAAAAGGTTGATTTACCGGTCGATCTACGTTCCTAGCCTCACCTATGGTCACGAGCTGTGTATTGACTGAAAGAATGAGATTGCGGATACAAGTGGCTGAAATGTGTTTCCTCCACTGGGTGTCTGCCTTGCCTTTGAAGTCAATATCAGTGCATGAATGATGGGAAACTAAAATGATCAGATGTGAAGCCACATTGCCCATTTATTTACAGTATATAACTTACTATGTGATTATGCCTATGTGGTTATGGTAAAAGTCCACGTGTGACTGGGTTATGCTGTGTGAAATGGTGTCCAATCACAATAGGCATACTTTACCACTGTTTCTCACAGTCACGCTCAAAGGCAGCGTGAGAAGCAGGCCGTCAAAGAGATGCAGAGTGCAAACATCTTTTAATTTGGGGATAAAAGGTCTCATATGAAGACAGTCCCTCCCAGAATAAATGCATAGTGCTGATAAAGCTGACAGAAGGAGCACAGCTTTTACTTAAAGCCAAGGTCTTTTTTTTTTTGTTTCTGAAACACCTTCATTTTTTTTATCTGTTGAAATCCTCTTCACTTCTCGAAGGACATCATTAAATAACATTACAGAAAAAAGTCAACAGCCAATACTGGAATGATGAAAATAATCATGCCTTGCAACCCTGGAGCTCTTGCAGCATATGTCCCCACATCAAGCTGTTGTTTTGAGGGAGAGAAAAGTGAAATATACCCTCCCTTTTTGAGCTTTAGTAAACAAAACAACACTAGCTTTAACTATGCACTGTGAAAAGTTTCAACACTTTTTTGAAAAGTTCCTCAAATGGACTAAGAGTGAAAGGTAAACTTCAATATTATTCCCTGAATAATCAAGTTTATGTAAAATGTGTTACATGAAAGACACTGTAACATCAGACGAGTGAAAACTTCAGGGAAAGAGGGTTTCATCGGTTTGGGTGATCATGTTGCACCTGGCTAGGAAGAAAAAAAAACAACATACTGTAATGTTGCATGGCAAGATTTTGAAACTGAATCAAAACACTATAGGTCGTAAGGATTAGAAATATGATGAAGAAAAGAGCCATCTCATCCAGTGCTCATATTCATAATGAAACATGGGCTACAAAATATTTTGTATCACCCTCCACACACGGAGAACACCCAAGACTTTCACTGTTGCTTTCACTGTTTCAAAATCCTACCATTCCTGCTGTGACAGCAAGAATAAAATACATTTTGATTCATGCCATCTTTTTTTCCTAAAGACTAAAGAATGAGAGTCTGTTTTGCAGCATGCACATCCAGTAAAGATAAATGTGCCAGAAATATGTTTTAGAATGGGTGGTGTGTTAAAAAACTGCGGGACTTTTTACACTGTAGAAACCTCACACAGTTGATCTTCTTCTGAAGTTGTTACAGAAAGAAGTCGCTGTTTTGTCACTAGGACTGGAATCATAGTCAGCAGATGAAATGAAACTTTGTATGTCAGGCATCCTGAATGTGAATGATCTGCATTGTATGGCCGGTCATTATCACCCTGGTCCTGCAGGCACATCGGTCAGCTGGCAAAGAGATCAAGTAATACCATCAGTTATACAGAAAGATGTGTCAGGCTGGCAGACACATCCGTGCATACAAAGGTTCACTTGTTGGCTCACCATACACTAGTGGACAAGGATTTCAATTATTTCATCTGACCATGGTAGCTTCCACCAACTCTCCTTTTCTTCATCTTAGGGAGCTTTCATGTGTTATAATGTTGCACTTAACCATAGTTTGATTTGTTTTCACACTTCAGTCTAAACTCGATGTGCCCTCAGTGCAACATGCTTATAAATTGTTTTGTAATTGGTGAGAATTTTGTGGGAAAGTTGCTGTTTGCCGTTCTCTGGATGGTGATCAACCAGTGTTCAGTATATGAAAATTTCCAATTTGAGCGAGTAACAAGGCTACACTGAGACTGAGAAATAATGCTATGTGATGATGATAAGAAGACACACTGTTGCTGCATACAGACATTTTCTGGAGAAATATAATGACCTATTGACAGGACAAAAGGTCATTATACAGGTTTACACAGGTTTTTATTCTCAAGACGCATCAAGTAAGCTGCTTGCTTATATAGCCCATTTATAAGCCCAGACTCTTTTCAACGTAATGCTCAAACTCTTTACCAGAGTTGTTTCTAGCAGTGGCACCGTTGCAACAGTGCTGTTGGTCGTACCGGTTTGTGGGTAAATGCAGCTCGATACTCAAAAATTGTGTACACACTGCAAACAAACTGCTCCGACTGGAGCGACTGCTATCAAGCTGAGACCACCCTCTCTAGGTTGCGATTGCTGTGTTCACACAAGCCCATTAGAACCAATCTAGGGGAGAAATGGTCCCAGTTTGGGAACAAGCTCGGTATGAAAGCACCCTTAAGCTCTGTTTCCAACAAGTGGTAAAGTTTGTATCAGTTTGGAAAGTCTTGTTTTTGTTACCCTACCGCTGGGGTACCAAGCACAGTGATCTGGCTCCTACAGGGTGGCACTGGCTAGACAGACTGAAGTCCTTTGATTAGTTAACAGAGAATCCTCACTTCCATGCATCAGTTGAGTAAAACAGTGTTTTTCCATGCAGCCTGTGGCTGTATCCCAAACAGGCTTGTCTTCTTTTTTTTGTGATTAACAGCCACATGCCAAGAAGGCAGAACACAAAATACCGGATCCACTGTTAACCTTTGTTTTCTGTATTGTGTTCTTCATGGAAATTATTGGCAAACTACACAGTGATGTTACGCTACGCAGCTGACACAGCTTTTACGAGCCAGATCATGGTGTACCATTCCAGACCGCACTGTGGCAAGCTAAATTACACTGCACTGTTTCATTGAAACAAAGCTTTGTGGGCATGCCTATGCATACAGCACACACAATAACTGAGTATATCTGCACCCCTCTCTTAAAAAAATATTAAATGATAAATGAATAAATTGTATCTTGCTTGCCTCTCAATGAAGCCCATATTGGCACAAGGGTTTAGTGTTGGGAAGACTATATTGCTGTCCAACCCACGTAGGTCACCATCATGTAGAGGCCAACTGGCTGCAATTAACTGTATAAGCCTGTGGTGTGTCAATACAAAAGCTATTAGAAGAAAGGTTTAAAGGAGTCTGTCCTTACACAAACATCCAACATTTTTCTGGTTGTGACACAAGCAGGAGTCTGTTTAAGGAACATTTGTTAAAACTTTAATTTTACTAATTATTTGAACAGTCATCCTCCCTCCCATTATCAGCAAAACTACTACTACCTTATGTCTGCATCTTGTATACACCAAGGAACTTGTTTGTTAAATTCAGTACCATATTAAATGAATTACCAAATTAAGTTGAGCACATCAAATCGTAAAATCAGTGTTTAATATCTCAATGCCGAAAAATAATAAAATGAGGTGAAACAAGCAAATCATCTAACAGTGCATCTACTGAAAACCATTTTAAACTGTATTTATTGCATTTATGTAACAGAAAATTGTCACAAGCGCAGAAAATATCAACAGTGTTTTTTCAGTTGTAAATGCCACAAACTTGTTGCCAAATCCACTGATGTATCCACATAATTGGAACACCATTTCTCTTGTGCACACACATCACAATTTGATGTTTTCCAGTTTGTATAACATGGCTGGACTCTCAAACACACACACAATAAAATTCACATGTTTTTGGTGGCTCCTCATACCAGACTGTTCAGAGAAGGTAAGGGAGACACAAGCAACTCACAGACAGCAGGGGTTTGATCCTTAGAGGAGCACTTTGCAGATTGTCAACCCTGTTGAATTAGTCATAGGGGTGTCATGAGTATAACATCCAAAATGCGTGCTGATATTCCCTCTGTATCACTGCAGTCAGCTATAGCAGCCTAGTTTACATTTGCCATCTACTGACTTGAAAACACATCAGTGGAGGCTGCAACAACTGTGGCTGAGATATAGTTTTTATCATTATTATTATTATTTTCCTCACTGCTTCCTGGGAAACATTATACCCTTCTCACAGCTTTTGGATATGAGAATGGCAGTTTGGACAGAATATACAGCTTCACAGAGTATTTTCATAGAAGAAATTATGGATCACTTCATACTTCATAGTATGCTATCTGAGTCAAACACTATAATAACATTGTACATTTAGAAGAAGCCTTTTTGGTTTTTGCTGTTGATTTACATGCAGATAGAGGCCATAATATTTCTTTAAATAACACCTTGGTATTTGATTTTATTTAGCTATTCATTTAATGCTATTTTGCAAACCTCCATAACTCTGTACAATACAATACAGAAATTAATATCAATTCATAAATGGGGTATCCGTTCCTGGTAGCTAATCTGGACACTCAGTCACTCACTCACTCATTTTCTACAGCTTTATCCACTAAGGGTCTAATCTGGACAATTTAATTAAATTGATCAGTCTTATATGAGAAGCAGTGACTTCCACTTCAGTGGAACGCTGTGCTCTACTTTAAAGGAACAACTTGGCCTAAATGAAGAAAATGTTTTAATTATCACTAAGGAGATGAAAATGATTCATAATTAAATAGTAAGGCAACAGTGATGACACAATACTTGTCTCCATGTCACAGTTGGGATACAGCATGATTTGTATGGACTGAAAAGAGATGGAAGAAAGGGTGTGTGTGTGTGTGTGTGTGTGTGTGTGTGTGTGTATGTCACAGTGAGAGAGTGAGAGGTGAGAAGAAGGATCACACCTTAGTGATAATCATAGTTCTTACATGATCGTTCTCTGAGGGAAGTCACAGTCAAATATTAATCACAGTCTTTACTATTGGAGTATTTTCTATTCTTTGGTCTTGGTTCTGATTTGAGACCATTTGTTTCGAACCTGATGGAACTACCTCCTCGGTTCCTCAAACAAGCTGGGCACAAATAAACTTTCAGAGAACATGTATCTGTGAACTGTACTCATAACCAATTTGCTTTCCTATTTGCTTCCATTATTAAGTCAAGACAAACAAAAAAAGTAGTTTTTTTTCCCTCCTAGGCTCTCCTTTATAGACTATTTTTAAGTTTAAACTGTTTACTGCTATCCATCATGTATTGTAAGTTATCATTTGTACAGTGGCACAATGAAAAAACAAAAAACAAAACACCATCCATATCCATACTTATAGTAATGCAATACTCTGTCAAGGCTTTATAAGAGAAGTAAAGAGGTGACACGGTAAATTACAATTCAAACAAGGTGGAGCAAAGAGATTCAAAGAATTAATAAACAAATAAAACATAAATCACAGTCACTTTACTTTTAAATTAGAGGATAAAACCCCACTGGAAGTGAATTACCAGGTAGCAATGCTGTTAAATGTTTAGCAATTGCATATGCACCATTAATGATAAAAAAAATAGACTTTAAAACTCTCTATTAGAGCATATTATGCAAAATGGAGGGGGGAAGCATTAAAATATTCATAGTTAATTTGGAGAATTCAGAGAAACATAAAACCCCTCAAACCACACACACACACACACCTTATTTAAACTAGTATTTAATTATTATTTTTTTAAATTATATAAATTCTTCATATGCCGCAAGAATATGAACATGAGCACACACCTCAATTGCAACTCGCCCTCTCTCTATAGCAGTACGAGCAGACACACACACACCTTGCTGGAGCACTCATTCATGTTCATGCATAAAAAATAAATAAAGTTGTATCCCATGAAACCGTTGAAATTCTGAAAAAAAACCTTGATATGCATTTTTGGTCATACCACCCAGCACTAACACACACTTTGTCAACCTGCACAGAGAAATCATTTCATAGTGAGCATCATTACAATTGAGGTTTATTTTTAAGACGGTGCATATTTTAGAGTGGAAATTATGAAATGTGTGATTAAGCAACATTTCTAAAAATCTAACCCATTTTAACAGGACACAAGAAAATGCTAATTCTCCATTGCTAAATTGTTGATAGTCATGTATAACTTGTCAGTTCTCAGTCAAACTGTTAGGGCCAAACAGGAGGTGTCTTTATTTGCATGCATAAATGTGGTTTGGGGGGCACGTTGCTTAGAGGCAAAGATTGCCTGCCTGTGAATTTCTCTGACTAATTATGCATATTGACTTCAAGGTGGCAGTATTTCAATTTTGCTCTCTTACCTCTTTCTGTCTCTTGTGATTTGTTTTCATTGAGAACAGAATGGATGCAGCTTTGCGACAATTATAACTCCAAATCAGCTGCTGTTTGGACAAAGGCCAAACTTGTGCTAATCCTCCAGCTATTTACCATGGTGACAGCTCTGACAGGGTCAGCCACGTTCTCTCTGGCTAATTTGAAGCAAAAAAAAAAAAAAATGCAACAGGTAGGTGTAGGCATTCGAAGGATTATTATTTGCACAATCGAATGAGCAATTTTGTAGCAGTTTTAATATGCAGGGAAAATAATGATCTCACTCTCTTATACACACACACATGGTTACACACATGGACAGCAGTGAAGCGTCCATTTAAATTATTCCATTCAACAAGAACAGCAAAACAGGCTTCCTTCACTAATGGATAAACAAGATCGCTCTTTTGTATTTTCTTTTCCTTGTTATTCCTGTGTGTGTGTGTGTGTGTGTGTGTGTGTGTGTGTGCGTGTTCATGCCTACATATCACAAAAAAACAGCAATCAATCTTTTACTTGGGAAACAAATGATCAACTATATTGAATTTTTTTGAGAATAATAAAAACAAATGTAATGTGCATTAAGCCAAAGCAACATAGAAAAACTGCCACTTTTATTTAATATCTTCACTGTGCAGTTATAATACAAGGAAAGAAGAGCAGGGTTTCTTTTGAATGATAACACCAAAGCCAGAAATGGTCTCTCTACTGGTGCTATGAAATGATGTTACAATATCTGAGTGAGTGTTAAATATCTGAGTCATTACAGAAGACATAAATGCTTTAATAAGCTCAAAACAAAGTGAAGGCAGAAGTGAAATGCTACACTGGTAAATGACATGCAGCTGACTGTTTGACTGACGGGCTGCCTGAACGACAAGCTGTCTTTTTGATTGACTGGATGACCATCCTTCTGGAAAGCGCGATGACTCACTTCTGACTGACAGATTAACTGGCGGATTTGCTGACTTGACTGACTTGACTGACCAACTACCCGGTCGCTCACATGAAGCTGATTGGCAGATGTCACTTGAGTCTGTGGGTGGCCTGGGTGGGTGGTCTGGAGGAGGATTATGAAATGTGGGTTTGTGGCTAATGCTGGCTTATGCTGCTAAAATCATAAGAGAAGAATGTGCAGGGGGGAGGAGGAAAAAGAAGAAAACTGAAGACAGAAAAGAGAGAGCCCCAGTGCTAAGCAAAAATGCCTCCTGAATTTGTGTGTCTGTTTCGGACAAAGGCATCCTGGGCAGGCAGACAGCTAAAATAACCTCTGGCTGTCAGCATGGCATTCTTAGTCTTAGGGGGATGCCAGCAGGCACAAGTGTATTGTGTGTGCGTGTCTACCTGTTTATATCCCTTTACTTGGACTTCCAGGCATGCATGCACGTTTCTGTGATTGTGTCTGTAAAAGTGGTTTGTAGCTCTTTAACAGTATGTCCCCGAGCAGTTCTCTTTGAGCAGCAACAGCTCTATTGTGTTAAAGATAGTGGAGCATTTGCAACACAGGCAAACTGAGCTCAGAAGACACTGACTGAAAATTTGATGGCAGACCAGTTTGGCACGTGTGAAAATAGCACACAGTATCTTTCTGTGATACCTGCAGCATGGTTGCACCCATCCAGCTAAATCTCTACAAGCACAGCTCCGGTGTATTGGGCATCGAAATTGCATTCGGTTTTACTGGAAGTGGTGGGCTGAGGTGTCAACTCGGCTCATCTCCAGGAAATTGGAGAAAGAGTATATGTCAAGCTATTTTAACCCAGTGTTGCCATGCATGGTGACATTGAGGGTGGATGTGGGTCAGGTTGCCATGTGCACCCATAAAATCACAGGAGGCACAAACATTTCTTGGTGAAATGTTCAAAAAGGCAGAGCTGACTGGCCATGAAAACCTATATTATTTTGTTTCAATATCACAATATGCATTATGTGTTCTTGTAAAATGTACTTAAATCTATGAGAATGATTGTCTAAATGATTTATGTGGAATTTCTTAAATTTATCAAGTTGTTACAACTTACAAATAGCAAGTTTAGTAGACTTCCACTTCTCGTGGATGAAAATATGTGTGACGCATGATGATGGAAAGGTTCCATATCATTGTATACTTTGTATATGAGAAGTGAGTGTGAGTGAATGAATATGGAAAAATCTTGCATTTTATTTAGATGAATTAAATCCCAGTCCCAGTGCTGCTTTCCCGTCCCTTCCTCTGTCCACGGGAAACCCAATACACAAAGCAAAGAACAATGAAGTAGTTTTGGGATTCTTTGTAACAGCACAGAAAATGGAGCAGAGAGAACGAGTTTATATTTGTTATACATCCATTTAACGTCAACTAGCAATATTGGCTGCAATTTGTTGCTATTCTGTTTCATTGTGAAAACTTAATGAAAACCATCCATCTCCTTTGAAGCATTTCCCTGATCACTGTGGTAGACTATAGATTCCCATGGCAGCTAATTTCAGAGGATCCCTCCAAAAAAAAGGGGTTACAGTCAATATAGTATATGCATTACATGATGTGCTGTTTCTAAGGGAAATATTATTTATAATTAGAGAGGAGCATTTGCAAGAGTAAAAGCTCACATTCGTTCATAAAGTTAATGTCATTAAGGCAATCAAGAGTTTCTCTTTACATCCTTTAGGCTGCTCCCATATGCTACTAGAGTGACTTTCACAACTCATAATTCACACGTCTTACTTCATCTTTCTGTAATGGCTCTCCAGGAGCAACGCTGTGCTGATGATAATCTTGCCAGATGGTGTAAGTGGTAAAACAGGAGAGGCAGCTTTTTTCCCCTTCATTTAACTATCATTTTATCAACAGGGAATGTAGATTTAGACCGGGAATCTGGGCAGAAATGTGCACAGTAAATGATAACTGCAATGTGAACCATTTCTCCCTATTGTGTATACAGTATGTGCCTTCAAATTCACAAAAAAAAAAAAAAAAAAAAAGACAATGCTTTAATTTATTCATTTGGATCTCATGCCATCTGAATTCATGGTGAGTCAGTTGACATTATCCACCACCAAACCTGTTTGTATGTAACCTGGCTTAGTCAATCAGTGACAATGCTGTTTCCCATGCTTGAGTCAGCCTCTCTGACTTAAAGAGTAATGGGGTTAAAAACAGGCCTGTCTGACAGCCAGCTACCGAAAATGAACAAAACCCCTCTATAGGCAAATTATTTAGGAGGACGTGTCTTCATCATAAATGATCCCATCACATTCACAATATCTGACTGGGACACTGATACAGTACAGTATATATATATATATATATATATATATATATATATATAAAAGCAATACAAAAAAACATGCATTTAGCAGACTATATTTAATTAATAGCTTTTTGCCAGGAAAAAAGGAAAATATGTTAATTGCTTGCATTTTTGATGTTGCTATCCGCATAGTGACAAAAATGTTCTACCTTTTGTTCTAGAACTATGTAGATTTTTGGTGGTTGTCAAGTTCATATAACTAGCTATTAATAAACCACATAATTCCTGCAACTGAAAGTTAATAACTCAGTTTGTTACCATGGAAATACTGCATGCCATGGTTACTCATATATGGCAGTTAGGTATCATTTTTGTCACTATATCTGAGAATAGAGCTTTTAAAAAAAAAAAACAACTATATATATATTGTTATATATATATTAGCCTCTTCTTTCTCTATACCTTACCTGACTGAACCCTTCTCTTTAACCCGCCCCCCTCCCTAGTAATAATCTGTCACTTAACTTTCCAGGGACAAGCTCATTAGAAAAGCAGAGCAGACAAGCAGACTTCCATCTGTCTCACACTCTATTTGTTTAATGAGCTTTTACTTGTGTGCTTAACCAGTCACAACACACAGCTATGTTGTTCATTTAGAGGAACACCATCAACAGAAGACCCTAAACTTACAGTTCATACTAGCTTGGACAAAAGATGTGTATTTCTGTTCGGTATGGCATGATAGTATCACCATATGGTGACATGAGTGTGATCTGAGTACAAACTTGGCAGCTGTCAAGGTCACTTATTCTTTTGGAGTGTGTTGCTGCCAGTCACTATGTGTAAATTAGATTTGTCCAACAGGACTAGGGATCACATTACTCCTCTTTTGGCAGTAGAGCAGTAAATTTGCCCATCTGGTGTAGAACCCACTTCAGAGCATCACTCCTGGCTAAAAACAACAGTTCGGGCATACACAATATTTTAGTCAATCACTTAAAAAGATGAAGATTTTAGGACTACAAAACACATCATACAAACTAATCTATGCATGCTAAAAACAATGAGCCTGAAAACACTAAAATGCAGATTTGTTTAAAGGTGAGATGAAAATTTGCACTTGAACGTTTCTACTTGAAAATATGTTCATATTGCATGCACTTGACACAAAGTGATTTAACATTATACACCCTCTGAGAACAACAAGCGTATAGTCTTCTGCTGCTGCAGATCGATATGCATAAATTGTAAGTGCCTATTTGAGCCACTGTTGCCTTTCTATGATCTTGAAACAGTCTGGCCATTCTCCTCTGACCTCCAGGCATCAACAAGGCATTGTTGGCCAGATAACTGCTGCATGCTGGATATTTTCTCTTTTTCAAACCTTTTTCTGTAAACTCTAGAGAAGGTGTGTGTGAATCCAGTAGATCAGCAGTTTTTAAAATATTCATACCAGGTAATATAGCTACAACAAACAGGCCATGTTCAAAGTCACTTAAATCGACTTTTTTCTCCTCTTTCTGATGCTTGCTTTGAAGTCCAGAAGGGCATCTTACCCATGTATACATGTCTATATGCATGTAGTTGCATGGAGTTGAATGTTCAACTGCATTCATAAGCAGTTGAACAGGTGTATCTAAGAAAGTAACAAGTGAGCATAGATTGGCACAGCAATATTTAGACTACAGACCATATGGTCTACTTTTCTTTGCCACAGGTTTGTAAATGTTCACAATAACACAAGAAATCTGCAGCACAATTGGCCTCATGCTCACTCATGTTATGGCACAATTGTCACACTAGTGACTATTGTCTATAAGTCACAGTATTACAGGGGTGGCTTATCAATGAGTGGACTCAGGCTTTTAATTTTTGTATTTTGTTTCATAAACAGCTTTTTAGCTGCAGATCAAAGTCTGTAGGATCACAATAAGGCTTCATTACACCACAACAAATAACTTGTGGGGAGACGACATACTGAAGTTTTCTTTCCATTCGTTGTCGTCAAATTCATGTGCAAGTAGTGCTTTTTTGTTTAAAATCTGCTCTGGTCTGTGTACCTGTCACTCAGGCTGCTGGAACTTAGAGCAAACTATATGCAAGTATTGCCCTGCTACTGCCATAGACTGACTTAATGCATTCAGCATAAAAGACTTTCAAGTACTAGTCATCAGACTGATATTATTAATCGCACACTTCAATTGTATTTTAAAAGGTATGTGACAGTGATGGATGCTCAGCTATTCTGTGTGTATTAACAAAAAAATAAACTCACAATGATGAAAATAAAAAATGCTGGCCTTGTCCTTCACCAAGGCCACTTTACTCCCGACTTCTCATGATCTTCAATCACCACTGCCACTGCTGTTACTGACCAAAAACGCCTCTCTTCACATCCTCGCTGTGGTCTCTCTCTTGCGCCAGCATGTCACTGCCTCACCCTAAATGATCGGAGCCACTCAGCCGTGCAAGCATTAAAGTGAAATAGGGAGGTGAGAAATGCATGAAATAAGTATTCGTATGGAAATCACTCAGGTGTTTATGTTTCAGCGTGCAAAGGAGATGGTGCACGGATCCTAGTTACATCACGTCTGTAGGTGGAAATGGCATGAAATACAGTCTATTTCACAGGCTGCTGGGTGGAGTTGGGCCAAAATGGCACAGACCATCTCTTAACTCACTCTCATTAAATGGTACAGTTAGCGATGGAGCACAGGGTGATGAACCTGAGCTCAATATCGCTGCAAAATGAAACAGGTGCATCTATCACAGGCGGACCACTGTGGGTCTACTTTAGGCTTGCTGATGATGGTGTGCCTGCATGCGTGTGTGTGCCAGTACTTGTGCATTAGCACAATATGTGTGCAACTGCATGTGCAAGCATGTATGAGTGCTAACACAGACGACTGTATTCTGCTGACCTCCCACTGAAGCAACCAGGAATGTAGGACTAGAGTTTTGTTATCAGGTTTGCACAGCGCTGTACTTTATCTCACACCAGTACAGTATGTGCTGAGGTGTGTTGTTGGTAAATAATTTAAAATGCAGCATGTCCCTTTCACCTGCCACTGCTTCATTAGTCTTTACATCATATAAATACAGAGGAAACAGTCAGTAACGGCACTGAAACTAGAATCATTTTCATTTTATGTATATCTTAATTGAATTCAATCATTTGAGCTTAATTAGAACTTAGAGAGACATCAGTTTACTTTCATTAAGATAATTTTACAGCTTAATGAAGACTTACATTTGTTGATAAAACAGGTTCTCTCTAGTCACTGTAAATGGAACAATGTTTGATTTGTAAATATAAAAATATGACTCAAGACAAATTCAGCTCTTCCGAAAAGACTACTAAAAACAGTTGATACTTTTCTGTCCATCTTCTAAATTGTTTGCACAACTGTGAGGATGCTTTAACAGCACAGTATGAAATAACATACAAGGCAACAGTGCCGAAAGTCAATCATTGCGCTTTGCAAGTCCATGATAATAATATGATGATGACATTTTACATACAATGTCTCAACAGATAAAATGTTGGGAACAACAGTTGTCATACTTGCTTCACTATATATTGATTACTACATACTGATACATAAGAGTAGATGTCAGGGTAATGAATGTGAGGTGTCTGCGTTTAAAGCGAGACTTGTGGAAGGAAACGCAGTCATGCCATTGCTGCAGTGTGAATAAAAATGCCCAGTCAGTGTGGAGCAGTCTCTCTGTGTGAGCTCAAGTCATGGTTAAAGCATGACTATATTGATTAGGCATGATAGCAGCCTATTGGACCAGTCAGGCCCCACTCAGGACCAGCCAGTCAGTATCAATTCTTCAGTGTGAAAAGTGGAAACATTTCATATCAGGCACACAGAGGGGAAATGAAGTGTGGAGGTGTTGCCTCTCTTCTTTGGTGAAATATGAATTTAACTTTAAATGAAATCAGGGACCCAGAGAAGGAATTTATTGGTTTGCAAATTACTTTTTGTGTTGGTGTTTCCGAAGACACCCTTGCACATCTCTCTCTCTCTCTAACACACACACATACACCTGCCAACACAAGACACACAAACAATACAATTTAAACGTTTGTAACCCCACAAGGGGAACTTAGTTCCCACACATTGTTTAAAAGATGAATCCCCACATCATTATGTGGAATACAGTTAATATATAACATGCACACTTAAACACACATACACATACACAGCAATCATTCTGCAATGACTTCCATTCAATTGGACAGTCTAAACAAAGCCTTATCCCAAACCTGAACTATTTACCAGTCAATGTCTAACCCTAACATTAACCCAAATGCAAGTCAAATCTTAGCCCTAAGCTAAAGCAGTTCCTCAGAAATGAGGTTCTGCCTTACTAGGACCAGGTAATGGTCCTCATAAGGATTACTGGTCCTTAAAAAACCCAAGAATACACACATGCACACACACCTTCCATCCAACCTGAAACACATGCTACCCTGGAGCCTCTGCTTACTATATTAATTTTCATGATATACAGTATATAGGACATTCCTTTGAATGTGTCTCCACTTTGTCAGTGTAATTGTCACTTGCAGAAAGACAGATATATACATCCATCAGGTGCATCAGCCAGAGAGCCCTTGACACCTTCAATTCATAGTGAAGTATAGTATATGCAGTGGCTGAATGGCTTCTCTGCCTTCTATGCTCAAGGTGCATTTGATTCATATGCTCACATGCATCCAAGGGGATTGAAACAGTCCAGCAAGGACAAAAGCATTGTGTGACTTAAGTTAAAAACAGAGACAAGCACATACCAGTTTAGAGTAGATCAGCTACAAATATGATCTTGTATTAGGTGTAGGCCACAAAGTCTGGTATTTTTCAAAAATGTTTGATTCTTCCTTTAGATTTCTTCTAGATTCGTCCTCATGTGACACTTGTGATGAATCAGTGAAGGCAAAGTTAGGGCCAATATAACGCTAATGCATATAACTGCAACAGGATCTCTTTTTCTTTGCACTGATAATGATGGTGTGCACAAAACAGTGAATTTTGTTGACAAAAAGAACACATATTTTATGCATGTAAAAGAAAATGAACCAGCAATCAGCACGAGTGATGACAGATTAGAAATTAAGAGCTTGTTGCAAGTTCATTCATTATTATATTTGTTTGTTGAGGTACCAGACCAACCTATAAACAGAGCCTATAAAGATTATTATAGCTGCATATTACAACTATTTTAGATATGCCATCAGTCCTGGTCACTCTTGAGGCATACCTTTGGCTCCACTTTCTGAAGTGCAGTAGCCTTTATTTACTCGACAGCTCCTGAGAGACTCTGATACTGTGATAAAGAAAGAAAAAACATCTTACCAGCCCCTCAGTTTCCTCTAGGGTCTAAAAACCTGTCTTCTGTGGATGCATCAAGTCAGTCCTTGTGTGTGTTCATGTGTGTGAGCCAAGGGGTGACTATGTGTTTACCAGACTCTCCTAAGAGCACACGTATACTTAAGGCCAGTGAGAAGGTGTCCTGATGAACAGACAACAGAGAGGCACCATTAAACTACTCTCCGCTACGATTCCCTCGCTGTGTGATAACTCTTTTACCATCTCCTCCTCTCGGCCTCCAACCCTTCCACCTCATCCATAATACATGAAATGCACTAGAAGGAATGTAGATGCAAAAACCACGGCTGGTGACTCAAGGGAAGAGGAATAGTTGCATGATCATCCCTTCCCATGATGTGAATATCATTTTGCTTCCCATTACACGGGTGTCTGATATGTTGTAAAGTCTGCTTTTAACCTCAAGGTATGACAAACTGCTCTAAAGCAAGTAAATAGTAGATGAGAGGTCAGGTCAATTTATATTTCATAAGTTTCTCTGCTGTGGTTGGCTTGACTATGAATGTGTATGTGGGTTAAAATGCATTTTCTTACACTAAAGATGGCCTCAAGACCTAATTTACTATTAAGACAGGCAGAATGAACTATTTTATTTCTGCAACATGCTAATGTAAAGAAGACATATTCACTTTTTGTGTCCTAGAGCCAGCATGGTTCTTAAACTGTGTTATGGATTTTGTAGGGAAATCAGAAATACTGTTCTACTGTACATACCAGGGTATGTGTTCGGAGTGGAGCAGAGGAATTGTGACCGGGGTTCAGAGAAAATGAAACAAATAACAAAAAATAATAATAATTTAAAAAATAATAGTAAGAGTCACCTTTCTCTCACTCCATCTTTTAACTATACCATTGTCTGAAGTATATGTGAGGAAGAGGAGGATTATGTGACAGTAAATATGATCTTATTGGGAATAAATCTGCCTCCTGTGAAAAGTCAGTCTGTAGATGACTTTGCTTGGTCTATTTACACCACTGTATTTTATTGTTGGTACTAATGGTAGCACAAGAGCTCAATATTTTCTCTGGTGGTACTTGGTAAAAAAAAGTCTGAGAACCACTGTCCTAGAATATGGGGGACACATATGGACACATGCATTTCATGACAGAAAACATTCATGTGGGCATAGCAGAAGAGTCAGCGCAGTGGATGTGGCCACCCTCTAAGAAGAAAAATATTATACCTCACTTTATGTATTGAAATAAACTTTTTTACTCCTGTTTTAGCCTGTCATTTACTTTATACAGAGGGCTGGTTCAGACTGAATGGTTGTGCGATGCGCCTGCATCACACAGCATCATGTTAACATGTTAAGACTTGTTAGAGCACCCCACTGCCCACATGAGGCAGGTGTCTCAGGAAACAGAAATACAGTGTAAGTGTCACCTATATTCTCAGCGAGGCGCATTCATTTCACAGCAAAAATAGACGATGAAACTGTTGCTTTAGCTACAGTAAGTTTCAAATTCTAAATCTGTCTCATATGTCACAAACATTTTCCCTTTTCAATCCAATCCAATCCAATCCAATCCAATCCAATCCAATCAAATCCAATCCAATCCAACCTTATTTATAGAGCACTTTAAAAACAACAGCTGAAAAAAAAGTGCTGTACATTAGAGATAAATAAAATAAACAAAATACTGAAAAAACTACCTAAAAAACTAAAAACCAAACAAGATATAGACAAAACAATAAAACACCATAGAGTATACATATACAGTATACAATTATACACATATACATCCATGCAGCAAGTGACAACCAAAGTAAAAGCACTTCAGCAAAGCTTTACTGTGAAATTTTTGCAGAAGTGGGAGATGTCCGGCTTCATGCTGAAGAGTTCTGGCATTTAATTGAGTATTTGAAATTATAGTTTTAAGTTTTTCAAAGGCAAAGCCTAGCCACAGCTCTGCAGAAAACACACTCCCCACTGAGAACAAACGAAAGACACAGCAGATAAGAGCTTCAGCATCAACACAATGCACACACATCAAGTGTGGACCCGGCCTCACCTCTTGTTAACCTGGACATCACTCAACCCAGATCACTTTGCTGCCATTTATAGTGATGCTTCACTGCATGAGCTACGAATCTATATGCGTTCTGTTGACAATGAAAGCATCGTGTCAAAACTTTGAGGATTTTACATTTATCTCGACAGTTTGCCGAGTCCTCTATCCATCCTGTCTCACATCAAGACGGAAAAACACAAAAACACAGCCCCATTAATGTCAAAAATAATTACTCTACACTAACTTTCATGTTGCCTCATCAGTCAACTGCTGGGAAATAATTAATTCCATCTGTCCGCTATCGAAAGTGGTTTACATATTTGATATGCTGGCTTTAGGAGTGGAGCTGAGGCCCAGGAGAGAGTCTGGCTTGACAAGCCCCAGCTCCACATGGCTGCATTTAATTAGGAGGGATGCTGGAGAGGATGTGGGGGTGGTACTTATGTTAACTGATTTCCCTCTTTAATCAGAGCTAATCTCCAGTAATTTTCACAGCACAATGCCGGCTCATTCATGAAGTCAAATTAATAGGTGAGGAAAATAGTGCCGGATGGCTTGGCCCGGTGTCATATGATGCTGGCCTCCGATGTCTTCCTGCATCTTTTTTTTTTTTTATTCTCAATTATTTTTGGTGCACCTCTTGGGGTTGGAAAGTTCATTACTAGAAATGATGATAAAAAGAGTCCATACATGCATGATAGAAAGACAAAACAGTGGTAGGAGAGTATGTCACTGGTCTTGGATGTTACTTTCTGGGGTGTAATTATAGGGGTATAAGTTGAAGACAAGTGGTGTCTTGTCTTTTTTGTCGATAAATAGATGTAGAAAAATAGATGATAATTTGAAATGCGTCTTTCATTTTCAGTCACCTTGTGTGTGAGGCAGAGAAAAGGATGACAAACGAAGTAACCTTGAGAAACGGGTAATTTTATGATGATTACTTGATTTTAATACTCTCTCTCTCTCTCTGGTGGGTAGCAGAAGGTCAGGAAGTGAGGATAGGAAATACATGCAGCTGCTCAAATGCAGAAACAATCAGTCATGGTAATCCAAGGCTGACTGGTGCCTGGCTGCCGTTTTGATCCACATTTGTCTGAGTGGCTTACAGAATATTCCTGTTGTGCCTCTGGACGTCAGAGTAAAAATGATGACAAATAATGTTTCAGATGCTGCAAAATGAAAATTTAAAACACTTATTATTATTATCATTATCATTATCATTATCATTATCATTATTATTATTATTATTATTATTATTATTATTATTATTATTATTTATATTGCACCTTTAAAAAAAAACCCAAGGACACTTTACAACACACAAAAACAGAAAGACAAAATTTGTATGTAGATGGAGAGAAAATGTGGGCTAGTAAAAGTCAGAGACTGATGAAGTATATAGCCATCTGCAGGTTTATTACTAGGGGCTCTGCCAGGTTAAATGAAGCAGACGGTAGAAACATTTGGTGGTGCAGGTAACACTGTGCACATATGCACATTTGCATTTGCAAGTCTGCGTGCGTGTGTGTGTGTGTGTGCCAACATACAAAAGTTTCCTTTCTGAGGTATTTCCTCTGCTCTGTGACCTTTCTCTTTGCTTTAAAACATAAACTCATATTCAGTATACACAGGTGATTTGATGGGGGCTGAAAGGGACAGTTCACATTTTTGTTCAAGTATGGTTGCATGATGTATTGACAAAGTATCAACACTAACTTCGCCAAGCTTCCCTGGACCCACCTGGGAGCTTTGCTCTCACTGTTAACATGGCTGCCAGCAGAGACAGAAGGAAAAAATGATTTACACTCCTTAACAAATGGCTCCCTGAATAAAATTTATGCCTGGTTAAATCTCCGTAATTTTAGTACAAGTCTGGCATTACCCAGACTTTTACATCTGGAAAGTTAGGTTTGTAAACTGCTTCTCCCAAACCAAGGTCTATAGTGAAGAGCAACTACTTTGCTGTGTGACTCTAATAAATTATTTTCATTGCTAATATCTCAAAGTTTATATTTAAATGCTTGAAACCAAGCTGACATTTTTCTTAATCTATTACATTTGTTTGTGACTCATAATAAACCAATTCTCCCCTCAGAATTAAGAAAGCAGAAACATATCCAATGTAGCTTGATTACTAATAAAACACTGATTAATAGTAAAATTTGGTCAGAAAACACAAAGTAAAGCTGAGTACAATTTTATTGATTTTTAAACACTCATTGGCCAATGCATGTTAGGGATCTGAGATAAGATTTCAAATACAGTGTCTTTGTATTGAGTTCTATTAGTCATGAAAAAAATCAAATGGCCACTAAATCTCTTTGTCCATTGATAGCTGCTTTAGGCCAGACCATCATGTTTCAACCACCATTGGACAGACTGACGTGACTCACAGTATTGATTTTTGACATGTGGATGATTCTTAATGGTTCTGTGAACTCTTGACCTTTTTTTTTAAGTCCAATGGCAGGCTGTAATGGCAAATATTACAATGAAATATGTAGAACTCCTTGAACTGAGTTGCTGCTCTTAAAGGGAGTACACTAGTGATTTAGTGCTGCACTTCTAATGCAAGAGAGAGAAGGGGAAAAAAAGGACAGTGGTGGAAATTGGAGCAGTAGATGCTGAGATATGTGACTTTTAGTCCCCAGAAGAAAAAAAAAAAAAAAAAAGAATAAATAACTCCCGTGATGCTATTTTATATTTTTTTTAGACCTACCCTGCCTATAAAATGTATTAATTTGAAAATTTATTACAGGAGAAACCTCTTGAGATACAATACTTCATTTTCAAGGGGGCCTCAATGTCCTCATCTTTCAAAGTCCATGTACCCATTTCATGTTTTATGCAGGCTTTCTATTTGAAATCTGGTTAAAACGTCTATTTATGTATCATTGTAGAAATCAACTGATGTCAGACCTCTGATGTCAGTCTTGGACATAAAAATCACATCTTAGCACTTAAATGTAAGATTTACAATGTTAGCTGAAACACTGTAAAACACAAAACTAAATTACAAGTCAGACTGAATAAAAGTACAATTATGTCCCTGAGTACTGAGGTGACTTCAATAAGCCAAAGGTTGACTAATTTTCTTATTGAAACCCATGTCTCAGAAAACAAAAAATGGTCTGCGCTGTTGAATTACATTTATGTAACTAGTCCAACACGATATTTATTTTTGAGACAAGGTGTCCACCAAGAAGCAGAGTACAGTTTGAGACCTGGTCGAGAGCAAATGTAGGGGTGATTTATTTCATTTCTTTTATATATATATGGGTTGTGTTAGAGGGCTGTAGCATAGTAGATATTAATGGATCATACCATGTTAAGAGGACATCAAATATGTTTTAAGCCTGAACACACGATGTGATTAAAGCTCCACTGTGGAACCTCCATTACACCCCTGAGGATTTCTGAGTAATTAACAAAACAGTGCAGTCTCTATGACCCTACAGTCGATGACCCATTTATCTCTGCCCCACACTCACATGTACGCACACAAAAGAGAGAGAGAGAGAGAGAGGGGAAGAACTGATGCTTTCTGCTGAAGTTGTTTCTACTGTACATTGCTAAGTCATGTGTTGTGCATCTGTCTTATAATTTGCCCAGACTGCATCAAGGAAATTCGACTGGAGCTGCATGGTGAAGCAAACAGCACCAACTGTTTGAACATGCACACATGTAGTCAAGGATCTGTTCAGGAAGCTCTTAAATCCTGTTGGTGGAGCACACATTTTCAGTATCAGATAATCACGTGTGTGAGTAGCCAGAATTGTGATTGTCAACTTTGAAAACTTTTTGCTGGTGCTTCTGTGTGTTTTCAGCCATAGTGCATGGCTGAAGACATGAATGAAACTGCCTTGCTTTACTAGTGCTGTGTGCTTTTTCAGCCTCACCTGCCCAGTCGTGACGTGTTGCACAGCTCAAATGTAACGGATATCTTTTTTAAATTTAAAAGGTTTTTTAATGGAGAGGTTATTGATGGTTTCAAGCAAAACCCTGACTTTTTTTTCTAAACCTTACCAGGAACCTTTTGTGTCAAAATCTAACCACAGTTTAGTTGCTTTTGTCTAAGACAAAGGGGATTAAACTGTATTATGTATATATTCAAATGCAAATAACTAAAAGAATTTTGCTTTGAAATTTCTTATGAAACATAAATGAGAATGCAGGTTAGACTTGTAGATAATTCATTTTATGTCGAGAACTAATAATAAAAGATGTGGTATGTGTGGAGGCTAAGTGAGACTATTTGCTTTTGAGAAGCAACAGAGAATCACTTTTGCTCTTACTCTTGTTACACTACAGTGCCTCTCTGATCTCACACGGCATGCTATGACTGAATGAATAAATACGTATGTAATGCAATATCAACACAGTGTGTGTCCATGAGCGTAAGCCTGTTTATGTGCCTGTGTTTACTGAAGGTCAGTTATGCTCCCCAATCCTCACAAATCCCCCTGGTACTTCTCACACACTCTAGCCAAAACACCATTAAACACACACACACAAACACACAGTTAGACCAGCACACGTTTCTCCCTCTCCTCACTGCCCAGACTGCATCTAACAACACAACAGGCCTTAATCCCTCTACCTGTGACTCTCTACAAACAGGATTAGTCCCAGTTTCTCCACCAAATTCTCCCTCAAATACCGGTAAATCCAAGGTTTCTGGCTCATCGACGGACCATGGCCCTTACTCTCTGTTTCATGTCCTGAATACACTGCTGCCCTTATCTAAATGAACAGCTCTACTCTGGACGTGAAGCACCTCCATTCCTCACTCTCACACTCTTCAGCATGCTGCTGTGTCGACAGAGAAGCAGAACTGAATAAATCTCAGGGAAGGGAGCAAACATACTCAGCACTGTGTTAAAAACATGCGAATCATGTGCTTTTCCACATACTCATAGACATACATTAGCAGTGCGACACACAGCACATTATAAACAAAATGGTGAAATGTGGCATTTGTAATGCAGCAATGGGTGCACACCACAGAATGACAATCAGTAAACATCGACTTGAATGTCTGAACATCCGTAATGTGATTTAATGTGGGAGAGAGATGGATGGAGCGCAGGGGAACACTGACGATGATTTACTTATCTGGCTGAACAAGCAATGCATCTAAATACTGTGGGTTAACACATTTGCAATTTATGAGCAGGATTGTCAGCACAGCTGGACATATTAATGAAAACAGGTGTATTTCCAGGAGTAAAACTCCAACAGACAGCAACATACTTTGTCTATATACTTCTGGGCTGATGCAGTTTATTTAGCGTATTTGATGAAGCATGCAATAATTATTACAACATGTTTTATGAGTTGGTAAAACAAGAAATGCTGATTCACAATGAAATGTTTAAATGTTGACACCTTTTCCATTCCCATTGAATAACCTTCTTCATTTCAGTCCATTCATTTTGGTCTTGTCATCTCTACATCCTTAATCCGTCCCTTCCTCCTTCCCCCTTTTGTCTCCAGTTTAATTTAGAGCCGAGTATTTTGCAAAAACCTTTTGGAGTTGTCACCGAACAAAAGAGAGAGGGGTGCAAATGGGAGAAATTTACAGAAGTCCCTCGCATGTGCCTAAGAAAGGTCATGAGCATTTCCTCTCATTAACAAGAAGTGACACTACTTCTAACTCAATCTGATAGGCAGGGGGAATTACAGCAGCAGTGTGGAGAAACCGCTTCTAATCTATCTCACTTTCCCCAAGTTCTCTACTCTGACCACTAGTTTTGAGGAGATAAGCACTTTCAACACTTTTAAGAATCCCTTAGTCACGTCAGAGGGTGAAATGGAGGGACTATTCAGATGGATAACACTGCAAACTTGTAGCTGTCCACTGGGTTTATTAGCTCCATCCCCTAAGTGAAAAGAGATTTTTGAGAGAGAGTGCATTTGAAGTGAACTGAAGAGATAATGTGTGACAGAACAAGCCACAAACCCTTCACTGGGCCTTTTCTTAAAACTGTCCCCTGATCTAAAGAAGACATCAGCAATATAAAGTGGACATGTGCCTACATACGTGTATAAATGTGTGTGTGTGCGTGCATGTGTAGGCGAGAATGTGTCTGCCTTTGCATGTGCATGGAGTCTGACAGCAGGAAGCACTGATTATACAGCCTCTAAGAGCGAAAATTGCTCCGTGATTCACAGGGAGTGACAGCAATCTCTATTTCAAACTCTGAGACATGTTTTAAACAGCGTATGAATATTCAGCGAGAGCCAGGGGTTTGCTCTGACTATGCAAACACAAGCTCACAGTCGCTCTTTAGCTATATGTTCATTCCGACGATGCAAACTTATATTCACATTATGTATAATCACTATTAAATGGTCCTAGACGGCAATGTTTTTGCTGTGCAAAAAGTGAGTGCAATGCAGGGTATGAAGTAGGTCTCTTACCTGCAGAGAGGAATGGGCGTGACACGGATCATTTCAGTGGACGACAAAGGCAACAACGTCCCCAAGAGACCACATATGAAAGAAGACAGATAAAAGCTTGGTTAGCTAGCATTTGACTGTAAATGTGTCTGCGCATAGACTGCAGACAAAACGGAAGTAGTCTTTTGCTTGCATAACAAACACCTGTTGTGAAACCAAGAGATTTGCGATTTGACTCGAACCAAAAGTTCACAGATGTCACCCGCACTAGTTGTCAATCACACTGGTGTCCACTACTTCTGTAGCTTGCTCTTTCAAAGATTACATCAGTTTTTTTTTTAATTAAGTGTATGTGTGTGGTAATTCTATAAAACTGGATGCCTGAAAGTCCTAGTATCTGTTATACAGTGACAAAAATGTGGTATTATACCAGTGACACATTAATGCAGTCTTCCTATTCAGAACCTGGAATAATATTCTGAAGACGTGGACATCTCAAGAAAGATATGAGTTGTTACAAATTATATGTTCTATTACTTTATAGCACCAAAAAGTTGAACAATGCAAATTATTTGGGGAGTTTAGCTCAGAATAATCGTCATTACTATCAGCACTACCTCAATTCCCATCATCATAACATAAAAAAAAACCCATTATTAATATTGATAGCAGTTTCCCTGCCACTGTAATCACCATCAATCTCAAATCCATTGTAGAAGAAAGAAAAAAAAAAACCTTATATCAGCCATGCAGCAGCGGGGCAGACAAAAAATTACATTAAGATTAGAAAAGTTCTTCATATACTTCAAAGTTGTAGTCAGGAAAATGTTTCAGGATGGTTGTGAATAAATGTGTGTGTGTGCTTTGTACAGTATTTTAGCACAGCCAGAATGACACACTATAATAAAGTTTTCATAGCATCATATAAATACATAAGGGTTAGATTCACTTGCTGGCAGATACTTGATCCATGAACTACTTCTAGAGGTGATAGAAGCTATTTCACACCTTTTGCTGGAAAGCCATTTTTAAGATACTACCAAAATTCAGTTGGGGAGAAAGTTACAGCAATTCCCATGACCTGAACTTTATAGGACTGATGATGAACAACCTGGCAGATAGAGACGGTTCTATTTCCTGTTCAGGTTGGAGCACAAATCCCTGTCTAGTCTGTTATGGTGATGGGTGTAACCTTTCAACTTCCTCCACTTCTCATCACAGCTCCCGGTGGGACCTTACAAAGGCATAGGCTGCAGTTATAAATGGCAACATTGCTACCTCTGCTGCTGCCAGTAAATCCATGTTTCAGCATGGAAAGGTCTATGACAGACCTCTGCTCTTCCAGGGCCAGGTTTTGAACTGTGGAACGGGCTCTAACTCACCACTATGGGAGGAAAATGGCAGACTATCGATTGAGGAGATACAAGACTTAAAAGCCAGAGCACAATCGTCCTTGGGCAAGGTCACACACACCTTTCCTTCAGCCATTATGAGCAACATCCACAGCAAGACAAGATTCCCACACACTATGACACATGTACATGGGGCAAAAGTACAAGAACCCAGTGCACAAACACACACATCAGCTAAATGTTGAGGAATCACAGTTGTTGCCACCCTAGGCTTTTTCCAATAACAGTCTCTTTTGATAACAACAACATAAAATGGCAATATGGGCTTCTTCATGACAACACATAATTAATTTGGTTCCTCTGAGTTATAATGGGAAAATGGCTCGGAGAATGCAAGTAAAAATAACTGGTGATTTGTTCCAAAAGCTGAAGTTGGGAAAATAATTCATTGTGTCACTAATATTAGTGGAAGAAGTCAGCCAGCACAGGTAATAAATGTAAACAATAAAATCTCAAAATGGATTCAATGGATTAAAACTGCATTCTTCCAATGCACGATTTCTACACATGCGTATTTAAATATGCTGACATGTCCTAACAAAATTTAACAGGCCAATGTGCTTTAATAAGACAAATCCTGCCACAGGGCTCTGTGCAAATAATGAACTACTTTAAAATCAGGTCATGGTAAAATTAAACACACAGACCAGACAACAACAAAAGAATAATAAATTTCTCACGATGGGAAGGTGAAAGCATTACCTTATTCACTTCAGAAAATGGGGTCTCAAGACTATGAGTGAGTTGTGAAAAGGTTACTTCCTCTGACATATTGAATAGGGAAGGTTAATGAGCAGACTGGAGAGAAGCTGTGCCACATAGCTGGCATTTAATTAACACTACATTTAAACTGAGAGGTTATGGACATCTGGTGCTTCCCTTACGGTTAAAGGTCCCCCATTTCTGATAAGTGTAGGCAGATTTGATAGTGAGCTTTAAAGGAAACACTTGTCTTTTGATGTGTATAATATACTCAAGCAGTGACAAGGACATGACTAAGCAGATGTGTGAGATCATAATTCATTATGGATTTCGAAAAAATAATACCACTTTTCCCAATATGTGTTCAGGGGTTGTTGAACACAAATGCCTCTGAGGACACTGAAAAGTTTCAAATAAGTTGAGTACTACTTTTGTGATGAAGGATGACATCTTTGACAAAGCTATGTAATGCTTTGCTCTCAGTAATATACAACATTGTCAACTCATACATTTGTGGTACTGAAATAACAGAATTTTTGCAAACCGAAAAGCTGTCAAGTCAGTGTCCTCTCAACTCGCAAATACTACAAAACTAAATCTACTTTTTCTTTTCACTAACTAAACAGAGTTGCCAAATTATTTGACCGAGGTTCTCTTGTTTCTTTCATCATTGGCAATGATGTGCATAGGTACGGTTGGTCCCAGGAGGGATTAAATGTCATTCCATTTAAAATCACTTTATAAGGTCTGCCTCAACTGGTTATGTGTTCTGGTGAACCACCTAACCTTCATCTCAGTATCATAGCATTTCAATTTGGTCCTGGGGATTGAAAAGGCTTTTTTATCTGCAGGCAGTCATAGATGGTCGTCGCACAGAGATACCACCTTTTTCTGTACCAAGTGAATCAAGGACTGGGCAGAAATGAGTCAAGATTGAAACAATGTTGGAGAGAACCTGCTGTGGTTTGAGGTTTAGAGGCAATACTCTTAAGCTGTCGCACGCTGCTAGGATTGAAGGAGTGCACTTTCTGCAGAGGATTGCCTCTGGCTGAGTATAAAAATGATACATTATTCCAGTCACATACGATTTTTTTAATGGTAAAGCATTTCAAAACTCACCAATTTTTAGATTTGCTTTAGTTTGTATTCAGAACCACAGCCACAGTACCTGACCTGTAGTTTTTAATTTAAAGCAAGGCTCTGTCCTATCTCTGTGTTTGTGCTTTTGAGCATCATGTTTGATTTCTATCAGAGAGCGTCCCTCCTGGGTGACAGTTGGCTGACAATAGGTGTTTGTATTCTGTCTACAGTATGTATGCTTGATTCACTCATTGATTGTTTGTGGTGTTTTGTCCAGCAGTCCAAGGGGGATGACAAGTGTTCAAATTGCACATTTCATTCAACATAGAACAGCGATGCAGAGTGATCTGCAACCAACACCAGTGCAAAAGCTCACAAACGCACACACACAAGCACACACTATCCCAATCAATCTGTCTGACAACCTCTACTGGGCATTATTGGAGAGGAAAAAAAGGGCGAGAAAATCAATACACCAGTGGCCACCCTGAAATAGCTGTTGCTCTATCGTCATATGCTGTTTCCACACGTGCACTGCTGCTGTTTTGTTCTTAAAGAGGAGGTGGAATGAATTCGAGATAAATATGGAAAGGATGTAGGGAAGAAGACAGCTTTTCTGTTGTGATGAATTTGTGGGTCATTCACTGAATTTGTGAAACACAGAATTGCATATTGTTGAATTGCTGGGAATATGATATACAAGACTAGAAATGAGCCATCCTCCACACAGCACTGCTCCTGGGCTTGAAAGAAAGCAAATGGGAGGCGTGAAGTGAGTAATTACTGCATACGGTCCACTTACAGCCAAACGCCCACTTTAAGATGGTCTCAAGCCATGTCCCATTTTCTCGTTGATGCCAGAACAGTGGGCACAGGAAGAACATTAAGTGTCATGGGGAGGCACTGTCTTTGCACACTGTGTGCATATTGTTTTGTCTCTTTCCCTGCCTGCCTGCTTATTATTTATATGAAAGAAAAACAAAAGCAGGTGGTAGGTGAGAATGTGTGATACACTCAGCAAGACAGCATGGGAAAGAAAAATCAAGCATTTAATATATTTGGGAGTGACACAACTCACAGTTGTGTTAATAGTGACAGTGTGTGCTGACCGTCTCACAGCAGGATGGTGAAAAGTAACCAAATCCAAATTTTCATCTCTAATTTGGATCGACTCCCACTTGAATATGATTTGAAACAATTCTACATTTTCGGGTAATAGGCTAGTTAAATAGTATTAGTAAAGTATACTTTACATTATCTGGTAGGTTATATATATATATATATATATATATATATATATATATATACAGTATATACAGTACAGCTTCGTGTGTAATGACCCACAGTTCACATCACCAATGAATGTGACATTTCAGAACAGCTTAACAGCTTTAAACTCTTCTGCACATCACCTCATCAGTTGCATTTGTTTTCATCTGCCCTTGCCCTTGGGGAATGAGATAAGACAATATAATTGTATAAAGGTATGACTGCCTTTACATTTACCTCTATTGCCATTACAAAATCTTGAAATATCTTCAGACAAAATGTGGTTATTCATCCTCAGTACAAACATTTTACCAATGTCTGCTTTTGTGTTTGCCTGGAAACTCCAGGGATATTAAGGTTAAAGGAGGATCTAGATTTTGCCAATTAGTTATGCTTGAGGTACAGCTCTAATTTAACAATTTAAAGGTACAGTATATAAGATTTAACAATATCTGTTGGTGAAGTTGCAGGTTGCTGCTGAATATCTTTCATCTCACCCTTCTATGCATAGGGGAAAACAAGGGTAGCCTCCAGTTATCATCAACGGTCAAAAGGTGTTTAGTTTGTCCAGGCTGGTAGTTTCTGTAGAAAAGACTCGCTCATAATGTAAATACAAAGGGCTAATTCCATGGCAAAGGTACACATAAAGAAGTCAGTATAATTACATTATATTCCATTTCAACAAAGTCTGACATACTGGACCTTGAAACCAGAGCAAACATTATTATTAGGTTCTTAACAATGATGACAATCATCTGTCAGTCTACTGTAAATTTACCCAGCATGTGTGTGAACTCTGTAATGTAAGTTGTAATGACTTGAACTTTGATTTTATCACTCCATTGGTGTCATGACTGATGTTGTCCTAAAATCATAAAGTGTAGAATATGGTTGATATTTAATAAGATTGATTGCTAGTCAATACGTTCAAAAATCTACATACAATTATAACAAAAGCGAAACGTATCGTTTAATTTCAAACAGATTTTAAGAAAGAATTTCTTGATCGTATGATGACTGTAGATATGAAACTTGAGGATTACCTATTAATAATACTATCAACATAAAAATAAGCACATGTTTTGACAACTGATTAACTATTTAAATTATTCATCAAGTTATAACGCCCACATATTCCCAGTTTTACTTTTAAAAATGTTTGCCTTGGTCTTGAAACTGTGATTTGGGGTTTATAAGGTCTTAAAAAATAGAATTATTACAAAACTAGATAAAGAGGACAGGTAAGGTGATGACAGAGAGCAGCAAGGTGTGGGGAGTCAAGCCTGGATGAGCATGACAAGAGGCTCCATCTCAAAGGTCATGACTGGACCCGTTGATTGGTTCTCCCACACACCAGCCCTCATCACCTCTCTCTCCCTCCTTATCTTCTCAGTATGTGAGTCCAGGCCCCTCCAAATCCTCTCCTTGCTGACCTTCTCAAGCCTATTTGAATCATATTGGGAATGTGGTAAAGATGGGAAGAGGAGAGGTACTGGAGCTGGATGTTATCAACATGACAATCGACAGTGACACGAGGTGGTGTGAAGCTGACTGACAGAAGGAAGGTGTGTGTGTTATGGTATTTGTTACCTATATGAAACCTAATCTGGCATAAAAACTGGCCTTGTCTAGAACCAGTAGTCATGGAAGACTAAAAACTGGTCCTACTGAGGCAGAATCTCATTTCTGAGGAACTTGTTAAGTTTGGGGTTCTGATTTTAATTGTGGTTAAGTCAAGGTTAAGGATAGGCATTAACTGGTTATGGTTATGATTATGGTTAGTGATAACACTTAGGTCACCCAAATGAGTGGATGTCAGTCGTTCAGTGTCCCAAAAAGAATAGCTGTATATACCTGTGCATGTGCATGTGCTTGTGCGTTCCTCAGGAGAATGCTGTGAGAGTGAGGAAGAAAGTGAGGAAATGAAAAAAGTTCATGGAGTGTTATCTCTCCTCCCGCACGGAGAGGTAAGTTGAGTAGAGAGGTGGACGAGAAAGAAAGAGGTGAACATGGACACTGAGGATTCTCAGATGGAGTCTGTGGGGGTCTGCAGCACCTGAGAGACAGAGGAACGTGAGATGAAGAAATTAAATGAGTGAAGGAGAGCCCATACAAACTGGCTTATCAGCTAGATTTCCCCTGGAGAAGTAAAGAAAATGAAGGAAAAAGACGAGAGAGAAAGAAAAAGAGACTGAAAGAAAAAGAGGAGGAGGATGAGTCATAAAGTAAAGGGGAGATGGGGAATTGAAAGCCAGATGAGTAAAGCAAAAGTGAATAGGGAGTGGAATAAAATGGGGAGTAAATGGATAGGAAGAGTGTGGGAGACACATGAGATAACCACTTAGAGAGAAGTTAGATANNNAGAGAAGTGAGTAACCAAGAACTTATTAAGTAACTAAGGAAAAAGAAGAGAAGCAAGTAAATTGAGAGAATGAAGAATGATTTAAAAACGGGACAGGGTGTTTTGACATTGCTAGAGCAAAAAAAAGAAAATCTGATTATCATTTCAGCTATTTTTAATAAAACATGGGGTTGCAGCGATCAATACGCACAGCACACACTTACCGGTATGCACAGTCACATGTAGGCAAACACTGCATTACATTCTGAAGCATTACCGGTGAAAGCCTAAAGTAAAACATTACAAAAAAAGCCTTGTATCCATCCATCATCCCCTCTTTCACTGTTTGTCTTTCATCAACAAAAGAAAAATATCCTTTCAATTGCAGTTTACATAAGTACTGAAATAAAGGTTAACTAAGCATTAAGCTGGACCTACAATGGGTTTCGAGTGTCCAGGAACCCATTTGCAAGCTGTTACTGGAGTTTGTCTGGCAGCATGTAATGTGCTTGCACCTATCCTCCCACACATGACGGTCAGAATGAAAGCAAAGTGGGATTGGAATTTAATTGAATTGAAGAAAGGAGAGCTTTGCTTTGACAGTCAGATTTATCTTGATGACAGGAAACAAAAGATATATATTTCTCTGTAAAAACGTTATCCATTTACTTATTATATGACTCATTTTAACTTTTAATTTCAAGCCTCTTCTTAACATCAGGGGAGAATTGTATCTTTGTTTTACGCTGTGTATAACACTAGTCTTGGTGAGTTACTGTACATCATCAAAATGTTGCACAACATATGAACATTTTTATTTTGTTATCTATTATCAAACTGTCATACCTTTTAAGATTTGAGTATTTGAGAACACAGTGAATGAAGTCACACTCTGCAGTAACATCCATTGTTTTAATCTGCAGCTATGACAGGAGCATGAGGAAACAAAAGACAAAAATTAAAATGACATAGCCCTACTTATTTTGACGAGAGGTATTTATTTTCTTTGTTTCTTTTGTTATTGGTTTCATTATTACTGTATTTGGTGTACCTACTACGTTTAACCACCAGTAATTAGGATCAACTGCAACTTTTGTCTAAATATTCTGACTGTATGATTCTTACTCCAGTGGGCTCTTGTGTATATAATGTTTAAGTCTTTATTAATTCAAATTTTCCTACATTTATCAAATACAAAAAGCAGGGTGCAATCTGTAGGCTACTTTAGAGTACTCCAGTAAAAGTACTTAATATTACTTGTGTAAAAGAATATAGGAGGTTCACTGTCCAATGACACTGAAATCATAAACAACTAATAAAAATTATGTATATTATACTTCACGGATTATTTGTAGTGTTACAGCAGCCAAAAATCATAACAAAAGAAGAATAGAATTAAGGTAAGGAAATATGTGTATTAATAAATATATGCAACCAAATGTGCAAGACAATACATTTTTTAATGTTTATTTGACATAATTATTTTACATTTAATCAAAATGATAATATATAATTGTTTTCACATATAATTTAACTTTTTTTTTCCTTTTTTAGTACGTTGTGTCTGTTTTAGATAGGACTTTATTTTGAAAAGCTTGAAAATAGGACTGCTAGGTTCGGACCGTTTCAGTAGGTGTACCGTAACGGAGAGAATATCGACCCACTTCACATTTAGGAGCGGCTGATTTGACCACAGAATAAATCCCCAGCAAATTAAAAAAATTAAATAAGAAATAATCAAATCTCTTTTAGGGTTGCTATTAAAGGACACCTCTGCACACTTTTAAGAAAAAAGAAAAAACGTTGTCTTTGAAATCCCTCTGCGACACATTGTGATCCAGTAGAGTCCTCCGACCCCTTAGTCCAGTCAAAAGCAAAAAACTATTTTTTTTATGTAACCACACAACACAGTTAAGTGCCTGTAATTAAACGTATTACAGCAGCCCTAAATTAGTTTAGAACGGTCACCCGCTGAGCGCCCATTTGTATTATTTAGGATACTAAGTCAAGTCTAATGTTCTCTATGCTGAACTTGAACTCAAATGGATTTACAGCCCAAGTCATTTACACAATCCTCTGTAGAGATAACCCCAATTACTGCTTCAAATACTCCCTTACTCACTCATTCACTCGCACACACACAGATTCACAGAGCTATTCTTCTTAGGACACTGCATTGATGTCCATTCATTCAGACAGCCTAAACAAGGCATTATCCCATATCCTTAGCCATAACCAAATAATGCCCAAACCTAAACAACCTAAACACAATTCAAATCTCAGCCCTAAATTTAACCAGTTCCTTAGAAATGAGGTTCTTCCTCATAAGGACCAGGTGTTAGTTTCCATGGAGACTAGTGGGCCTGGTTCTGACAACGCCAGTGGAGGAGGTTCTAAAGAGATAACAAATGCAAGGACAAACACACACAGCCTAACCCTAACCTCAGCCTAACTTTAAAACATGTCCTCATCTTAAAATGTAGTAATTTACACTATGGGAACTTGATTTCACTATAATGTGACTGTGTAAACAGATCTAGGTCCCCACAACATGAGGAATATCAGGTGCACACACATACTGTACATAGACACCACACATACGCACACATGCACACAATGCTTTGTGAGATTTACTCCTGAATTGAAAGGCATGTCTGTTTGAATTAAAGTAAGGTCAAATGTCAGAGTACAGGGAAAAGCTGATGATGACACTGGAGACTTGGATTCAAACTCCTGTCCTGCATTCTCCCCTCTTCTTCTTTCTCACTTTCTTTCTTTCTTTTTTCCTTTCTTTCGTTCTCAATTTGAGTGTCAAATTGCGTGTCCGTGTCAACATATACTTCATTTACTTCATTTACCTCACAGTCTCTCTGGCTTTCACTTCACCGCAATATCATTGCCCGTATTCAAACTTTCCTCTCTGCCATCCAACCTGCACTCCGAAAACAACCTCTACTTTTCAAAACGTGAATGCATTTTTCAAGTTGTCTGGGAGTGAGAGGTGCGACAACGCAGACAACAAAAGAAGTACACTCCAACTCATTTAGAGAAGATCAGCTTCATACGTGTCAAGGCTCAGCTGTGGCAAAAAAAAAAAAAAAAAAAAAGTTCAGTAAAACTTCAGTCCAGTGATACAGCAACGCATGCATTTTTGAAAAGTCCAAAGCTTACTGGATGAGGTTTCTGCAGCTGTAAAGAAGCTGTAAAGTAAGCCAGGGATCAACTCTTTATGTTTCTCTCTCTTGCTTTCTCTTTGTGTGCGTGTGTGTGTGTGTGTAAGAGAGGGAGAGAGTGTGTACTTGTACTTGTACTTGGTCCTGGTAAATCAATAAATGAATCCAACTATATTTATATGTAGCACTGCTTATACAAAGCAAGGCAACTAAAAGTGCTTCACAGGATGAAAACAAAACAAGGAAGAAGCCCCCACCTATCAATATCACACATTAAATTACAACATATTACAAATGTAGCAGAAACAAGGCCAGTGTACTAAAAGAATACCTGTGCAAACCTCGTTGTGTGTGTATATCATTTGCACCTCTGTAGGACCCTTTTCTTTCATTAGTGCTGATCTTGTCAGGACCCCACAATGGGAACCAAAACCTGGTCCAAATGAGGCACACCCTCTTTTCTGCTAACATGTGACATGGTTAGGTCAAGGTTAGGTTAAGGCCTTAACTGGTTATGGATAAAATTAGAGATAAGGGTCAGGGTTAACCCTTATCTTGCTAAAATGAACATTTCAGAGAAGAACACCTCCATTGCCCCAGCCCAGGCTGCCAGCAATTTGATTTCACTCTGCAGACACGTCTAGCAAGGACACCGTTTTGACCAGCTTCTGAATCTACAAAAAAAGTGAGCCAGTTACAAACCCATGTGCACTAGAGGCAGGGTTAAGACGATGACGACTTTTGTTTACATCTCACCTAGCGGCCACCAAAGAGCAGCTCTTTAAATTAGGCTCTTGCTTCCATTTTAAACACCATTACTGGCTATCACTCACTCCTACAAAACTACAACAAGCACGTTTGTTGATGCGCTTTCCATCGCTCTGCATACATCATGAGGGTCACTGGTCTGATTATTTGCAGGTCAATCCAATTAAGTACAGAGTCATTTTGATCTATGACTGTTGGTCATGCCTCCCGAAAGTGGAAAGTGTCTATACACTTTCCAGATTTTTACTCAGTCTCAAATGAGATTGAGATTGCTTTAACAGTTTCAACCTTTACAGCATCAACCACTGATTTGTACATCATGTAACAACACTGTTTGTTGCAGATAATATGGGTTTTAAAATAACAAACAGTAACAACCCATTACAAACAGTAATGTATGTAATAAATTGTTATGCACTCTTTCACTATATCTCTGTTGGGTCTGTGTTTTCAAGTGCCCATTGGTATACTCAGGCCATTCAGGACTCTTATATTTGAACTGCATCCTTACCTGTGTTTGTGTTACATTATCCCCTCCTTTGCTGTGAGGAGACAACTATTTCCAGCAGCTGTCACCATTTTCATTTTCCAGTGCAGATATTTTAATTCAACAGGAGAAGCAGGCATGGAGAACACTGCTTTCAGGAGCGTACCTTCCTGGCTAAAGGTTAAAATGTCTGTTTGCCAAAGCGTGATGGCACTTCTGGTAATTGCTGCAATTATTTCAGTGTACTACAGAGATTGCTGTTACGTAGTTCTGGAAGTGCTGTTTGCTACAGCGACGATCAGAGGCTATGAGTCTGTGGGCTCTATCTTAAACAACGCATGCCGTAGAGAAGTGTCATTGCTAGTTTCCAACTGACACAGTCATTTTCAAACCAAGCACCTACACTATGTCATGTAGTTGGACAATGTATTTGCCTTGGGTGTGTTGGTCTTAAAATAGGTGTGCTCAGGCACAATGGCAGGGTTATCTTAAGGTAGCAGAAAGACACTGTGCCATTGACCCCCCCCCCAAAAAAAAAAAAGGTCTTAATTTAATGGTGCTGTATATTTATGTGTATTCAATAGGGGTATCACAATCTCGATTGAAAATCAAATATTGATCGATACAACGTCATGATAAAGGTGGATTCGACCATTTTACTGCACCCCAAGTGTGACATCCTCCAGACGTGCCAGAGGGGAAAAAACACAGTGTTGTGGTTGTAGCCATTGTAGCATTACCTCCTCCCACTAACCTGAAGCTGCCGCCAACTTACAGTAATTAGCAACTGCTAATTTGGGCGACGCGTCAACCAAACTCGAACCCCCGCCCACTTCCCTGTAATTACCAGTGTGGAAATATTTTACGTTTGCCAAGAGTTTTGTCAACAGCGTTTGCATTGTCGACAGGAAAACCATGGTGTGTAAGCTGTTATGCCCATGTAACAAAGCACAGGACAGCTCCCCATGTATCATAAGGATGTACATGTAACTACGAAAACAAGCCCATTAACAAAGGCAACTCTTCAGTCCTCATAAACATATAATTAGAGTTCGGGAACCACACTATGATCTTACAACAAATTTGACAATAAGGCCTTAGTGTGGTACATTGCAATCAAATGATGGACATAATATCGCTCATGACACCATGTAGATTGAAATGGGAATTAAAAAAATTAAATGAGTTATCATGACATAAAACCAATGATCCTAGACTAAAGCAGACAAGTCTAAAAATCTCTGTGGTAAAAGAGATTAAAAAAAAAGATTGAGAATTTGTGATAGCATTTAAGCTGCAACATAAGGAGATTCACACTCTACACACATGCTTATGTCACACAGGGTCAATTAAATGCATTTTGAACGTCAGCACATTCCTTTGGAAATACTGACAGAGGGTCAGTCGACAGTGGAGGGAGAGGGACAACCGGTCAAGGACCATGTAGTCATTAGCATGGGGAGCCGGCTACTGGGACAGCATTTCAGTTCCTTAAACCTTTCTTTTAAACACTGATTTCAGCTCTGATTTTTGTTTATTTGTTTTATTTTTTTTGCATTTAACCAATTCCTCAGCAGAGTATCATTTACTTCTTCGGTTTCCTGCATTGTCATTTCATTAGCAATGTGCCAGGCACAGTGGCGTCTGGCTTTTAAAGGGAATGACAAGCCAAAGTCTGATTGGCTTTATTGATGTTACACCCAAAACACACGTACAAATAATTCAGACACTAAATACTACCGCTTAGTACCTTGTGCCTAATTTTGCATCGAGATAATGTGCCGTGTACACAGCAAAATTGGAGTTGGACTCGGCGTAACGTGCTTGTGCCATGCATTTTAGACCGTGAGCTTTAGATCATCCAAACAGGGCCCTGTGTCTCTTCATGTGGATTTGACTGTGATTGTCTAAAGTTTCTTCCTAAGATCACAACAAATATCAAATTACATTAAAGTAGTTAATATTCAAAGCTAATTGTGTTCCAACTCTAATGTGCCCTGTCATTACCTTTCAGAATCAAACTATGACTTAATCATGAAAGCATGGTCAAATGATTTATTATGGTGACAAGACATTCACTGCCTACTGTGTTTTGTCAGTTTTTTTGATGAATACAGAACATTCTGCTGTTCCAGTGCTGGTCAAAATTCCTGTTTTGGATATCTTAAAAATAAAATAATGATGGCAGATATGAGTGATATGTGTCCCAAGGTCAGTTAGTCTCTCTAAGTGGGAGAATGGTAAATGGGATGTACAATGTAAGTCTATGGAATGCAAAAAAAAAAAAAAAAAAAAAAAAAAAAAAATTTTATATATATATAAAACCGCTTTTGCTTAAGATATGTGGCTCTGTCGAACCCACTTCAACCAGTCCACAATAAATTATAAATTATAAATACACCTTTCCTTCTATCAGATTCCATTTGAATCTATTAAGAGTTTATTTATTTATTCATGTACTACTCCATACAAAGAATTTTTTTGAGTTAGAGTGGATGTGCTGGTCCACTTCAATACTCCCAGGTGACAAATGCAGATACAGGCATTATGTGATTGAAAACCTGTTTTTCACCTACAACAAGAATTGAATGCTGTTCTAATCACATTGCCTCGTTGTTACAGCGGCATTAAATCTTTTGCATAGAATAGTTAACCCTTTTCTTCAGTGCAACTGAAAAAAAACTGAAAAATTCAACTGTGCCTTCTCCCACAAACACCCAGAGGAAAACATTTCAAAAACCTAAAGTAAGACATGTTCTGTTTCAACAAATCAATGCTTTAGCTAATGAACCATAAGAGTTTACTTTGAATTAAATACTTTAATGAAGACACTAACTTCTGAATCTTTGTTTAAAAAAGAGTTCCTTAACTTTTCAAAGTTAAGGAGTGTCATGTTTTTTTTTTTGTTTTTTTTTTGTTTTTCGGTTCCTATTTCTGGTTTTCTATGCTCCTTGATCCTCAAAGCAATGTGATAATTGTATAATTGGATTAAAGGCAGAGACGGTCTCTGAGGTGGCAAAAGACCATCCTTTGCTGCTGCCACCCGAGGCCTGCGGTTGCTTCCTGACAAACTGGTACTGACCAACCAGAGATTGATCACATCCTCAAGGGATCTATGAGCAATAAAGTTATTTCTAACTAAAGGTTGGCAAAGTGACACACACACACAAAGTCCTTCACATAACTCAGCTTAAAGAATGGTAACACATTTTTAGGGTTTGCAAATGTGTGTGCAGATTGATCCAGACACTGTCGGACAGTTATGGAGAGATGCACACACAGAGAGAACTTTGTGTCAACCAGCTTGGAAGAGTTTGGCTGGCAAAATCAATAAGGAGAGGGGAGTCAGTGCAAATGTACAACACTGTCTAGCCGTTGCTCCCTCCTGTGGCATGACCAACATACCAGATAGAGTCTGTCTACAAATTCACAACACCTCTCCTGCTCTGTCGCTTCTATTTTATTTTTTTTTGTGTTGCGGTCTCTGTTTACACATTTCCCTCTGTCTCTGCAGTTGTGAGTCCACCCCTCGATCCTGTTTTTGTTATACTGTTATCACCTGAAATTCACATCTCTATTTTTTCTGGACTCGGCAGTGTACTTGCTTTTTCAGTCAGTCTCTTGGCCACTTCCCTTGCACCCATCCCCCGTTTACCTTTCTCTGTATCTCGCTCCATAATGAAGAGATGCTTGTTAAGTGCGTTTGCCTGGCTAACCTATCGATTAATTCCTAAGTATGTCGCCCTTCGTGGTTATGGGGGTTGCAAATACTTTCTCAAAGAGCCCTAAGGGCAAGGAAGGTGGCTGACAGTTGAAACATTTTAATCAAATGGTAGCAACTACTATCACCATGTTCAAATTATCAGGCTCAAATGGCTCATTATTTCTATTGATGTGGCTCAAATCTGATTATGTTGTTTTGGGTTGTGTGGTCAAAAACATCTGATCACCGGTTTTAAATTTTCAAATCAGGTTTGCGTCACTTCAATATGTGGTCCTTTTTGTGTTTTTATCACAAAACTATTTTCGTAAGGTCCCTCCATTACATTTACCATCACCTAGATTGCAGTTAACTCACTTTTAAACACTAAATGATCATATACAATATAAGTGACCACTATTGCAATGTACTTCCTGCACATTGCTGCTCTGTCTTTACTGTACATACCTTCCATTTCTGAACAATCTCTCACTTGAATACTTATTCAGTGTGTTTTGTTGTTGGTTAATGTATGCAAATATGCATACATGTCATTTTCTAGGGTAGTGGCATTCACATGACAGTCACATGACAGCAAGACACTTGTCGTTGTGAACCGTTAAATGTAAATGTAAATGTAAATGTCAAATCCAGTAATGAACTGGAATTGAACTATGTGGTCGGCCGGTGAACGTGTGTTGTGCACGGGGTGAGGGTGTGTGGATGAGCGGGTGTACAGAGAGAGACAAACAGAGACAGTTACAGAAGGAAGTGAGCGAGGTAGAGAGGGCTCATGGTGCAGCCCACAGCCAACTCAGCCTAAATGGCTCCTTAGGGAATCACTAAAGCGGAACAATCGATTTCAACAATGGATGGCTTGAAGAGTGAAAAAAAAGGGTACCATGGTGTCTATTATACACTGTAACTTCAGTGGTTTTTGTCTAAGCTCCCCTCACTTATTAGCTGATTTCCTCACAATGTGAGAGGTGCCCTTCATGGAGATGTAATGACTGAATCCAAAATTGTTACTTGCAAGTTGCTCACCTGTCTCTGTTTTGTCAGCTGAAACTACTAATGAAGGCTGTGATTTGATTATCCCTTGAAAATTGATAAGGTAAAGTCATACACAGAGGGTTGTGTGGATAGCTGCTGACAACATACAATCTTCTTATTAAGCTTGTTGTGTCAGTCTGTTTGCCATGCTGTTTACCTTAAAGTGATGTGCATGTATGAGAACATACTGTTTCATCTAGTCGCCCATGCAGCAGTAGCTGTTTGTGTCTTTGTAAGTAACATTCTTTTTAAAATAGGGAATATATGCAATTAAATTACCATGTGGTATCCTAAAGTAGATCTTGCCATTTCAGTACAGTTAACATTTCAGAAGGGAGGCACGAGCCTTTCTGAGCTAAAAAGACGACTTGGTTGACATTTGTCGGGTAAGCTGAAAACCATTAGACACACAGTTAAAAGGAATGTGTTAGCTTCAGGCATAGTCATTAATCAATTATGAAGCTGCAGTGGTTACTTTTTAATGTGTAATACTGTATGTTGGAATCTAATTTATAGAGTACAAAAGCACAGTTTGATTTTTGTAACTTATAATGAGAACATTTCCATATAACCCAGTCACTGTGAGGAATTGGCGGAGTGGCTTCATCTCTTAGTCTCTTATCTTTTATAATGTTTTTATATTCGTTGTGGACCCCAGGGGTAAGTGGTATTCTGTATTATCTAATAAGGAGTCTAATAAAAAAATAAATAAATCATAAATCTTCTAGCAGCAGCCAGGATGGACTCTTTTATGAAATACTTAAAATACAGCACATCATTCAATGTACAGTTTTTATATCCAATAAAATGGAAAACAATTGAGCACAAATGTATATTTTGTAAGTGTAATTCTTTTTCATCTTTCAGCCCAACGCATCAGGGTTAGGCGGTTTGATCACCATCTCCTCTGGTCCACATTGCCAGTATCCTTGGTCGAAACACAATCCAGAATTTTCCATAATTACTGTGTTATGAGTGTGTAAACACAACAAATGAGTAGAGAAGTGCTATGTACTGTATCTGAAGGTGTACATCAACAGTTAAATCTGTGTGCTTGTTGACTACTTTAAATGTACTTTATTTACCCATCCATTTCACTGCAAGTATGACCATCAAATTATTATGTTTGTGGGTAGTTGCAATTGCCTCAGTATCGCCCTATTTTAGTGTTTTGTGTTATTTACAACCAGTAGTTAAGTGTTCCTTTTTAAAAATGTAAGAGCTTCAATTAGAGCAAAGATTGACAATATATTTTCAAAGAAAACTGTCTCCATTTCGGTCACTTTTTTTTCGACCTGGACCTTACCAGAAATGATTACATCCTCCACACTGCATCAGTACTAATACCACACATCAGCCACTCATATCTCTAAGCGGCTTTGGACTCCAGCCATGTGCCAGGTCAACCCCGATCAATTATGCAGTTATTTCTGCTTGGTCAAGCAATTTGAATTTTAATCCCATGGCTGTTAAATCAAAATCCACTTTATGAAGTGTGGAGCGAAGCAGCAAGCGGAACCCGTATTTCACACGCTTCTTGAGATGTTTATACAGCAAACAGGCTAAAGCAACCTCAAAGATCAAACCGCAAAGGGTCAGGGCAGGGCATGAGAGATAATCCTTAGATCATTTATGCATAACAAATATAAATAAATGAATGCATGACAAAATTACAGAATTTCATCACTCAGTGCGCTGTCCCTGCCTCCCTCGCCACCCTCCTCTTGTCACCACAAGCCTCATTATGGAGTGCTTTGGAGAGTGCCTAAGATGCTGAGCTCACAATGAGAGAACAATTAGTGTCAGAAAGCATCACTCTGCATTCTCTGACGCTCCATTATCTCCCATCAGTTTAGTACTTGCAGATGAACAGGAGGAACACAAAAGAAACATGCAGTCAAGACAGGGAGATGCTCAGTCACAAATGCTCACTGCACTCGTCTGTGCAGAGGGCCTGTTTATACAGTATATCGACTCAATTCTATGTTTTTGCTCATGTTTTGGTGAGGATAAAAAATGCATGGCATTGTCACTCAAACTAAATTACTGTTAAGGACCTCCATAGTGAGGGCAAAAGGGTGTAGAGCTCCCCCGTGGCACCGCTGGCTACTTGTCAATGGAGTGCAAATGTCAATGAAGTTCCCTTGCACCCAAAAAGGAAATGTACAACTCGTCTTTTATTATAATGCATGAAATACAAAGCAGCAACTCAGTACCTCCGAAAGCAGAGGCATACTGTAACAATTTACATATAACAGAGAAACTGATGGCTGAGAAATTGAGTGGCAGATACAGGCTATGATAATCACTATACATTGGAGATATTACAGCATAATGCAAATTTGATTTTATATTCATTCTATACTGCTTATTCTTGAGCGGCAGGGTGAACCCATGACAGGTTGCCAATCTTTTAAAAATGAAAAAAACAAAAGACAGCATACTGGTCATGTCTTTGGACTGTGAGAGGAAGATGGACAATGCAAAGAAAACCCAAGCACATATGGAGATAAAATGCAGACTCCACTTTGAAAGGACTCAGATGAAGTGGGATCTGAACCAGATAAACACACACAAACAAAATACAGTATACAGTATTTCCCAGCTGTCATAGTCTAAAGCATCTCTTCATGTAGACTAATGGGTGAAAAATTGTTTTCTTGAAATGCCTGTAGTTGGGAGTATGATATTGCTGTGTGTCTCATCAATGACGTACAGACATGTTGTCATGGTGATGAAGTCCCGCAAAGTAGAGCATGTAAATGATTGCTGGAGGTTCTTTTCTAGCAGTACCTATAATGAGACTTACTTTTTGACAATTCACTTCTCTGTGGTCACTATTTTCAACAGAAAGTGAAGCAAGTGGGAAAATCAGCTAATTAACGCTGTTACACATTACTTTTCTGCGGGGTCTTGTTATCTAAAATTAAACCCTTTTTTGCTTTTCCCTCTCTTGTCATTTCTTCCTTTCCCCCACAATCTGGAGAGCCCATTTCCCAGTGCACTGCAGTCCTTGTCACTGCTACCTCTACTGTTGATGTGATGTGTATCAGGGAAAGCCAAGTGTTTCTTCTGACACACACTAATACACTCATTTCAGCAGGTGCTGAGGTTTTAGCGTATTCCAACATGACCACAGTATTCCTGCTGGCAGGTATGGATGTACTGTATATTGCAGCAACAAGGCCGTGATTGCTCATCAGCTTATCACGCTACTGTGTTCATTAAAATACAAAGGGCATCACAGCACTTTCTTTTTACATAATAGGTGGGAAATTCATTCTCAAGAGCTACTGACCGACCCTCATAAAAGCTCCACCTATCTAGAATACTGAGTCAGCAAACTATAGTTTTCCTGTTTTCTTTAGTGGCTAGGAAATTCTAAGTCAGCCTTTTCAACCAAAGCGCTGTTTTCTTTGTTATTCTTAGTATTATAACAATATATGCAGTTTGCTTTGTTGCTTATCTTGCTGCATTTTTCAGACAATTTTAACAATTCATACATCAAAATGTATGGTTGGGCCACACCAGTCTTGATCATCATTATTACATCATTATCCTCATTTCTTTTGGTCACTGTCTCCTCCTACATTTTTTTCATTTCAAAAACTGCAAAATGTTTATACTTACTCTTATTCTTTGTATAGTTACCTTTCTTTTTCTTTTTAACATTTTTTTTGCCATAAATGAAAATGAATGAAGAATGCAAATGAAAGGCTGTGGGTTGAATGGAAGCCTCACCCATACAGCATTACTCTCTGTTTAAAAGCAGAGCACTTTCATGTGGAAATGCACATGTTCTGGTTTGGATCTTGATTCCTTAGTTCACAACACTGCTGTCATCAAAAACACACTTACAAGTTGTGTACATTTTGAGTTCAGGTCTATTTTTGCTGAAACTGTAGCAGTTTCCTCCTCTGAATCATGGCTACTTGAACAGTTTATAAGACAAATAAAGTGCATAAAAGTGACTGCTGGCCTGTAAAAAAATGGGAAAAAAAACTGTTGATGCTGACCACCCACAGTGCATTAATGTGGCAAGATGTTTGAGCACATGAGCATAAACTAAATTAATAGTAACAGGAATCTTAAATCGCTACTGCCAGAAAAGGCCCCTCGGGGGTGGATGTTTGCATGGCTGACAGGCAATAGAATAATCCTTCTGTTTTATATATGAGGTTATAAAACTTTGATGTTGCTTTTTCTTTTTTCTGCTAACAGTGCTGTTTGATTGTGTGCCACTCTGTTGGAGGGTATCTCTGGCTTTGTAATGTTTTTTGTATAGATTCAAGAAGGACCCTCAGGCATGTTATTGATGTTATCGTCTATACAGTAGCTGAGTCAGATGCAAAAAGATGTGCAACCACACATAGCAGAGCTCTCTTCTATGTTGTTTGCATGTTGTCTCAAAAAGATTTGGCCATTTTGCAGGGTGACACTGGCATCTGCAACTGTCAGGTTGACAACTAAAAGGAGCAGTGGCACCTTCCTGCTACTGAGGCAGTGGAGTCTGCATACCAAAACAATAGCAGTACTGTATCTGCTAACAAAAGAAGCAAAAGAATTGCTTTTTCAGTGGTGACTGACATCATTTGTTTGATAAAGAGACAACCTGGCTGACGTGGTTCAGCAGAACAAGAGACAGTGATAAAATTACTGTCTTTCCTATCCTCAGAGACAAAAGAAATATACAGCTCACTGCACAGATAAGTGAAATGCACTCTATGTGTATGTGAAGTGAATATGTGATATGTTGCAATACATAGGACATCAATTTATACAGTACATGAATCGCTTGTCAATTGCTATCTTTGTTTAATCAGACGACTGAGGCCGAGAGCAAAACCAACCTAATTATTTACCACTGAATATTATACTCTGGAAAATCTCCAGCACTAGAGTTTTGGTGGTGAACAGCCAAACATTAAAAATGCATTCCTTATCAGGAGAAAGCTATCAAACAGAGAAAGTTACAAAAAAAATAAAAGAAAAAGGAAAAAAAAGAAAATCACATAATGCTCTTCCACTCAATCATGCATTTTTTTCTATGCTGCCTCAAATATCTTGTTAGACTATCTTTTGTCTGGCTTCATCTCTATTCCACATTATCTATCTTTTTATTTTACAATAATGATGAGATAATCAGTCGGGGTGGTAGGGCTGTTTCCATCCTTGATTTAACAGAAAATTGTAACTCTCATTTGTTTCTAGAAATACTACTGTGATCGGCTATTTATCCAGTTGACAATCCCATACCTAAAATTAAAGCCATTTTTCCTATGGCAAACAGATTATCGGCTGGCTGCTTGTTCACCTTCCCTGCACACTTCTAGTGCTACACAAATGGAATTGCAAACTCGAACTGCATAAACAAGGTTGAATATATGAATTTGGATGAATATACAGCAGTATAAATGGCTAAACGTGTATATCCTAGTCTTAAGATTGTGGTTTGTCTGAAGATAATTCCAAGATGACATCCTCATCAAATTTTGGAACAAACTGTGCAACACATACTCAAAACAATTCAAACACAAAGTCAGCACAGAATTCCTGTGTTCATTACAGTTCCATCTTATTTTGTATCAAACAGCGTAAAGGCTCCAAAGACAGACTTTCCTTCCACTGTTGTTGTACAACAGAGGGATTCTTTGTGTTTCCAAGGCCTTCTTTGTGTGCTCTCTTTCACTAACTACTCCTCAACACACACACACACACACACACTCAGCAACTGAACCTCAGCTATCCCTACCTCGATTTGCATGAGGGTATTCCATTCCTTGCATATTAATCACCTCATTCATCCACCGACGCAGTGTCCACAAGTCCGGCCAAAAATGTGTCCTTTCCTCTCTCTCTCTCTCTCTCTCTCTCTCTCTCTCTCTCTCTCTCTCTCTCTCTCTCTCTCTCTCTCTCTGCCCTTGCTCCTGTTCCCAGAGCAGAGGAAGCCTAGCCTAGGTCAAGCTTCCTATTATCAGTGAGCCACTAATTAATGAATTTATTGAAGCTGTCTCACTATGCTGACAGCCAAAGCTTAACTCCTGAAGACTTATTTGGGTGGTTGTGTACAGAGTCAGAAAGATTGAGAAAGCTCAAGATTTCTTTTTATTTTCCGTGTCACTTCAAATGCTGAAGCTGTAAATTAGTTTGGTAGGGAGAAGCAAGTTGAGGCACTGGCTGGTTAACTGTTTTCAAAAGTAAAGGGAGATATGCTTGTGTCTTATTGGCATCTTCTTAATCCTCTGAGCAGAAAGCAGGAGCAAGAACAAAGAGCCAGTGATACAGCTCCAATAAACATGATTGAACGCGGACACAAATCTTCCCTGCGTGATATGGCTTTTTATTTTACAGCAGGGACAAGTGACTTTAACGACTTGGGTGGAGGCCAACCAGGCACAAGACGGTCAGACAGTGGGACAGCGTGGCACCACTTAGCCCCTGTCAGTAATGGGTAGGACACCTCCATCTCTCCATCACAATGGTCAGGCTCTGCCATCCTTCATGCCGTCCCTCTGTGTCTGTGCCTCTTTCTCCCACACACATACTACAAACACAACAGAAATGGGTAGAGTTGAAAGGTGGCTGATGAGGAGAAAATGGGGTGAAAGGGTAAATTGAAAGAAGAGAGAAAGAGATGGTTAATGGAAAGGGAGGACAGTAAAGTTGTGAAAGGGGCTGAGTGACAGATCACAGTGAGAAAAATAACTGAGGGAGAACTTGTGGATCTAGAGGAGTGTAGATAGTCATATTTCCCCATTTACGCAGCTGACACGAGGACCAAGCACTCATTCAGGCCTATAGGAATGCCTGTGAGTACGCAGTTCATATTATTATTCAATATTCAATAGACTCAGCTGAAAGCTGAAGAGTGACCATCAAACCTTCACTGTAAATCCTGCACTTCTTTTAGCAGAATTACAAGTGAGTATTGGAAGAAAAAAATAGGAAAAAAGAAAAATAATGAAAGCAAACAAATATTCATGTTTGAGTCTTTTAGTTTTTTTATCACGTCGCGCTTAGTCTACGTGAAGCTTAAATTGTAAAAATGTGCTACAAACATATCTTCAAGTAATTATGTACAATATTCACACTAACCTACAGTGAACCTCTGCCTCAATATTTTTTCCATTACATACAATATGTGCCCACTTTGCCAAGCGTCACGGCTTATTGTGTTGTGAAGCTACAGCAAGGTTGGGGGTAGGTAAACACTGTCACTTTGAAGGACAAGCTCTGTTCTGCACTGTTGTCTCCTAAGATTCACCAAGAAAGCACTTAATGTTCAGTTCTGCTGCTCTCACTGTTTATCTGCCTGATTCCTCCCTTCCATCCTCTTTTTTTTCGGTCTCAAACCATTTTCCAAGAACAGACCAAAGACTGTCAGAGAATGAAGGCTGACATGATAACTCTAATACTTTCATATTTTCTTTCTATAAACTACTAAACCAGAATCCATAGCCGAGAGCAGTTTGGCTCACATGACAAATGTAAAGTCAAAATTAACTGCACATTTTTGATCAAGTTCTACATTTCGGAATTATGTTTGAGACTGCTTACCACTGTGCTATTATCACACTTTTCCACTCGATGCATGACTGGTACGGCATGGCTCGACTCAGCTTGGTTTGGTGTCAGACACGTCATTTTCGCTGTCTTCATAGTGCGGCTCCATGAACCTGGATTTTTAAGTCTTTATAACTAAGCTACAGTTTCATTCATGCATTCGTTGTGTTCATGACTCTTCCAGTGACAACACTCTCTGCCAATCAGTCTGACAACGTCACATTTAGTATCGTCTCAGCTCACTTGAATCCTTGCCAGAGCAGGTTCTAAAAAATGTACCAGGTAACAGGTACTATGCCTCATGAAAAGTTGAGCCATGCCGGGCCATACTGCACCTGTATAGTGGATAAGCACCATAAATGTGTTAACCATAATGCACCTCATTTGTGTCTGGGTCATTTCTCCTACTTAAATGGTAAAATCTATTGACCTACAGATTTTGAACAAGAACAAGACTATTTTGGTTCATTTAATATATCAAGTTCTATGCTGGTGAAATAATTGCAATTTGTCAATTAGGTCAGGCTAAGAACTGAGCCAATGCACTGGCCAATCACATGCCCTAACAAGCTAATTATAGAATATTTCCCATCAATAACAACCACACTGAGTGTCACTAAACTCCTCACACTCACATTATACACACACATGCACACACACTGTGTCTCTCTTTCCCTCATCCTGCCTTTCTCTTCCATAGTGTGTCCTAATTTGCTCATCCACTCTGCCTGTGGGTCAGCAATCTGTCTATTTTGTGTGTCATAATTCGGAAACAATTTTTTTGGGCAAAATAGAAAAGTGGAACATCTATACTAGACAGAAGCTGATTATTCACTTGAAACATTTTTAATATTATTCTTATTAGAAGCAGTAAACAATTCTCTACATGCTGGGGAAGTCAATTTTCTGCTATTTTTTGGTTTTACTTGGTCCATGATAAGATATGGAGAGGCAGAATGAGCAACAGTACCAGCTCAGACTGGAAAACAAGTCTATGCTTTTGGCATTTTAATTCCATGGCGACAAACAATTTTGTCACTTTTATTACTTGTCAGAATGCTCCGGTGTTCACACGTGTTAGGTTTAATTAAAACCTAATCCATGAAGAAAGCAAGCATTAACAAACAGGTAGATTGATTGCATTATTTATTTGACTCTCTCTAGATCTACATGCTCAACAAGGGCATGGTAGTAATTGGAGCCTGGAGGTTGAAAGGCCTATCGCATGAGGTCAATATGGCAGCACGGCCACGCCTGTCCTGTAATAAGCTGACATAGTTACGACGTAATTGGCTGGCGCAGCCAAGCGACAAGGGCAGGCCGGATGGAAGCACTGACCGAGGAAAATTAGAGAGGATGGTTTAAGATTGATCACCGAAAACCTCTCTACCAGGCTCCTCCGCTCATAATAACCCGCAAGGATTACAGAAAGGCAGGCTGACTAATCTCAGGAAGGGAGTATAATTGCAAAGGCCACATCTCTCAGAGTGTTAGCTTTTAGAGCCTAGTCATCCATTTGTGAAAGATGATGCTTTGTGGAACAAAACAATGTGGTAAACAAAGAGCAAAGGAAAGTTGGTATAGAGAACATTTAATTATCCCCCTGCCAAATATTCTCTCAACTAAATATCACACTGCACTTGTCCTTGATATGAAAGTGCCAAGAGAATAATCTCTGTCAGTCCATGCACAACACAGGCGGCAATAAAAAAAAAAAAAAAGGTCAGGATCCATGAAGATGGTGGTGAATGAGGACATAATCTCAGTCCATTCCCCACAGGACACAGCCAGGATGATAGTATTGACAGCCAAGGCTGTTTGCCATTCAATCTAATTGGAACAGTGATTTCCATATAAACAGGCAACAAATTGTTACAAATGGCATGTTCAGTGATAGTACTTAATACAAGGTGGCAGACTGCACAAAACAAATTGGGAGCTGGAACTAGCACCTAAGTACAGACTTTAGTGCTCTCAGTGGACCAGTGGAGGAGGGAAATAAAGGAATGGTCCAATTAGGCTGATGGGCTTGAGGGAAATAGGAGATGGCTTATTGGAAAAGAAAGGGGGAGAATTTGTGACACTATGTGTCCTGTTTCTATTCTCTGGATCCTAATAGGCTATGACATGCAAGAACACATGCACATGCACCCCTTACCTGTAAAATAAACTGCAGTCCAACTGCTGTTTTCATTTTGTGCTATTGTGGAACTCCATTCATCTCAGCAGCTGGTAAACCATTTCCATTAAGTACCTGCTTGCTCCTAAGTGTGTCAAATTGAGCACCCCGAGAATCACAAGTATGGCTTTTAAATACGAGTAATTGGCCATCTTGTCAGCTTTTTAAGTGGTTGAAATGATATTGGAAAAGCACAATATACTGTTTGTGGAACCTGTTCATGGTTTAAGGCTCGTTTCCCATAGCCCTCTGCAGTCATATATCAGCTTCAAAATGCATGACATTTAGAGTACTGGCTGCTATGAAATTCATGATTTGAACACATATAGAGAATGTGACGAGAAACCACACAGTCGGCATTTTGAATAAGACGTAGTATTTATATACTGTACACTGGCAATGGCCAATGTATATAGAACTTCAAAAATAGGTACCATTATGAATTCCATTCAGCTCTGAGAGGGGGCAAAAGAAGGTTAGGCTTTGTAGAAATTCATTGATATCTACTGCTGACATCTAGACATGCCTCTACAACAAAGACAACCATATCCTCCAACAGTGACATTATGCCTTTTGTTTTTTCCTCCGCTAATAGCTCCATTTTTCTCTTGCCATATATCATATTAATTTAGTGCCCAATATGCAGTCTCGGGCTATTCTGATTTAAATAACTAATGAAGCGCTTCTTGCTGCCAAGCAAGAGCATCTGCTCAAAGAGACGCAGAGTCAATTTTCATAAATCCGAAACACCCTCTAGGGAATCACAGAGTGAGGTAGAGAAGGGATAGAGGGATGAGGAGGAGGAAGAAAAGCGTGATAAAGAAGGTTAATCTGTACATTAATGTACAAGTACAGCTATAGGCACACACACACATACACTTTGAACTGTAATGCAACAGAACACCAGGTAAGTGAGGGAGACCCCTTTCAGATTACTGCTGATTAATCCTTTCAGTTTGTAAAGTCTAAATTCAGATCAGTCTCATTAATGTACATTATTAATCCTAAAAGGCACTCAGTTATGATATCATGTCATCACTTTCACAAGAGTGTATGGAAAACAAACTATAGTGTACCCTGTAATAATTATTGCAGATGACAGATGCAGATTACAGTATGATATCTATGCACTGTCTGACTGGCTTGACAGTCGACATATAATGGAGAAAAGCCACATAAAGCTCCTTCAGTTCAGGTAGACATGGAAACATATGCCGTATGTAACACCTCCTTCACCAAGGGACATTATGTCCTTTAATTGTCTACGGTTTGACTGACAGTGCTGGAGCTCGCCATCGCCGTTCCCTGTCCATCATCTGCTGCCTGCAATTGCTGTTATTACTAATCATCTGCTCCTCCACCCATTCATCTACCTCCAGGCTTTGACTGTGGGACACATAGTTTACTGACACAAATGATCTGCACATTAATTGGACATTTCGTTTCTGATTTGCAAAACACATTTGCCTCCCATATTGATATTTCAAGAGATATTGTGAAGTGAATTGACAAATACTGTCAGTACAAACAGCATGCATTTCCTTCTGCAAACCTTCATATTAATCTTGATACAAGTGCTCAGTGGACACAATAACTGAGTCAAGACACCTAATTTGCTTAATTTACTGTCATATAATGGGGGGAAATAAAGAAATGTATAATGTATATGTTTAATTTATACCACAGAATCAGTAGTAGATTAACGTAGGTTGTGATTAATATCAAAGGCATTACCTGTGTATGATGATGCTTTGTTTTGATATTTAAAGAGACTATCCAATTTTGTAATTTTCACATAATTCCATATAAATTAGCCCTATAAAAGCCATTATTACCTCTGCACTGTTTTTTTAAAATATTTTTTTCTTTTACGTTTTTTTAAATACATTAATTAATTTAAGGTCCAAGTACTACAGTCAAAAAAAGCTGTGGTTTCTTAAAACCATAGTGACATATTTTTAGTCACTACATGCTTTTTCCATTTTAGAAAACCATAGAGCTGTGGCCTTGGGGTTGGATGTATGAAATATAACGAAGTCTCCTGCATAGAGGATCCATTAGCACAACATGGCACAATACAGGAATGAACATTATAAAGTGATATAATGTGGACCAATAACTGCACATTTGCAAAGGCAAACCTCAGGTAAATGGCAGGGCATACAGCAGAGAAAAAAATGTGATGAAAACCCTGAATGTGGTGTAGCATGCAGTAGGGGTTGTAGTTTTAGCTGCAGGGCTGTTGCAGAGTAAGTGTTTAAAAGAAACTGCAGTACAGATACCAAGTGCATGTCAGGTTAAGTCAGGATTTACTGTGACTGCACACATAAACATGTATTGCTTTAGCTGTAGAAAAAAAAAAAAATACAAAAGTCAGGTTCTAAATGGAGGATTCTGGATTCACACAGTTGTGTGACTGCATGTATGATGTTTAGAGTCCAACAGACTAGAGTTTGGCTGTACAGTGTATTGAAATTATTACTGTGATCCCATTAACCTGCTGTTGCCATTATATTTACAAAGGGGTGTTTGTGCACCACACAATGAAAAATGAGGAAATGACTCACTGACAGTCTGAGCATCCAAAGCCGGTTTCTACTGAGTGAGCGGTTCAGGTCTGTATGGTATGGTACGTCATTGTTTCTGTCCATTGTGTTGTCTGCTGTTTTGCATTTCCCAGCCCACACCCGGCCCACCGAGTAAAAGTACTGTACTCAATCAAAATGCAAGCCTAACCCAGGGCTCTACTATTCCAAACCATAAGGTACTGTACCAAACAACATTATAGAAACACAGATCAAGTTAGATTACATTTTTTTTCCAAACTGTATGTTGTCTTTACATCATTTTGACTTCACAGTTTTTTTTGTTTTGTTGTATGCGTGTGGATTGAGTAAGAGAGAGAGAGAGAGAGAGAGAGAGAGAGAGAGAGAGAGCACAACCCAGAGGTGGGAAGGACTTACTGAATGAATAACATCCAGATGCCAGTATACTAAGTGCCATTTCCTATTCACATGCACATGAAGACCATTAAAGTAGCAAAATCAAGTGACAGATATCGGCCTTCAATGGACTAACCATTGCTGGGTGAGTGTCAGCGTTCAGCCAACTGCCTAACCATATACTTGTTTCCTTCAAAAACACTCTCAAATGGGAATATTTCAAATTCTTATGGCAAACTGTATTTATCCCTGTATAATAACACTGTAAGACTTTAAGCTACACTGATAAATAACTTCTATGTCAACTACATACTTCAGGTTAGTCCTGGCTAGAATAATGATCTACATTTACAATCCGTTCACCTTATTATTCCCTGCAAAAACTGTTATTTGAATCAAATGTTGCTTATAATGGAAATCACCTGGGTTTTAGTTGGTCCAATCAGCATTGGTTTCCATTAAAGAGCAGTGGCCCAAATATTGAAGCATAACTGAGAGGATGATCACACCAGCTTATTTTTTGGTTCTTTTCTTTGATTGTGAGTGTGTGTGTTTCAGAGAGAGAGAGAGAGAGAGAGAGAATATATAAGTGTGCGCAGATAATCAGTGGGGTGAAGTCAAGTTCCCCAGTGACACCACTAGATGTGTCACAAATCAGTTCTTCTGCCATCTCCCAATGCTTGTTTCATTATCACCACCACCTCAGCCTTCACACATCCTTCACAATCACTTCAGTCCACATTGATTAGATCTGTTGCATCTTGAGTCATGAATCATTTTCTCTGCACCTAAAGGAAAATGAATTTAAACTTGTTCATACAGACACATCAGAATGTGGATGTATACTATGTGAATTATAATGTAGACTTTTATGCGTGTAAAAAAACAATAGTAGTTGCCTTTGTACTAAAAATAGGACACTGTGATGCACAAGTCACATAATGAAACTAGAGACCAGAACAAACATATTGGTGAAAAACTTATTTGTGTTAGGAAGTAAAGCTTATCAGTTAAATTATAGGCAATAACCTTACAAGTTAATCTTGGGGACCGTCCTTTCTACTCTTGCGTGCACAATGGCTTTAAAGCAATTACGGACGTGTGACCCATGTCTTGGGTACTCTTTGATGTTATTGCTGAATGGAATGTGAAGATAAACATGCATATTCATGTGATAAAATCACAATAAGCTCCTATATGCATTTGCTGTTGTGTTTTTATTTTATATATATATATATATTTCTTTTACATTTTAAGCTTGAGCTTAATCCACTAGAGACACAATACTTGCAGTAGTTCAGTAGAGCAGCATACATCAAGTACGACAGCAAAAAAATACAACAAGTACTTAACACCTGCATATACTGTATGCTTGGATGATGGGCGGGGGGCCGGCACTGAACCGTTGCTTTTTTTTTCCTCAAATCTCACTCTTTTCCCAGGGATTCTTTGAAGCAGCGAACTCTGTCTCTGCAAGATGTTCAATATTGTGTTTTCCATGAGATCAACGTGAGCCACATCACACAGTGCTGCAGAACTGTGTAAGACATGGCTAGAATGAAAGGAAGAGCACATTTACAACAGTCCTTAATTAGGATTCCTCTCAGAAGATGTGGCGCATTGCCACACAGTGTGAGACTCTGATGAGCAGAGGTCGAGAGAAAGACTGCAGTGGAAAAGACCCTCAGAAGCTATGTGTCTTTTAAACGGCCTTTGCATGTCAAAGTTCAAGATACAGTGTTTTTTTTTCATTAACACCTTGCCATTTGCTTTTGTGAGTAAGTAGCTTTTTGGACTCTAATGCCACAATTTATCTCTTTTCAAAATCACCTCCTTTGCACTTGGCTGTAATAAAAACAGCATGGAATGATGAGTCTGCCTGTTGATGTTTAAGAACAGCAAGCCATAATTACCAGAGGTGGGTGGTTGAAGTTACGGTATGCTAACCTTTTGTTTGTATATATCGGCATCTGAGGATTTCTATTTTTATGGCACTCTAGGCTACATGTGCTTTATCTACAGTATGTTATGTGTGTGCATAGTAAATCAGTTCTGCCAGTGAAGTTGAATATACAGTACATTCCCCTGTGGTCTGCAAACCTGCAAGTTTCCCTTAATTATTGTTTATTTTTAAAGATAAATTATCTCAACCATATTTGCCTAGAGATATCTAGGCAACCACATTTTAAATGGAAAGATAACAAACAAACAAAAACTTAAAAAAAAGCTCTTAGCAAAAAGAAGAACATGATCTGGAACTGAAATGTCAATACATGCTCTATTCACATTTGTTTGTGTGTCTCATTCTTAGAAAAGTCAGTAGCACCTGACTAATGAGCTCATTAGTAAATCCTTCAACAATGGAATGCTCAAAGGTTCCTCTTTATTGGTGAACCAGTGAATGTGTAAAATCTGGTCACAAAATTAAGGATAATAGCTATGAGACAGGAAAAATAAACATTAAAAACTTCAACTAAGTGGTTTCTTAACTGAGGAGCAAAAAATATTTTGCGAACATTTTATCATGATATTCATCCATATCAACATATATGAACACTTCTTATCATGATAACTTCTTTGGTCATATCTCATCAACCTTTAAGATGAGATTGTGTGATACTTCAGCAGGGCTGAATTTTCCATTTGTGGCACAGCAGATCCAAAGGAAGAGATGTGACACTTGAAATGAATAACTGTTAATAATTTACACCTCCAAAAAAAGCTAATATTTATGAGTCTTCCTTGGCTTCCAGTGAGTGCATTTGATTACTTAAAGACCCTTTGCAAATGTCTCAAAAATAATGGTATATGCTGTTTGATGAGCTCTATGATGTGATTTGGATTTAACCTCAGTTAATCAGTTGAGGCTTAAAACTTAAACAAAGGAGTGCCCTGCTTCTTACTAATGTCAGAGCAAAAGAAAAGATGGAAACCATTTAGTCAAGAGGAAGATGTAACGGGAATTCAAAGCGCGGTCTAGGCTGACACAAAGAAGAATGAAGACAAATAGATGGAAGTCTCTGACATGTCAGATTGGCTGAGAAATGAAGCCTTCACCAGTAAAAAAAATAAATAAGAAAACAATAAAAAAAAGTCAACTTACGGCGAAAATCACCACTGTGGCAAAGTCTGACAGCCCACGTCTTCTATCATGCAGTATATTTTCTCTTTATTACTGCATCGGCATGCATCACGTTCCATCTCTCCAAAGAGCAATATTTTCTTGTGCAATTCAATTTATCATAGAAGGATGCAGACAACCACTCTGTCACGTAACCACGCTGTCAAAACAATTACAGCACATGGAAAAAAAAGATTCAGAGTGAAGAGGCAATCCACAAGTAGCCACAGACCATTAACCTATCATTAGTGCAAAATTGCAAAGACTTGGAGTTGAGAAACAGTTGAAATACATATTTAATTGCATTGAGCTATGGCATGCAAAGAAACAGGGTGAAAACAGAGTGTGGTATTGTTATATTCGTATATTCTCATTGTGGCAGGGAAAAACCTAATGTGAAAATCTCTATGCAAACTTGGAGAGGATCTGTGCATGCAGTGTGTACATGTATCTGCATGTACATAGACACATTATGAAGTGTGTGTATGGTACTAAAGCAAAAGTGGTGTGAATGTGAAGATCTAGGCCAGTAATAATGAGTTTTCTGTCACTGCAAAAGCAGCCACACTGTGGTCTATTTCTGCCTCACCACTGGATCTTCTGGGCCTTGTAAAATATACCGCGTGTGTGTGATCTTCTATGAAAGGTGCCATTTCCACATATTTCTTTAGATTATTGCTGGTGTCAAAGTACATTTAAGTGACACTTTATTGATCATAATCTGTTGCACAATGTCCAAAATAAAATGACTGAAATATGTTTGATTTGTTTTAACTTTTAACATCATAATGATTACTGTAAAAGTGGATGGAATACTGACAACATGGACATAGTGGAAAAGAAGCAAATTTTTTCAAAATTTTTATTTCATTTAAGTATTCAGGAATCAGGGGATACATCCATAGCGATTTGATTGGAATGGCATTTCAAACCTCCTCTAAATGTAGTTTGGATCTATTAGGCAAATGTAACATTTAGTCCATTTCAATTTTTCTGTCAGATTGAATTCTAAAAATCAATTTGAATACAATCTATATATGACAAATATTGACTTTGGGCTGGCAATTTGAACAAGGCCTACGTCTGCTCGACTGCACTTCAGCTGCACATTAGTGGATGCTGTACCGTCTGGTATATAGCAAACATATTATGTTTGTGTTTTGTCACCCTCATTTCAGTGACTGCACATGTTTTTTTGTTATGCTATGCATACAGATACAGAATCAAATCTATAGTATTACAAGTGTTATTAGCACCAAACAATCCTTGACAGGACAGCTTTGTCAAAATACTTTTTGCAGGAGTTTGAAAATGTGGGAAAAAAAAATACATGTTCTCATCCCCATATAACAGATGCATTATGATGTTTTGCAAATATGTTTTTTAAAAAGTACACAGTTGAAGTTATGTGTAATATAAATGCTTATTTGTTTAGAGAACGGCAAAAGCTGAGATGAAAACGGAACCATTGTAATCACAATACTTTTCTTGAGGTTCAATTTGGATAAGGCATATTATTACATTATTTAATTATTATTTATTTGTTACATTTCCATTCAAAAGGAAGGAAAAAAGAAGGGATACTTTAATCTGGATGTGCGTGTGAGCATTACTGTGTGAGAATATGCATGCGTGTGTGCACACACCATGTCTAGGACAACACGTCCACATGCTAACAAACCAATATGCACCTAATCAATCTTATCTGTTCTGCACATGTGCACACACACATGCTGAGGACACAATTACAATGCTTATGGGCATGCAGTTGATTAGCACTAACCTAGTTCAATGAAGTTCCACAGCATGTAGGTCACTATAATCCAAGAGCAGTACAGTGGTGTGTGTATGTGTGTGTGTATGTTCGTATATTGGTAGCTTTGTGAGGCCAAAAAAAAAAAAGAAAGAAAGAAAAAAACTCATAGGGAGTGAAGATATTTTGGGAAAGTTGGGACATCTTTAAAGAGATTAAGGCCTGGTTTTAGGGTATGGTTAGCCACTTGTGTACGGTAAGGGGCTAGGGAATGCATTATGTTTATGAATGTCTTTGCTCCAAATGCTAGAGCTCACATTACTGTGGATGCCGCACCGATCCGCCTGTTGATCTCCTGCTCCATTCTCCCCTCACTCGTGAACAAGACTGAGATAACGAGATACTTAAACTTCTCCACTTGGGGCAGGATCTCATCCCCAACCCGGAAAGGGTACTCCACCCTTTTCTGGCTCAAGACCATGGTCTTGGATTTGAAGGTGCTGATCTCATCTCGGCAGCTTCACATTCCGGTTGCGAACCACTCTAGTGAGAGCTGAAGATCACGACCCGATGAAGCAAACAGGACCATGTTGTCTGCAAAAAGCAGGGACCCAATCCTGAGCCCACCAAATTGGACCCCTTCAACACCCTGGCTGCGTCTAGAAATCCTGTCCATAAAAGTTATGAACAGGATCGGTGACAAAGGGCAGCCCTGGCGAAGTCCAACCCTCACTGGGAAAAGATCCGACTTACTGCCGGCAATGCGGACCAGACTCTGACACCGGTCGTACGGGGTCAGAGGGTCTGGTAACCCATATTCCCAGAGCACTTCCCACAGGACTCCCCGGCACCCTCTAGGAGAGTGTAGAGCTGGTCCACCATTCCATGACCAGGACAAAAGCCACACTGCACTGAATCCGAGATTTGACCATCCCACGGACTCTCCTCTCCAGGACCACTGAAAAGACCTTACCAGGGAGGCTGAGGAGGGACACATGCACACACATTCTCATATTTATATCTATTTTCTGCTCAAGGCCTCATCCCTAACATTAACCATAACCAGCTAATGCTGAATCCTAACCTTCACCTAACCATAATTCAAATATTAGCCCTAAATCCAACCAGTGCCTCAGAAATGAGGTTCTGCCATATTAGGTCATATTAGGTCAGGTTTTGGTCCTACTGATCCTGACAAGGTTAGTGTTTTGCCAGAAAAGGTCCTAAATAGGTGACAAATGCACAGACACACACATAGAAAGCTTAACTGCTCTTAATCAAACAATCATATGGGATTTTCAAATTTACATTCATTCAAGGTGAGCTCAAGGCATAACACGATCCTGTGTTCTGATTTGGCAACATCAAATGCAACAAACACTAACAATCCTCATTCCTCATTGAGTAAACTTAAGCATGGCCAAGTGTGATTTTGCCATATGGCAAGCACAAAATGTTTCTGTATCAAAAAAACCGCCATTAGTTAATAAGGTGTCGTGGTCCAGCTGGATTCTAGTTCTTTTGAAAGAATGAGAGAAATTTGATGATGGGGAGAGGAGAATTGGGTTTAAGTCATGGCTAAATAATGACTAGGCGCTGGCAGGCCCTGTTTGGCCCTGTTAAAAATATGCCTTGCCACAGCATGTGGTGAATCACAGACAGTTTTCACAGAGTTTACTCAACTCTCTGTCTAATTGTAGTATATTGTCTACTCGTGTTGTTTCTGCTGAATCCTGTGTTGACCTCAGTTCAATGCGACCGTGGCACTCAATTAACAAAAACATTAAAAAAACAAATGAATCTGTGAACTTCTCACTATCCTTGCAGCGGACAGAACTACTTGAACACCACAATAAAAGATAAAAGACCAATTCGCACCCAAATAAAGGCATGTTTACAAATATAACTTTGTATAATGAGATTGTCTAAAAACTATCTCCAAGGGAAGGATAAAAATGAAGAACCACTCTCCTGCAGCAACCAATTAGACCACAGAGGATTGCTGCCCCAAAATATCTTTTTATTGAGATGTTCAGATCTTTTTTTTTAATAAAATACAAATGCAATCTAAGGCAGTGTTGAACAATGTTTGGGCTTCTAACAAGAGTTAATAAAGTTTCTCTAGGCTTATTCAAATGAAACTTTTGTACTCAGTGATGCACAAACAAATGTATCCCATCCATAGACGTGTTTATTATTTTACAAACAATAATGTGCATTTTTGCTGCTAGAAAGACTTGAAACAATGCGACAAAGTCTGCTTCTAACTACTGACGATAAATTGTTGTTGTGCTAATAAGGACGCCACAACATTGCCTTTCTCCACTCCTTAATGCAAACCACAGGTAACACATGAGAAGACAAATACACGTGCAGCACCACTCACAAACACAGCGTGTTGCACAGAAATAGTCAGACTTTCTACATTCTTTGAAACACTATGAAAAAATCAGGGAGCCTATTCTGAGGAGGGGACTCATGAATTGAAAAACAAAGCTCTGTATGTTCTCTGTGAAAGTGCGTGATTATTGTTTCCCCATGTTGGGATTATGATTACCTACAGCCTTGTTTCCCCCACAGTTCTGTCTTATTCTCATACTTCACCTGCCCACCAGATGTTACTGGACTGACCTCTAACCACTATATCCACTGCATCATCTTGTCAAATGTTTGCTTATGTCTCATTTTGCTGAGCATACTGTGGACTCTATGTCCACAGTATGCTCTATATATAATATATAGACCATACTATACTATGTCTTGACTGTACCTGACAGTCCACTTGTCTGTCAAGTTTGTCCTTGTGATTTAATCTATTAAAATGTTGTTCTGTCTGAGAGTGCGGCTCAGGGGCATTATGTTGTCCAAACTCTGAGCGAATACTGAGCGAACCCAATCTGAATCCAATACATGTCCTGGATGTTTTTGTTCGAGCCCAACAAATACCCGACACAGTGAGAGTAAGCTGAAGCATACTGTGTTGGTGTCGGTCAAGTCAAGTCAATTTTATTCATATAGCCCAACATCACAAATACAAATTGCCTCGAAGGGCTTCACAGTCTGTACAGCAAGTGACACCCTCTATCCTTAGACCCTCGGTGGTTGTAAGCCCTTATTTATGGCTACAGCAAACGACAAAAATTATTGTAACAGCCAGGATGCAGCAAATACTACACAAATGAATACACATGCAAGCACAGACACACACAGGTCACACACTGTATCATTTATCACCAGTACTTATACAGTAGGTATAATAAAGTTCAGACTCACCATTAACAGCAATCAGCTCTTCTTAATTAACTCTTGTGTAACTAACCACTGATAACTATTCAAATTATCCAACCATCATGGTTTATTTTGAGTTATTGTGGTGGAATACCACGGTTTCTACTTATTATCACTTAATTTTACTTGTTGTATATGAGGTGTCTGACATTCCATGACTAAATGCAACCAGATGGTAACGAGCTGTTGTTTTGAGTTCGGGGACATGAGTGATATCTGTTTGACCCTGAAGGTTAAAGATTAGCTATGCCTTTAGGCTCGCTTTCACCCTGGGTGTTTACACAGGTGGCCCCAGGAACCTAAAGAAGCAAGGCCTGAGTGTATATAACGGATATGGGTAGAAGCTGGAGTTAGGGGTATCACATTGGCTGCCGATCCTCTCACAGACAGCACCGGGATGTCTGTTTAGATGCTGTGTTTCCTTGTAATAAACATTGTTATATGCAAGAAATACAGTGTCGGCGGAGTCTCCTTCATCATCTGCACATCACCATACAAGAGAAACAACATACATTTATGTATTAAATGTTTACGCCATGTTTTCAATAAAGCATTGGAAATTACTATGTTAATTGACATAACCGAACTCAGCCGTGCTCTAGCCGGTACTTGAGCCATACCTTCTTTTACTTCTACCACCACTTGTGTGATCTGCATGCTTTATTTCAGAGAGGGATTTCCAATTTGCAACACACATGCACTTACATACAGTATGTACCAACTGCCTGATTAAATGACCCGAACACATCACACTGTACACACTAGGGCATGACTCAAGCTGCATTTTTGTGTCCAAACTCAACCAAGCCTGAGAGAAAAGGCACTGAACCGAACTCTAACCTGACAGGCATTTTGTTTTTGAGCCCAACCCAGTCACCCAGTCCACCATCATTGGCTGGGGTAACCTGAGTTTTTACTGCCCAAAATCTTATCATTTTATAAGTTTGAGTGTTGCTTTCAAGTGCTGCCATGTAAATATTGTGCCCAAGGTCTGAACAGGATATAGCCAAACAAAGACTGAAGATGCACTGGGTTTTATTATAAAAGTGCCATGGTGAGTAAGCGAGCCCAACCAATGTGAGTGACACTGAACTCAGACATAAATTAAAATATTTTGTCCAAACTCTTGACTTGACCCACAGGGTAGAACCGGACACCATTAACCTCAGGTCAGGTATCCATGCTCTAGTACAGACCACAAACTCTACTGTATGCACATGCAAAAAACCCAAAAAACAAAAAACAATGCATACAAGCCTAACATTAAACACTTGAAATCTATTTATTCAGTCAAAGGTGGTCACAGTCAACTATTAAGAAGTAGAACTGCACAATTACATGTAATGTGCTGCATGGATAGAGATTAAGCAGATTACAAAAACTGTTATAGGGGCCAGTGAATCTCTTCCTAAGCTTGGCCTGCAGGCACACACACTGATCGCATAGTATTCATAAGTAGGCTTTGTCTGCAACCTGCCAGCTCTATAATCAAAATGAAGAAGAGCAATCTTCCGCATGAATGTGCCCTCTTATTGAGTTCTTTTTAAAGGACGGAGATCTGAAATTATGCTTGTGTAAGAGCTTTGTTTTATGTAAGATGGATTCAGGCTCCTTGCTGGCAAAAAAAATAAAATAATAATAATAAATAAATAATCAGGAAATGGGATTGTGGGATTTTATTATTTACTACTTGATGTGGCAAAAATAGTCTTCTACTTAAGAAAGTATAATAAAGCTCTTTTGAAAACATGATAAAAGAAGAAAGGTAAAAAGGAAGAACAAAATAAAACAGCAAGTACCCATCTGTGTCAGGTAGGTACACTATACATTTATTGATGTCTTGTGCATTTAGCTTCAGCAACAGATGGCGCATATATAATACAATCAAATATTTTTTTATATCTAAATCTATACCAGGAAAGTTTTAAAACTAGGAGCTTACCTTGCATCTACAGCTGCGTGCTTTATATATACATACAATCATGTACATACAGTATATATGAAGCATCTCTGCCTCAGAAATATGACTGAAATAAATATATGCAGTGCTAAGCAGGGAGGACTTAATTGGTGAGCTTTCACGCTGCACAGCAGTGTGGCATGAGAGACTCTGACTCCTGCATGTCACAGAAGTGGCTGTGCCTAAAGATCGATTATTATTATTATGGTTTTCCCTCCAAATCCTGGCTTTCTTGGTGGGCGAGAAAACATCCCTCACAGAGGCTTAGATGAAGGCATAAAGCACGGTAATCTGACATGAGTGCACACAAATAAAACCATGTGTTTTTGCACACATATGGAACCAACAATGAAGGGATGAGGCATTTGCACACATGCTCTCATCTATTTCTTCTCCCAGCCCTGTCCTTGAACAGTAGATATGGGAGTTTGACAAAACCAGTCAATTAGGGAGAAGCACTAGCTTCCTCCAGAAAAAGCAGAGAGGAGAAAATTGAAAAGAAGCACAGAGACAAGAGGCAAAGAGGTAACAAAATGTAATGCAGATAGAATGATGGTGGAGATGAAAGGAGGGGACCAGCACTGTACTTGTAAAAGTCAGCAGTAGCATTACTGGAAAACATATTAAAACAGGGTGAAAAAAGAACAAAAAGTTGTCATGGAAATATTGTTCAGTAACCATGGGTGATACTTTTACAAATTGGGTGTTTACATGGGATTTATGGGAGAGGCACAAAACCCTCAAGCCCCCCAAAAAAAAAGAAAAAGAAAAGAGACAGAAGGTGCCTGTGAGGTGAAGTCTGAGAGAGTAGTAGACAGAAGTGTGAAAAAGAGCACAAATGGCAGCTACCACGTGGAAAATGCATAGCCTGGAGCACTCTGACATTTCTACCCACTCAGTGATCAATCTCCTTCCTCCATCTCCCTCTCTCTCTCTCTCTCTCTCTCTCTCTCTCCCTTTGCCTCTCCTCACTCTCCCTCTCATCAGTCTCTCCTTGCCAAATCGCATGAGGTTGATTTCCTTTCAAGTGCCAGCGTGTGTGTCATAGACAACACTGGCATCATGTCTCTTTGTTTTCCATAATGAGGTGGAAAAAATAGGTTAAGTGTATAGATTTAAAAAAAAAAAAAAAACCCACTGAGTGGGTGGCAGGGTCTCAGTTTCACCATCAGCAACCAAACCAAGACACATGGACCATGGAAAAAAAAAGACTGACCTCACGCATAGCCATATGGGGTTTCGATTATTTACATTTATTTTTTTTTCACTGTAATGTTGCGCATATGAATGTTTCAGCTCGTACCGTACATGCACTTGAGACCACACTTTAAAGTATTTAAGCTAAGTTAAGTGGTAACACTTAAGTGTTAGAAAAATACAGGTAAAAGACACAAAGGCAACTCGCACAAATGTCTTCTTGAAATGTACAGTAAGCTGAGATGCGATTCAACAGAACCACCAAAAGAAACAGCCTTGCACTCAGAAACACGTCCCTGAGGTTCTGCCTCTTTTGTCTTGGCTGTGATAGTGAGTCTTGTTTTGTATCCCGTGATCTCTGCCTGTCTCTCTCCTTGCAGCCTACAAACACACACATATTTATTACTCCCTGGCTGTGCTCTATATGCTGGATTAGCCAGCTCTGAATCAAATATAAATCAGCTAATGGGGCTGTAAGTTCAGCACCATAAACAACACCTTTTTGATTTGTGGGATAAGGGAACAGACTTCCATAAGACATAAGAGTTTGCTCACTTATTTTTGTTTCTTTTTTCTTTTTTTCTTTTCAATGGCAAAGGTGGCAACATTCACTTTCTTCCTTTGCAGCTTTCCATCACACTAAATAAATTATCTGCTTTCACATTCTAGCCTTTCCACCAACAAAGTATTGTGGAGACACAGTGTGAAGCATCCGCCAACCAGACACAAATTAAGTGTCAGTAGGTGAGACACTGTGGGCAGACTGCATTGTTCCAACAAGCCAGATGCTCAAGGGACAAGGCCGCACATGTTTTAAGGTCTCAAAGTATCCCCTCCTCCATTTGATTTGTGCACTTGTTTGCACAACAGTGCTGACCAGCTCCTGATCAGCTGTGGGTGTGAAAATTCAAGTAAAGTCAAGTTAATTTCACTCCATGTTACTCCTTCATCCCAGAAAAAAGAAAGAGCAGGCCAAGGGCAGCAAAGTTAATGTTCATCTAAATGCACTGAGGGCAATTAAAACGAGATAAATACAAGAATATACGTATGACACACTATATATGTATATACTGTATATAAAACCCTTGTGTGATAGATGGCTAATGAAACACAAATTATGTAGAAACAATACAGTCCATAGAAAGTGACATGAATGCAGCACAGTACAGCATTATATTGCTAATGACAGGAGGGAAAGCTCATTACCATAATTAAAATGAGATCATTCTCTTGAATGACTAACATCCCACTACCCTCCTGCTGTTGTCATCATCTTCATCTTCATCATCATCATCATCATCATCATCATCATCATCATCGCCTGTACTTTCCTGTATCCCTTTATGTTACCATACACATTTTTTCACACTGAGTCTCCTCACAGTGTGCCTGAGGAATAACACAGATATGGTACAGTAAGCCATAACTACTGTAAGCCCAGAATAAAGACAGATGGGAGACTATCCAGGAGAAAGCCACTCAGAGAGAGAGTATAAATTAGCTTGGTCCTGACCATAACAGGAAGCAGAAATTACTAAAGCTCTGAGCAAACACTGGAAATAAAAAAAAATAAGCAGGTGTCTTGGTAGGATATCAGAAATCCCTTCTCTGAGAAGCCAAATATTTGAGGATGTTTTTTACAAGTCCATGACATATTTAGGGTTTTAAAGATGGCTTAGTTCAGGACAACCAAGACAACCAGAAAATGGGTGAAGGAAGCAGCAGAGTCCAGACAATTTTGAACAGGGTAAGAGCAGTAGCGGGATGTGCATCAAGCAGAGAGAACAGCAGGATGTAGCAGGGCAGGTTCAAGAAAGGCTGATTCTCCTCTCAGACAACAAAGCTGGATTTTGGCAGCTCTAACGCCTGCACACTTTAACAAGTTCCCCAGTACCCAAAACACCATGCAGGGCCACACTATGAATCCTATCCAAGTACAAAATATAAATAGATAAAAGATGACTGGGGCACATGGTACAGCAATCAGAGTGTGCCTAATAGTGTACTCTGTGACTGAATGGAGGTTTCAGTTTTTTAAAGCCCCGTACAGTAGTTTCTCACATAACAGTCAGTGGCAAGCACATGCATAAATGTGACAAAACTGATACACACCCAGACATATTGTAGGCATACAAAGAAACCACAGTGACACAAATATGCAACACAAAACAACAACAGAAACTCGACTTGGCTCATCACTTCCTTCCTAACATGCAAAACATATCTCACAACTCCCTACATCTTGTACATGATTAATTTTAGACAGCCTCTGTGGCATGGGTATAAATACTACATGAAAATGCTGTCAAGAAATAAAACAGACTTTATTTTTGAGCAATATCCTCTACTCTACTGAGCCACGGTTAAATGGGCTTTTCTTCCTTTCTTTCCTCTCCGTTTTAAAACACAAAGCAAGGCTGTAACAACCATCTCTCCAAGGAAAAGTGTATTTATTCGCGGCCACCTGTTCCATAGTCTTTGGGTACAATGTTAACTTCAGGCACACCACATTGCCGTACATCCCGTGGCATTATGAGATCAAGTAACAAGATGCAAATGGCTGGAAACCTCTGTAATTTAGGAGCATGTTTAAGAGATATAGCATTCAGTCAAAGTGGAATCTTCTTATTCTCAATGGGTTGTGTGTGATGGTGCTGTGGCTATCACTGTTGCCTGACAGCAAGTTCACCGGTTCAAATCCCTGTTTACCTGAGTGTGATTCTGTCTTGAGTTTGCATGTTCTCCCAATAAGCACATGGGTTAGAGGGATAGAACAACCCCCACCCACCTACGCACACACACACACACACGCATACAGAGGGAGAACATGCAAACTCCACACAGTAAGGCCCTTGGTTGAAGTGGTGACCTTCTTTCTGTGAGGCAACAGTACCAGCCTGCAGCTTTCATACTTCCAGCTTCCGTCAATTAGCCATGATGAAAAATGCAAAAATGAGAAAAGCTGTGTGGAGCCAAAAGACCCATTCAGTATTGTGTGAACTCATTTGACATTGTTTGAATGTTAAGGAGTATTATTTACAAATTTAAACTCCATGAATTTATTTTTTGAACGTATACATTCTTTTTGTTCCAGGAGATGCCTACTGTACTCTTAGGGCTTTTTATTTATCTGTGGACATACTTTGTCACCACACTGTCATCTCAACTGCGCAAGAAATGCACACACAACTTACCACGATGTTTGTAATTAAAATCAGGTTTGAGATGGGTGTGGTCTAACCACTTGTGGGTTGGGAAATCAACATGTTGACGCACATGATGTGAGACCATTGCAAGACGGTCTCTGGTTGTATTTGATTTAAATCTTGAACAAACATCCATAATATGCTAATTCAACATACTTTTAGTTGTGTTTGTTCATTAAGCAAACTCATGACAACCTAAGATACAAGCAGACGTGCTTGCAAAATGTGGGGAAGGATGAGTAAATAGTACCATATAAAATAAGAAACCCCAAACTAACTAATGAAAGTTACAAAAGGTAATAGTAGAGACTCTAAATTGACATCTCAAATATTTCACTCCAGCTATACTATAAAAACATGCACCATATTTTCTGTTCCCACCACCACTTCATTTTACCAATTTCTTTTTGATGAAGGTTTATGATTAAAGGAAAAGATGTAAACTAGTTACTGAGACACATGATTCAATTGAAGATAATCATAATATAATGTAGAGACAAAAGGAAGATTCCAATAACCAAACAATTCTGGCCCTTTTAAATTGAGGATTAAATCACATTGAATGGAATTTATTAATGGCAAATTCTGAATTCTTGTTTTTTTTTTTATCCCTTCTAATGAAAATGGAGAGTTCAATCTAATGACACCATGCTGTTTAAGTTGTAAAGGACTTCCGTTAAACTTTACAACTGGCAGATTTATGCTTCACAAATCAGAGGGGAATGCAGAACAAGTAGGCCATGGAGTCACAGCCATTCCTCAAATGCCAAACACTCAAGAGGGAAACTCTAATTAATCTCGTACACCTTTAGCACTGTGGCCTTTTCATATCCATGTCTTTTGAATTGGAAATTAAAACTCAGTTGGATGATGTAGATTAAAATGTGTTGAAGCGAAGACCGAATTCCTGAGGTGTGCATGAAAAATATCACTTGAACAGCAAAATGTAGGGTGTAAGCTGGCACTGTGTATTCTGACTCTAATAAAAAAGTGTTTCTTAAAGTCAAGGAAGGAAGCTCAAAGGGCTGAATTTTAAGGATGTAACGTCATAAGGTGAGGGACCGATGCATCGCATTCTATAAGGGGCTGAGTCCTTCTCACCGAGAGTGCACCCTCAGCACCCACAGTCCTTTGCACTCATGTTTTGACAGGAATGAGCTTCTCGCAGTCTTTAAGTGCTAGGAGGGAGTCTAGCCTTGTCGCTATAGGCCTCAACTTACGAGGCTCTACCCTACCAAGGAAGGATCCTCAACACTTAAAGACTTAAGAAGGAGAACTTTATCTTTAAAGAATACTTAAAGATAATTCCACTTCATTGTTTCTCGTGATATGATGTGTTGCATGGTAATCCTCACTGTGTTACTGATTATGTGTGCATATCAACTACAATGCAAATATTATTATGTGTGAGTTACAGCGACCAAGTGTAGGTAAGCTGTGAGACAGGTAGCACAGAGCAGCCTCTGGATAAACTGCAGCCTAACAAATTGAGTGTACCACTCTGATGCCTGTGAGCACGACTGTCGAGCCTGTACACAGGACTACACAAGACTGGCATGATGCTGGTGCCTTATCGCACTGTTGCAGGCTTTGCACTATAACTGAAAAAAGTAAGGATTTCTTCACAGCTTATTGTTTTTCATTAGACATAATTGATTATGACGAAGGGAATTACTGTGCTTTTCAGGTGCCAAGAGAGGACAAAGTCTCATGACAGTGTTGTTGAAATCATCAGCTGGGAGGCAGCAAACACACAGAGCAGAGCAGCATCTGTATTTGGGAGCTGACCATGCAGAGCGATTGATGTATAATCAAGGTAAACGTTTAATGCCACTGCCACCACATCTCTGCAGGGTGTGAAGAGAGATTTTTTTTGCATGTTGTGTGGTGTAGGCCTGGTGCTACGGGGGGTGGGGGTGGGGGGGGGGTGCATATGGCTTATCATCCTCAGTTGCAATTTTGTGTATTTCCCCCCCAATGTTTAAGATGCATCCATCTATAGAAATCTATTGAGAACAACAAAAGTACTGGATGAGATACATATGACTGCAGGACCATGCTGTTATAGTGGAACAGGGTGAAAGAGATAGGAGAAATGAGAGAAATACAACAGCTGTTTCCATGAGCCTCCCCTGCTGATTTTGACTGAAAGCCATTCAAAACAATATTTTGCGCTTTTCTTTTCTTCTTTTTTTTTTTTTTTTTTTTTTTGGGGGGGGGGGGGGCTTTACTCAGTTTAACTTTGAACCACTGTGGTATTTAGTTTTTCGGAAGCCATACAAGCTAAACTTTAAAAACTTCATCCAGTACTGTATGATAAGTGTACTATACACTTAACATTAAACATCAGTGATGATGTCTGTGAAAACCACTTTGATTGCATGAGGCTAGCTTGTTCAGTATGTGTCGGCATTTCAGTGAGGTAATTATTATGACCTCCACCAAGGAGGTTATGTTTTCGCCAACTGGATATAGGAATATTTTTTCATTATATGCCGAAGCGCTCGCTACAAAGCCTGGTCACGTGACGCAAGTGCAGCACCACATTCATTTATGTTCATGTACTGCCACCTTGCGGCAATTTAATGGTACTGCAGTTTATTACCTCTGCCAAGGAGGTTATGTTTTTGCCAATGTTTGTTTTTGTCTGTTTGTCTGTTAGCAAAATAATTCAAAATGTTATGGACGGATTATGATGAAATATTCAGGAAAGTTGTGTAATGGGACAAGAAACAGATGATTCGATTTTGGTGGTGATTCAGATCACTGTCAGGATCCAGGATTTTTTTGAAGGACTCTTTATCATTGTTTGGTGAAGGTCTGCACTCTCAGTGCTTCTAGTTGGTCTTGTTGCTAATCTTGGGGAAAAAATGATTGTCAACAATGAACGTGATCATCCTGGATGTTTCTTATTGCAGGCCTCTAATCTGCTTTAAAGCCATGTGGATTTAAAGCAGCAGGGACTCAGGACATAAGAGCTAAAGCCACTTGTTTCAGCTTTAATATAAATTCATCTTCACTGACTGAAAGATTTGAATTTATTTAAACATCTCTCACAGTTCCATTGAAACGGAGCATGGCTGAGCCTCATTCATACATTCATTTTCCTATATATATTTATACTTTTTCCTATTTCACATCAGGAGGATTATTTTTTTTATTATTCAAATATTTGCTTCATTCCCTTAAAGGCACTATAATCACATTTTAGCCCTACAAGGGAGCTGTTATATAACATTTTATATACAGTAAATACTGTATATATAATATAATATAATATAATATAATATAATATAATATAATATAATATAATATAATATAATATAATATAATATAATATAATATAATATAATATAATATAATATAATATAATATAATATAATATAATATAATATAATATAATATAATATAATATAATATAATATAATATAATATAATATAATATAATATAATATAATATAATATAATATAATATAATATAATATAATATAATATAATATAATATAATATAATATAATATAATATAATATAATATAATATAATATAATATAATATAATATAATATAATATAATATAATATAATATAATATAATATAATATAATATAATATAATATAATATAATATAATATAATATAATATAATATAATATAATATAATATAATATAATATAATATAATATAATATAATATAATATAATATAATATAATATAATATAATATAATATAATATAATATAATATAATATAATATAATATAATATAATATAATATAATATAATATAATATAATATAATATAATATAATATAATATAATATAATATAATTTAAATAGCTTGTATGCCTGATTCTTATGGAATTGACAGACGCTGATAATGGCACTGGAATCAGTTAACAATGTACATTTACACAGTAGCACCAGGCCAAGTTTAAAATAAATAAAAAAAAAAAAAAATAAAAAAAAATATATATATATATATATACTTGTAAATAGTAGGGAGTCCCTGCTTCATCTTTACATCGGTATAATATAATATAATATAATATAATATAATATAATATAATATAATCAAGGTCCAGGTTAACTTTATTTATATAGTATATATTAAAACAACCTCTGTTCCCCCAAAGTGCTTCACATGCTTAAATTAAGTTAAAAGAAGCAATAAGACCCAATAAGGCAGTGTTTCCCATTCCTGGTCCTCAGGGCACACTGCATGTTTTAGATGTTACCCTGCTGCAACACACCTGATTCAAATGACGGGGTCTTTGGCAGAGCTTGATGATGAGCTGAAGAGTAGGTGTGCTGGAGCAGAGCAACATCTAAAACATGCAGGACAGCACAGTTGTGCCCTGAAGAACCAGGGTAGGAAAACACTGCAATAAGGAACACTACGTTCGGGATGTCTTAATTCTGAGACAAGTAGAGAGAAAAGTAAAGTGTTACAGTAGCATTATGGGTCAGACCTGCCCTCTAGACTCGTAAGTAACTTGATGCATGCATATTGTTGCATGTCTATTTTCATAGTCTGTTTGCACAATCACGGTAGAATTGCTCAGCTGCTAATACTGGCGGAGATTAACTTTTGCTTTGGTATCCTTTGGTTTATAGCTGAACACCGACTGGTTATTGACATTTAAAATGGAAAGCTCTTGTGCTTTTCCAACAGCTGTATAACCTTGTGAAAGATTACAAAAAGCCTGATTTAAAAAAGAGATCATTTAAGGTGGAAAATACCTGGTCACAGTTTTGTACATTACAATAGGGTATGGATTGTGATTACTTAAAACAAGCCCTTTGCGCCTGTACCATGTATTAAATATCACATATATTGACATCGTATACATACTTTATATGCATTGACTGCAGCTATATGAGACTGACATTTCGGTTTTTTTCCGAGATAGGTAAAGAACACACTTCCATTCTATTTCTTTTGCCATCTGTGATAGGTGGCCAGAGGCAGCGAGCAATTGCTGAGTAGTTTAAATATGCACTTAGTCTGGGCAGTCCAACAAAAACCTAGGTAGAGAGAAAAATAAAGTGGGGTTGCTTTTAGGAAGCACTTCTTTTAATATTCAATTGTAACAAAAATATTTTAGGGATGGCTTCCACGGTTGGGTTATTTTGAAAAGCACACTAAAAGAACATCATAAAGAGCTCAGAGTGTCCAATTTGCTAAAAATGTCAAAAGACCACACTGTCTCTGCGGGCAATTATTCAGAACCTACTGACCAAGATGAAAGCCAGTAGCACTTGGGTGGATTCTGAGTTGTTGGCAGAACAACTTGGCAGAATTGGCAAAATATCAACCAAATTCCATATCCTTCATGTCCCAGTGGCTCTCCTCTTGCTCTGTCTCGAGCCAAAATGGGGACAAGATGATAAAGACCCAACCGGCAACCACTCATCTCTCCCACTGTGGCATCATGAGTGAAAATGAAATTGATTTGAAAATCCTATCTTGGACCAAGCTGGAACAGAAGGGATTATTGTGTTGATTGTACTAATACTGTGTCTCTGCCTCCCACTCCTCCCTCTCACACCATAATTTGACCCACCATACTCCTCTCATTGTTTTTTTTTTTTTTTTGTCTCTCGTTCTTGGTGAGTACTCTCCTTTTTCCTTTTCATTTCTATATTTCCATCATTAAGAGTCCTCTTCTTCCTCTTCCTCTTTCATGTACACTCTACAAAGCAGGATCAACGGTTCAGTGCTAGCAGAGAGAGAGAGAGAGAAAAAGAGGAGGGAATAGAAAAATTAAGAGATACAGGCACATCTTTGCCCCAGGGAGGCTCTTACCTGTAAAAAATAATGCAGCACTCCAAACAGATGGGCTGTGGAAAGACATATCAAGACCCCTTGGGGGTTGGACATCCCAAATAATCTTGCACTTTTGCCCTCTGCCTGGAAATCCAGACATTGATCTGTTTTCCCTCCATTCTGCTCTGTCCACTTGGAATACAGCCTGGACTGTACTGTCCACACTATCAGCTTCCCTAAGCTGTGAACTATCTGTGAAAATTAATATCCGCATTGCATCTTTATCATATACAGGAAGTGACAGCAAGAATCTATGCAATATCAACACAAAGGTACATGTGTCTCTTTTCCCTCTGTTTTTTTATCCTTTTTTTTCTTTTGTTTTTTTCCTGCAAATTTTGAAATATTTCTATGCATGATGCAAAAAATGCTTATGTTTAAAATCAGTAAAGCAATCCCAGCAAACTGACAGCATGCAGCATAATCCTAGAAAGGTTTTAAACAGTGCATTTGTGTCAGTTTATCACATGACTACAACGCCATGGTTTATCCTTTTTTTTTTTTAGATCTATGCTTTTCAAATCAGTGTTACAGGATAAAGGTGAGATTTTCAGCTAAAACAAATATATTTCCTGAATGTTCAGCCATTAAGGTTTTAACATCAGAATAACTGTATACACTATTCTATAACATTGTAGATTGTACTAAAACTCAAATTAGACAAACATTGTGTCTTGTGGTGTCGGTGCCACGAGCAGATTTCACACACAAAACATCTGTTTGGTTGAAATTGAGAACAGAGTCCCTAAGCTTTGTGAAGATCCTCAGGGGCACAGCACAAGTGCAGAATCATCTTCTCTCAAAGTAAAAAGCTAGGCACAGTGCACTGTCAAAACACAGATAATTGACCCAGAGGAGAGCAATCACAGAGACTCTGTCATTAATACTTTAATAAGCAATTGTCAATTATCAGGTCTTCGTCTGACATTGCAACCTTCCCCTTAAGGGCACAGCAACGCGTGGGACTCATAAAAAAAGCAATTAAAAAGTAGTGTAACTATTGTGAACCAGACATAGCTTGAAGAAATGCTAAGAAACTTTGTTTTGTCCTCTTCTCTTTCAATTTATATTGTTACTCGTTCATTATGAGGAGTTTCATTTCACTTGTTGGCATCATACTTAAAAAAAGGGACTTTTGCCATTGGTTAAGGGGCTGTGAGAAATGTGGTGTATATAACTGACCTAAATCTTTTGGGTCTCCAAATGCTGTGATGCAGGCCTAGATTTAATATGCTAGTACTTAATGCTCAGGCTTTCCAGGGGCAAATGTCACTTCAAGCAGATAAAAGTGTTCAAAGAAATGTCCCCCTTTAGTAGTTAGGTAATCTGGGAACTCAAAACAGAGCCACCACACCATTGAAACGGCAGAAAGCTTAGGACACAGTGTGCTTAGAATGTTTTGTCTGAGTAAATCATGTTACACAAGGCCATCTAAGAATCCAAAGCAACTATATGACTTATATGGTTACTAAAATTTAATCTTAGAGGGTGGAGCATATCAAATGAGCTCCTATATACTTCTCACTGCAAATGGTGTTGTGAGAATGTTTACATAAGTCCCCCCACAGTCACTGTTCTCCAGATTAATCGCTTTCAGATTAACCCTTTGGTGACCTGCTTAGAAGTCCAAACGTACACAGTATCTGAATCTAAATGTGCTGTTGATTTGGGAAAAAAAAAACAACTTACCTCTGAATTTCTGTGTTATATGACAGAAGATGAGCAAGTGAAAATCAGTTAAGATATGCTGCATTTCCCCATAGACACTTATATAGTCCAGTAGAGAATGAAATTCTTGGAACAAATCAAAAAATGTGCTATCGCAGAAACATTCTAATTATTAATTCATGATGATATAAATGTACCATATTTACAGTAGATCTCTCTGGCATCTTGTTCATTTTAAATGTACCACAGAAATGACTTCAAATGACCACAGAACTGACATCAATTAGTTTGGCAATAATAAATCTCCATTAAAAAGAACTCATACAAAGGCAGGTTTCAGTCTGAGCTACATCTGACTTTTGTCTTTTTATATAATTTCTCCAGCTTGAAAATAATAAAAAAAATAATATAAATAAATAAATAAATAAATAAATAAACAAACAAACAAACAAAGCAAACAAAAATAAATAAAAACAAATAAAGAAAGAAAATAATACATTTCCTATCCTTTCAAAAGCAAAGTTTACTTCTGTGTGTCCTGTCAGAATGGTTGATTTGCCACATGCTGTTTCTCTATTCCATCTTCTCTCATCTTGTGCCGCAAATGTCACGACTGCAGCCACAGGCTCGACTGAAGGAGCACAGGCCCTATTACGCCCCCAGGTCACCAATATCCCTTCAGCATTCACATAACCCAGCTTATGGAATCAGATACTTCATGTAGCTCAACAAATTACTAGCCGAAGGCCTCCCACCCCTGCTCAAAGTTTCAGCCTTCATGTATTTACTTTTTTTTCTCTCCAGTATCCAATTTGTTGGGTGGAAAGTGGGTGTGAAAAATGGTTGTTGCTTTTCAATAGAGCCAAGGGGGTCTGAATTTCAGTTTATTGTTGTGTGACTGACAATAAATGAGACTGATCAGTCATGTCAACAAGATACATTATCAAGATCAGATTAGTTATGACACTCAGTTTGCAATCGCTGCAGCTAATTATTCACCGTTCATTCATCACAGATAATGGTAAAAAAGTGGACTAAGGCTGCAAGTATTTTCATGAAAAGACAAATCCAATTTGGTCTATAGAGCCAAAGCTACCATCACCTTTGAATGACAGACTGAACTGGTGGCTAAATGGCTAAATTATAGCTGAGACAGAGAGAATAGGATTGGGAAAGTGAAACAAATAGCTGTGACCCCTGGTGAGGTCAACAGAAAAAGAGTCCATTGACTAATGTGATCAGCAGGTAGCTGGATGGATGGCACCTGCTTGCCAGAAGAATTCCATGAAAGGAATTTATTCCTTTTGAAACGAGTGTGTGCACGTGTATACTGTATGTGTGTGCGTGCACCTAGATGAGCAGAGGCTCTGGAAACGTGTTAGCAACCGTGTGTCTGTTTTCGACAAGCTGTGTAAAAGGTCTGTCCCATAATGGCATTCTATATTGTCACACTCATTAGTGGAGCCTGGGTGGTGTTACTGTAAATACAGCATTAAAGTGGGGAGAGGGCAGGCAAAGAGTGAGGGAGAAAAAACAATCAATGTGAGTTTGAGTGTGTAGCCTATTGTAACCAGTTGTCATTCCATTTTGAAGGTGTCCTTTATTTAAAGGGGGTGAAGGGTAAAGCCTCTTGTTTGCCGCCCCCCAAAAAAGCAAACCCGTGCTATAAACCCTCGTTTTGAGTCACGTGGTCAGTGACATCTGCCGAGCAAAATCATAATACCACAGCTGACAGCTTATATTGTCTGAGAAGTGATTAAGTGGGGGTGGAGGCCCCCATGGACACACACACACACAAAAAACAAAGACTACAAAACAAAACTAGATTTTGAAAACTGCTGCTCTCTACAAACGAGGTTAAGGTGTCTCTGTCTATGCAGGATGCTTACTGGTCAACATCGCACACATTTAGGCATTGGGGCAAAGTTCTCCGTCAGCTCCTCACCCTTTCATCTGCGTTTCGGGCGCGCGTCTTTGGCACGTATGTACGCACAAATCTCGGGACACCGTGACGGTTTCTCCTTACATAAGTTGAAGTAATAGTAGTAATATAATAATATAAATTAACTCCCCCCATAAAAAAAAAGTGTGACGTCGTATATCTACATATACTGTGCGTGTGGTCGTAAAGGAAAAGGCACAGGAGGAAATTTTCATTAGATAATCATAATAAACTGATCGCAAAAAAGACAGAACCTCCATTGGGAATATAAAGAGTGTCAGTCAATTAAAAGTTCTAGTGGACCAAGTCGGATCCAGACATGTCACATGTCTGTTTACTTTTCATTGTCTTTTGACTTTAGGTATACCACCCGACACAAAGTCTCATCATCACATCCACTCAACTATGATCACATTTGCAGCTCGACGGGATACAGCTGCCTGCTCCAGGCGACGATGCTGCTGGTGATGCTGATGCTGCGCCTCCGGAGGCGGACGGGAGGACAGGAAAGTTAAGGGATGAGTCTTACCTTATGATCGCCGTGTCGCCCTGGCGGATGGTGATGTTGTCGGTGGCCCGCTGCATATCCACACTCCGGACAGGGAATCCTGTGGGGATAAGACACAGCAGTCTGAAAAAAGACGCCTGCAATTGCCTCCAACACGATTTGCGTCCGGCTTGCATCTTAAAGCACAGGAGCGCGCCTTTCGGGGGCGATAGATCCAATGGAGGGAGAAAGATGTTTAGTAGTTGTCCAGACTTCTCGAAAAACGAATAATGTCCTCAGGTCCAAAGCAGTCCCGAACTGAGCAGCTAGACTGGTTTTCCTAAAATACTTTTGAGACGAAAATGCACAGCGCTGTGCGGGTGCCTCACTTTATAGTGAACAGATGCGTAATGCTCTCCGCGTAAAAGGAAGGGACAGCCAGCAGCGGCGATGGAGAGAAGCAAGCTTCTGTTCAGAATCTGAAAGATTCATCCCCCCAACCCCCTCTCCTCTCTCTCCCTCTCTCTCTTTCCCTCTGTGTGTGTGTTTGTGAGTATCCAGCCGTCTGACTGTGATGCTCCCCTCACTGGTTGTCAGGACAACAGCACCACCTGAGGTCCCTTTTGGTGAGACACATAGGAGTCTAAGTGGATGAAAGAATTTAAAGCCGATATGTTTAAAGTTTGAATAAATAAATACATGAAAACACAAGTTATTATTCCCTTTATGTGAATGAAATAAAAAAAAAAAAAGCCCTAAAAAATTGCCTTAAATCCCGCCATCTCTGACCAGGTATATGCATGAGAATCTGCACAATTATGTGGGGAAAAGCTATGAAGAAGGAAACGTGTCCTCCAAGTATCATTACACCATCACATCATCATTAGCCTTTAAATTACGTGACTGTGTGCACACAGGTATTCGGTTGTGTGGAGCAGTGGCTCCCTCACATTAACATTTGCAATGACCATGAACTCTTCTGTGTGTGTGAGGGTTTGGTTAATTATGATTTAGTGGTTAATCACATAACTTCATTTGGTGTTAGCTGTGAGCAGATAAATCTACAAATCTATAATGAGAAAAACTTGCTTGTCTTGACAGCCAAGTTTTGGAAAAAGGCTTGGTCCATCCTGTCCAGCTGTGATTAACCACTTCTGGATTAATATATTTCTCTTCCTTTCCATGCTATCAACGTTCACACTTCTTGAATTATTCACTGTTTACTGTTATTTTATTGGCAACTCTTATGGGATTGTCTTAAGTCAGGTCTGATTGCGCTGTGCATGCATGTTTGTTGTCCTGTACTTGTTTGTTGTATTTACAGTTGTTTCTCTAATGTAATCTACAATGTCACTTCACAGGAAAATGTTCTCCTCTTTACAGTACATAATAACAGATATTTTAAATTGATGTAGTTTGTTTAATGTATGTGTATTAGGGGCAGAAGTTATCAGAAAGAGGAAAGATGCGATTACAATTTTAAAGTTTCCTCCACTATTAAAGACACTGAAATATCACATCTGCAAAAAACTATTTAAGTGAAAAATAGTGAGGAAAGTGGCTGAGGAAAAACAGATCCATGAATGCAAATACTCAACTGACCATGAACGGGGTGAAGCTCAGCTGTGCATAGCTTAACCAGATGTAATCATCTCTTGTCTAGACTGCCATGACTGCCATGGGGCTATGTCTCGGTAGGTAATTACATCCACTTCCAGCCTGAGCAAGGACATGAGTTTTGAAGGTATGAAGATTCCAATTCAACAGAAAGGCAAATAGAGAATGCGCTTCTAATTTCACCACTTGCCAATCAAGCACCGGCGTAATAGACCATGATCTAATGTGCATGCAGCGATATGCTTAATGAACTGCAGAGTAACAATTTAGGCAATGCATTCAGCATTTTATTTGGTTCAGAAACTACATTAATACTAATGTGAATCATTATATAAGTGGTTGCACAGTAAATCCCTGCATTTTTGTTTTGTCTCTGGGAGTATTTGGTTAATAATTCAGACTCAGGCACAAAACAAAGTCTTTAGTGATCAGCCTCTGCACATGCAGGTACAAAAGATGGTAAGAATACAACCTATGACTTGCATGTAAAAGGAATATACTATATGTGGTTTTAACATTGCACAACTTGTCTTTAAATATAATATCCTTTTTCTGAGGTACACATAGTACAAATATATTGCCCTGAAGACTAGCAGTCTGATCGTATATTAAGCCTTCAGTACCAGCATTAGCACATTGTAAACACTAGATCAGAAGGAAGCCTCGCAACCACTGCAGCCTACTATGATGTGCAGTCTTCACAGCTAGAATAGAGAGAATTGAAATGCAGACATACAGAAGGCTGAAAATAAATTGGAGGGAGGTAACTGATATAAGGGAGTGTATGGATGTGCTAATGTTAGTGTATTAGTTAAAGAGCACTGAGGTGCTTTCAGAGCGAGAAGTTTGCAGAGCTTTTCCCAACTTGGTCCTTAATAGTCTCTGCTTGTTACCATTTTCTCAAAGCACCTGGAGGTTTTAGCTCTCTTAGAGATTGTGCAGTTTATGAAAGAGCATATGCATTAAGATCACTTAAAAAGGGTCTTGGCTCTGCGATGATGAGCTGCTTTGCTTTCAGATTTATACAGGAATGGCTTCAGTGCTATATCTATAGAAATTCTCAAATGTGTGGAAGATCATATTTGTGTGTGTGTAATCCTTCACTCTGGATGGCACTAGCAAAGCAAGTGTATGTGATATCCGGCACAGACATAAAGCAACATGCTTATAGAGACATGTGGCCCATTGTTAGCTCTTAGCATCAATGGCATATACATTATATTCTTTGAAAGGGCTGATCACCAAATAAAAAGAGGATGACTCACAGTTTAATGCAGAGGCAAAGTTCTAAGTCATTTGCGATACGCGTACGCAGCACTATGCAGTCCTAACTGCTAGAGTAAAAATACACTTGTCATTGGACAGAAATGGTATCTTCTACAGTAAGTAGTGCAGTGAATGAAGATTGATGAAACAACAATTCTACGATGGAGATAAACTTTGATGGAGAAAGTAGAACATTATCTATTATTCAACTCTGTAGATCAATTTAAAAAGGTGCAGCATGAAATGCTTGAGGAGGCTTTCTTCTGTGCCTATAAATACACCAGGGACTAAGGAGATATAACCAGAAATCATATCTGTGCTTCTTCAAGCTCTGTAACAGGGACAGTCACACTGCAATATAAATCAAGCTGCCTATCACTTTTGGACTAGATTCATACTATTAAATCAATAAATAAACAAAATTTGAAATGAGTTAGTCAAACATGACTTGGCCATGTGTGATTTACCTTTTTGGCAAAAGATGTGCATCAAAGGGAAGCCACTATAAAGCCATTTCAGCAATGCACAATGCAGCAACTTACTCCCCATCTCAGTAGTCATAATGACTCCACAGAGCGACTCTGCGAAGCACCGCCGATCAAAGAGTTGAGAGCTGCAGAAGGTAACATACTGTAGATGCATGACTGATATCAAAACACAGATGAAAGAAGGTCAGTCTGTAAAATGAAAACTGTGCGTCACATGGGCCTGCAGCTGGAGTATTTTTCATTTATTAATTTATTTTGATGGTTGGAACGTAAAAGCAGAAATCATCAACAATTTATTAGCTTTAATCTAATACCATTGCAGTCAATATGCATGACTGTACACCAAATTTTCAAGGACTGGCCCAAAGTACACTTACTTTCTGGAGGGAACTACAGTATATAGTGAACAAAGTGACACTGATATGATTTCTATGTTAAAATCTGGCTTTGTAATGTGTTATAGGACAGGGCTTAATAACTAATTGCAAGAATTAGCTGCAGCATATTTCATGTCCATTGTTCTGTGTGTTTGCAAGACAGCTCCAGAATTCCCTACTGTTTATTTTAGGTCAGCTATCTGTGAACGTAGGTTGTGAGAGCTGCGTCATCTTGCTTGTTCTGACTTTTGCAAATGAAACCAAACGCTGGTAAAGTGTCAATAGGTGCAAAGTATTTTATGACACTGACACCATATCATTCAAATCATATATGACAAGGCTTTTGTTGTACACTGTGTGATTGTTTTAAAGGGCCAGTACACTCATTTTATAGAAATATCTATCATATTCTATCATCACACTAAATGTTAACCCCCACACTATACCCCTGACCAGCAAGGACTGGCACCTAAATACAATGACATAACACATATACTAACTGACAGCAAAAAGTTATGCTAGACAGGCAAAAATAAAGATATACATCAAACAGTGTCAGAGTCAGAAGGAAGTGGCTACAGTGACGAGAACCTGCTACATATTGGTTTAAATTTAGACAGAATTAGAAAATGGCTCTCACATAGACTGTTAAACTACTGGTTAAGTTTTACACTCAGCGGCAATAAAACTGCACACACAGTCTGTCCACTTAATCTTTACAGATGGACGCCACAGTAGAAGGACACAGAGTTGTGGAGAGGGAAGAGTAACATCATAACTACATTTGCTCTAATGCTGCACATGAACACTGCATGTAATGTCCTAAATAGTAAACATAAAGGGTGTGTAAAACACTCTGTTGTATCAAAGCCAAATATTTCATTTCCATTTGGTCACAATCCCAAAACGGTGCCAGTGGGTACAGACACAGTATTTGATTTCAAGCTTGCAGCAGTATCAGGATAATTGAACCCACACTCAATTTTAGTCCTGGCTTGAAAATTTGCTTCCGAGCCACACCAAGAGCAGCAACACTGCAACAGTGCAATCTCAGTGATACCTCGTCCAGTATGACTCCACTCTGCCATTTTTTAAAATGTTAAGTTATCAATGAAGTCCTGTATGTTCATTGTATTCATTAAGGAGAGATTTATAAAAACATTTCGTTCAATTAGCTGAGATCCTGCAACATCCGATCATCCACCAGAGGCTGAAAGAAATCTATTCCAAAAGTATATGAAATAGATTTGTTCTGCTCCGTCAGACATTTTGATTGAGTAAGTGTTCATTAGGTTATTTTGGAATAAACCTCCTCAGGGGTGAGTTTTATTCAAAGATGTATTCCCCATCCTTGGGTCCCAGATCAATACTGGCCCATGAAACAGAACAGAACAGTTGCAACAAGAGGAGAATCTATAACAGGATTACATCCGCCTCTGTTGTGTACCATCTAACCTCTGCATGAAAACAAATGGCACTCTGCTCTGTCGTGAGCTATAGAAGATCAATGGGCCAAGCTCAAGCCTTGGATTCTTACTCTTTTTTTCTTCCTCCCAAGCCAAATATGCTCTATGTCAAACTAGAGTAGGCTGCATCAGCAATCCATTCCCACACACATACACATTTTGCACAGCTATTCTTCCTAGGACACTGCATTGACTCTCATTCGTTAGGGCAGCCCGAACAAAGCATTATGCCTTACTTTAACCCTAACCAGTTAATGTCTAACCCCAACCTTAACCACAATTCAAGTCTTAGCCCTAAACTTCACCAATTTCCTCAGAAAGTGGGTTCTGCCTCACTAACCAGGCTTCATGTTTTTGTCTCTTTATGAAAAAGAGTGCATGCATAATTTTCCATGATATGCCCATCAAAACCCAAGCCTTGGCAGCAAAATGCAGTGAAAAGAATACCCAGTAACATACTCAGCACAATTCACAAAAAAAGTTGCAAAGCTCTGTATTTGCACAGCCTGCCAAATGATATTTCAAAGTTAGTGGGAAAAGAACATTGCGAAAACATTGGTGGATTAAATAAAACTGTGGAAACTTTTTTTTTTCCCTGGGTTATAAGTGAGGGACTGTTAGCTGGCTGAACATTTATTCAAACAATTTACATGGGTCACCCACAGCATTCAAACTGGTAATTGTGGCTGATGTGAGATACTGACTTGCCTGCGAGGGGGAGTGACTAATGGTCGTCAGAGGTTTATAACTTGGTCCATCATCCACCAACCCCTCCTTCTTTTTGGTTACAATAACATCTGAATGATTTCACTTCCATTTTTGATGAAGTGTGGCTAATCTAGCTTGCTGCCTACCTGCACAGGTACTTGCATATCACAAGAAACACAAACATACTTCAAATGACATATTAAGTTTAAAAAGAAATATTTCAGTGATCATATGATTCAACACCTAACCTTGCAAAAGATGTTTCACAGTTCCGGGTGCTGTGGTATTGACTTCTTTGTGTGGACCTTTGTGAACTGTGATTATGAGTTCTTCTATACCTGGGTTGTATAATGTGATTGTACAGTAATGGTTGTTTTCATGTCTGCTAAAATGCTGTATCAGTAAAATATATGTATTTTGTGTGTGTGTGTGAGCGAAAGAGAGAGAAAGAGAGAGTGTACGGTCTTTGGATTACCTCACAAACACCAAAGTGTTTCCTGTTTTCTATTGGATTTTCTCTTTTGCCTCAAACTTTGCGTCAATATGTGGTTTGTCAAAAACTGTTATAATCCCAAGCATGAGTCACTTCACATCTGTTTGACCATAAGTTTAAGCTCAGCTTTTAGCAGCTGTGAATTACCCATCCCCTCGACTGAAGATAATCGCACACTGCCTCAACTCACATCATACAAATGCACACAATGTCTTCTCACACGAGAATTGTCTTGAATTGAGCAGGGTCAGCCGTCCTCTTGCTATTCAGTCCTATTAATGTGTTCAGGAAAAGAGAGGCCTTGCTGAGGAACATTTGTTTAGCCGCAGTTATAATGTTCAAGGAGAGAACCCACAGGATAACAACATGAATTCCTTGCTCAAGTACAAGGATGTGGGGTCTGACAGATCGGAGGAGAAACATCCTTGTGAACAAAAAGCAGCTTTTGGGCGTCTGTGGAGCAGTAGGTGAAAGCAAACATCACATAACCGCTATGCACTTAAGATGCTGGTTTTATCATCTGGTAAATTCTGGTATACCTTTAATGCTGTTGTGGGTGAGTAATTAAGACTTCCATAATATCTATGTGCTGTTTTATCCATTAAACTGTGAGGGCTGTCAACATAAATTAAAGTCTGTGATGGGACATTAATGCACACATTTCTATTTACCTGCCACAGCAGTGATGGGTGGGCTGTTTTCCCCTTGTCACCAGTGTGATTGGTTGTGGCCCTGGACACACCTGCTGCAGTGAGCATTACCGTGAAGTCAGTTAAGTTTTTTTTTTTTTTTAAAGTGCCTGCCCATCTGTCTGTATGTCAGCTGACAAACCTGCCACAGTCATGCATCTTTATATGTCTGTATAGAATCCGACAGCAGACAAGACGCTTGTCTAAGCATGGGAAGAGGAAGTAGAGGGTTAGAAGAGGAGACAGTGTTTTTTTTTTTGCACTACACTTCATGCCACCCGTCCACATTCATTTTAGTTACCAATCACTATGTTCCAGTTTCTTTCACTTTGTCCACTCAATAGCCATTTTCAGACATGAACTGAGATACTGCACGTGTTGCACAGCTTGAGCATGCAGCCGCAAGAGCACGTATCCACTCACGTGCTGTGAATTATCCCAAAGCTTTTCCAGCTGTATTCTCACATGGGCTCACTTGTACATTTTCCAGAAAATATATATCACAGACTATGTGATGTATATTATTATTATTATTACTAACACTGTTATCATTAGTAACTAGCAAGCTGGACCAAAATCCATAGAAAAAAAAATCACAATTTTTTTTAACCACAACTCACAGGAGTTTTTAATGTATTCCACTGCTGCTGCCATCAGTAAGTTCAAATATGTTATTTTGTTACTATGGTGTTTGAAATCCTTTGTTTGGATTTACCTGAGTGACACATATTTACAGGGACAGCAGTAGACCAGGAGCTCACATGTCCCTTGGGTGCGGAACAGTGAACAGTTTAAACTTCAGTAGGAAAAGCCTTTCCAATGGCACTTAAGGGGTAGATATATCTTTAGGGCGTCATGGACGTAAGACAGCATAGATTTTACGAAGTGAACTTTTTGTTAAGTGGCTAAAATCTGTTTTTCCTTGTGTCCCTGCCATAGTCGCTAAAAATGATGTACTGAGTAAGTCAATAAGGAAGTGTAATTTTATTGAATAGTCACCAGGGGACTCAAAGAGGGCTGTGCACTGTGCAGTCAAGAGGAACATCATGGAAACTGAGTATTTTTGAGAGATATTTGTTTTTTATTGGTTGAACCAAAAGAAGAAAATCCAGAGTGCCATTACCTTTGCTTTTATAGTTTTCTGCCACTTCTGGACCTACTTTTCATCTCTGCTGCTCCTCTGTGGTTTTGTCTGCAAGTAATTTTTGTTGTGCAACTTTTTTATTTTTTTTTTCTCCAAGTCTCCATCAAGTTGAACCAGAAGAACAGTGTTGTAGATGTTGGTTTCCCAACCTTTTTTTTCTTTTTCATAACCATAACCATAACCATGACTTTGCTTTGAACATCAGATCAAATCATTTCACTGTTACAAAGGGAACCTTTAATGAGTGTTTATTAAATTCTATCAGAGAGTGGATTTTTCTAAGAATACACAGACAAACAAGAACTAACACAAAACCACTTGGTAGAATAAATTCAATTGCATTCATTCTTTGTCTAGCGCTTCATCATCCACATGAGGGTTTTGGGGCCGCTGAAGCCAATCCATGCTGACCCAGGGTGAAAGGCGAGGAACATTCTGGACAGGTCACCAGCCTATCGCAGGGCCAACATATAGAGACAAACAACCATTCACTCTCACACTCACACCTAGAGTCAACTTAGAGTATCCAATTAACTTCTGCTTTTTTGGACTGTAGGAGGAAACCAAAGTACCCATAGAAAACCCATGCTCACAAGGGATGCACACAAGGGGTAAGCATGCAATTCCACACAGAAAGGCACAAACCCGGGTTGTAAACTGTACTAGTAACACTGTGTTTCCGCAAAATTAATGTGTCTGAGTTAATTTATAATGTCTCAGTTTTCTCACTGTAAGAAATCAATTCGGCAAACAAAGCAAAGTTGCACTATTGACCACAATAATTTGAAATGATGATCCACATGCTTATTCTTTAGTGTAATTTTACAGTGTACTGTTCAAGCCTAAATGTTATAAAGCAGACAAATATACATCTATTAAATATTTTTATTGTTTACATTTACTAGTACAGCTCAATATGTGCCTTTTTTTAGAGTCATGGAAACAGCGCTTTTATTGACATAATCTCTCACATTTCTACTGATATACAGTAGATCCTTCATTTTAAAATAGCTATTTCAACACTTGTCTTGAAGTTATTTGCCAGCTATAATTATTTGGGTAGATATGACTAATACCCAAGTTCAATAAATTAATTTCAATGTCAAATCTGATTCAATCATGCAATACAATAAATGTATTATCAGTAGCCTCAGTCTTTCAACCTGTCACCAAATAAATAAATAAAAATCATATTACGCTTCAGGCTTGACACTTATGTAAAATAAAGTGAACTCATTCATCTTTCTTCCTTTTTCTTCAAGGTTCTTCCTTTAGTTCCCACATAATGCCAAACATGATGGATTTCTATACATGTCCCTAATTAAAAGTTTGCAAACAATTTTTCATGTTTCACTGTAAGCCTGTCTAGTAAATAGATTCACATCCGCAGTAGTCCAGTGGGTTCAGTGGTTGTACTGTGAAGTTGGTTTTAGGAGACTTGATATTTAGGATCAGGTCAACAAAAGGTGACTGGGATTGACCCAAAAGTTGTTTGGATTCAAAAAATTGTTGGAGTCCTTAGTAATGTTCAGCTCAATGTCAGGTTGCAACCTGTAGAAGCACATCATGAACAAAGTTTGGCTCTTTTGTGATCAAAACAGGAGGAAGTTGCAGTTGATTGGGTCAAGGTAAGGAACAGTTGCAGCAGATTAGTTGGCAAGACAGACTGGCAGCTGTAGGAGCCAATACCCACAGCATGCTGAAGGGCATAACAAATGGTGGGTCGACCAAAACCTATATTAAGGCAACTTATTCAATTTATTGTGGTAATATACCTGTCAAGCCTCTCGCCCTATGTTAGCTGGAGATAGGCACCAGCGCCCCCCTGCGACCCTTAGTGGATAAAGCGGTAGAAAATGAGTGAGAGAATATACCTGTCAAATTTCAAACCATATCCCTTGGATTTCTTATCAAAACAATGTCAAAGTCAGCACTGCACACACTGGTGCCCCTAATTAGTCACCTGCCATGTTTGGTGCCTGTCAAGTAAACCGTTTGACAGGTATATGGTTAAAACTCAGATAGACAATCAGACCTTCCACAAATTAACTACTGTACTACTACTGTACTTGGAGTCTAATGGCATTTTGCCACTATACAGTTCACGGTTGAAGTGACCGGCAGTTTTTTAATGTCAAATTTTTGTATCGGCTCGCTAGGGACCTCTCCAGAGCAGGTACTAAAAAAAGGTATTATCCCTAATGGTAAAGCAAAAATAAATAACTAAATAAATAAGAACAGGCTGAGCCGAGTCATGCCAGAACTGTGTAGTGGAAAAGCATCATACATGATACTCAGGACATGTGAAACAAGGCCTGAAAATGAGCCCAAATTACCAATGTCCCTTTAAGATATTCCTATTGTCAGGATGTAAACATAATAACACTCCACAAGAACTACTATATGTGTAAAGTTATTTGCAGGGTAAATCTTAGCCTGAGACTGATGTATGTTCTGTAATCCTTCTTGACCAAATGCTTGGCTTTGAAAATGCAGCTCATATGAGTCCCGTAACTTACCCATTCATTCAAAAGCAGAAAACACCCACCAGGCTTTAACACCTGATGCAAGTAAGGACATCTGTGGCTTGACATAATACTGTATGTGGACTGCACATTTAATCAATTAATGCTTTGTTATGTGGCAAAGATAAAAATATTGTGGAAACACATTTTTTTAAAAACCTCCAATGATTTAACACCTTCTACAGGCCATCAGCCAGCGTCTACTTACAACAATGTTATTTTTTTGCACAGCTGTTTTAGTACAGCAGTGACAGTACCTTTTTAGTAAATTGCATGTGATTGGAGAAGCTGGACAGAACGTTACACATGAATAAGCAGATAAATTGCTGACAGCTCAAATACTTCTGGAGTGTATTTTCCCAAATTACTGTGCAAATATAGGAAACATACACTTAGCGTAGTTAGAAATTTAAATCTTTCTTTTTATAAGCAATGTGTACCTGTGCACTGCTACCATTTTACCTCCTTTACTCCAGCAGCTTCTCTGTTTCTCCTTTCCATAAATGAATTATGTACAAAGTACATAGACCCCTTCATTGTTTTGTATGAGCCCAACGATTCCCTGGATTAGGTTCTCTCTGAGGACTGGGGAGCCACAGGCCTTTCTCCAGGGCCTCCCTCCTAATCTGAATTCTGCCTCTTTTCTCTTAATTAGCAAGCCATGGACAAGAAAAGCAGTAATTGCAGTCGTTTGTTGCAGATTTCTCATTTTATTCCTCCCATGTGACACGTTCTTATCATAATTATTCCTGCATTTTCTTCTTCTCCAGGGCATTTTTCCTTTCTTTGCATCTTCATCGTTTCCTTTTTTGTGCTCATCATCTTCATCATTATGAATGCATGGTTTTTATCTATGCAGTTCATAATCAGAAACAAGCAATGGAAGAAGGCTAAAGGGCAGAGTAAATAATTAGGAGGAGAAGGAAATGCCACAAGACACAACAACAACTCAACATAAAACGCTTGGATGACTCATTGCTTATAAGTTGTTAAAGGGGAACAAAAAGAGCTTTATGTTTCAAACAAAACTCAACTCTTCTTAGTTATTCTCCATATACAGAAATTAATATATTTAATTTTCTCTGTCTTCAGGCTGGATTTCAAGGTAAGCACAGAGGACTGACCCAGCCTAGATCCTCTGGGTGCAGGCTCCATATATCACCAATGGGATCTTCCCAACATTTATATATTTATATAGCTATACCACAGCATTATAATTCAAGAGGCTGAAACAATGGCCTGCTGTATGTTTTTATTAAGATCTCAGGCAGAACTGGGGTAATGCCTCATCATTAAGAAAGAAAGAAATGCAGGGCCATGTATAGCTCCTGGTTCAATGCAATGCAAAGTCATCAGTAATGTACACCAATACAGAATCAGTGCAACTTCAAATTTCTAGGTCAAATGAAGGCTATATTAAATGTGTAGTTTTATCCTCACCATAGTGATCAGGATTGAAATTATTGCTGACATGATAACAGTTCAGATCTGTAAAATGCCATCTAATAGTATTACACACTTGTATGATTTGCTTTTGACACAATTTGATTGCATCACAATATTTGGGTGCCAGTTGGATTTATACTGTAATTATGATATCCTGCAATTCTACAAGTATCGTGATTTGATTGTATAGATAACTGTGATTTTGTTTTCTCCTTATTTCAATGATGAAAATGTAATGATACATTACACACCAAATTTCATTTATTTATTTATTTTTTTTTAAAGTACAAGGTGGTGTATTTACAAAAGCACAAATTAAACATTTACCTATAACATTACACTTTCACTAGTGGCCAATACATTTTTGTTTCCCCAGTGAAGCTATACACATGGATAAAATTATTGGTACCCTTTAACAAGTTAGTTAACCCCAACTGATGCAATGAGCTTCTCATTTCTTAAACAACCATGTTGAAAGACACATCCTGTGATCGTGGAAAAGATGGTAGTCTGTTTGAGAAGGGTCAAATCATGCATCAAGCAGAGAAAACATCTAGGGAGATTGCATGATAGAAGCTATTAAATTGGGTTAAGAACTGTCAAATGCATTATTTAAAACTGGAAGGATAGTGGGGAACCATCGTCTTCAAGGAAGAAATGTGGTCAGAAAAAAAATCCTGAATGATTGTGATTGGCAATCACTTAAACGTTTGGGGAAATCAAATTGTAGAAAAACAACAGTAGAACGCAGGGCTACATTCAATAGTGAAAGTAAGAGCATTTTCACATGCACAATGTGAAGGGAACTCAAGGGATTGGGACTGAACATCTGTGTAGCCTTAAGAAAACCACTAATCATTGAGGCCAATAGGAAAAAAAAGGCTTCATTTTGCTAGTGAGCATAAAGATTGGACTCTGTGGAAGGATGGAAGAAGGTCATGTGGTCTGATGAGTCCAGGTTTACCCTGTTGCTGCAGTTGGTCAGGTCTAGGTTCAGCAACATTATGTGCCCAGAGAATGAGGTCAGCTGACTACCTGAATATACTGAATAAGCAGGTTATTCCATCAATTTGTCATGGCTCGTCTGGTCTGGGTTGCCTCCCCTCCTTTCTGTGAGTTTTATTTCCTGTTTTAATTTGTAATTGACCTTACTTCCTGGGAGAGTAGTTCTGTTCTGTTTCCACAGGAGGGGGGCTTGACAGGTGAGGCGGGGAGTTCAGCAGCTCAGCTGTTCCTAATCATTCATCAGCTGGCCTCTATTTAAACCCGGATTTCCTGTTCCCTGGTGTCAGTGCATCATCTCAGTTATGCCTTTGTCACGTTTCTTCATTGTCACTGCTAAGGACACTGAATTGATTATTGCCTTTTTGTTCCTGATTGATTTTCTAATCATCACTTTTTTGTTCTCTCCTAGAACCTGTGGTTTATTCCTGAGCTCTGCCTCACCAGCTGGCCAGTTTCAGCGTGTTTAGTTTCTTATGGACTGGTTTTTGATTTAGTTTCTTTTAGTAATAGACTCTGTTATTCCATTTTCAAATCCGTTTCCGGAGTTGAATGTGTGAATGTGTGCCATAATCAAAGCTAAAGGTGGTCCAACGTTTTTTTTTTGTTTGTTTGTTTTTGGCCAGGCAATGTATGTTTGAATAGATTCCAGTGGCAGTAAAATGACGCCCCAAAGAAATATGTGTAAGAAACTCCTTTTTGATGAGCCTCTTATCTAATTTCTTTCCTTTGAATACAATATTTCCAAAAATAAATAAATAAATAAATAAAATACAAAAAAGGAAATATTGTATAATATGCACAAACAGAAATAGGCTATATAACCAAGCAAACAAAATGCAACAAACTGCTATTTGTTTCTTGAATGTACTAACCAAATTCTCTCATGGGACTCAGAAAAGTCAGAAAAGGCTCTGGTGTTATCAATATTTCTATTTCTATCTTCTATGTTGTCAGTCAATAAGTACTTCCACCCCCGCCCAATGCTCCATTGACCCAAGTGACAATTTTGCACCGTATAGCTCACCACAGTGAAAAAAACCTATTGTGTTTCTGAGGCCTATCAATTTAAAAGTCTAACTCTTGAAGAAATTGTAACTCTCACTTGTTGGGTCTTTGAACAAACTTATACAGAAAGTGACATGTATTCAGTGTCAAGTGCAGAATGTATCAAAGTTAAAAATGCGCACCCGCACACACACTCTCAGTTTTACACACCTATTATTCTTAGGGCAATGCAATAACTTTCCATTCATTTGAACAGCCGAAATCAGGCTTTATCCCTAACCTTAACTATAACCAGGTAATGCCTAACCTTAACCTAATCACAATTCAAATCGTATTGTAATCGTATCGTAAATTGTATTGTTATTCATATTGGGAGGAATTGACATTATTGTGATTGTATTGAGGAAAACAGGAAATGGCTTGTATCTGAAAATGTTTATAATAGTAGAAGTATAGCAAGCAGTGTGTTTGCTTTTGTACTAGATTAAAAAAAACAAAACAAAAAAAAACGTGTGATGCGAAAAGATGTGAAGTGATAGTAAAAATGATTGTAATGTAGCTTCAGATCTACTGCGGGAAGGTGTTCAAGTTAAATACCATCCATCTGAACTCATTTTGAATCACACACATCTAAACTACTGAGCCTGTCTCCTGTGAAAAAAAAAAAAAAAAACATCAGAGGTTGTAGCTCTCAGGCATCTTTACAACAAATGTGAAATCCAGTCTCACAGGCTTTAATCACTAAGGGTTCAAAGTGATACATACGGCTGTCTGCTATGCCCATTGCTATTATGGCTCATACCTAATGACCCAGGACTGGCATATACCCGCCAGTCGGACATCAGTTGTGAATAAGTGAAACTGAGTTCATTAACTTCCTGTGTGCAAAGTAGAGAGGAAGAGCAATTTGGTTTAAAGGACCAGGTAAGACAAAAAAGGACGGTTTAAAAATGGACGTTGTGAATGCAGCTTCAAGATGGCACACTCAGCCAAATTTGCTCAGTCTTCACTTGTTCACTCTTGAATATCAAGACTGAACTATGCGACATGGACAACAACACTGTCCCTCTCACCGCATGGCACCCAAAAGTACCTGGTTTCTGCTTAATTCCTCTCTTCATAAAGTCATCATATTGTATGCTGTCACCTATGGTTATCTGACAGAAATGTTTACTTACCTTTTTTTTAATAAAAGACTCAAATCAGAATAAAAAAAGGCTCGACAATTTATTCAACATAAGACCATTAAAATACTACAGATGCAGACATGAGGACATAATTTTGGCACAGCTTGGGACAGACAGGTACAGATATAGTCTGTGGTAGTTTGATGTGGGTAATAGGCTTCTGTTATAGGAAGCCTCAATAATTCACATTTTCAGCTCATTGGCCCTGTCACTTTACAAAATCATGTCCTATTTTTTTTTCTTTACTCAATAATACAATGGGTTAATTGGTGACCCTACATTAATTGGCGAGACCTGTCCAGCCTCTCACCAAATGCCAGCTGAGATTAGCAGTATAGACAATGGATGTGTGAATGGATCACGCTTGGCTTTGCACTGGTTCATCACACAAAGTATGTTCACCTTTATGTGCAGAGTGTACTGAACCATTTCCTGACTTTACAGAAGACATGGCTTCTCTTACTATAAGAATAACCTCAGCAGAGGACCGGGGCTGAGAAGGAGAAGCGAGAGAAAGAGAGAGATTAGGTGAAGAGAAAACTGGGGAAGGTCAGGAGGGAATGGAGGTGACCTGATTCACAGAGACGTACAAATACACCAACACACCCTCAGACACACACACACACATGCAGTATACACCCACACACATTGAAGCATTTGCACCAACTAGAATTATTGCATTCCTTGCTGTTCCTGGACTTGCCATACTGACCCAGAGCCATATGTTATAGTAGGAGCCAGAGGCAAGTACATGGTCTTGGAGTAACCCCCCCCACCCAAACACACACACAACAAGATGCCTTGTGATACAAAGCAGCCATGCAGATCCATCTGCTCCTGCACTAGCACTAGTTAGATAGCTAACAAAGGGCATGTGGGTTATTATTTTTTTCAATTGGAGAACATAAGAGAAAGAACATAAAAGTAGCAGAATGTTTAATATTTTTTTTCAATCCATGCATGATTTTCCATTGAATTCAGCAGGGGGACATTTACATTTTATCCCACATTAAAATTGAGCAAGTTACCAAACTAACATTATGATTATGTTTCGATATCCTCTGCTCCATTCAAGCAGGATATCATAAGTTTACATTTATTTCAGCCTATAATTTTGTTGTTCTCAGTTATCTTTCACGAGATGTGTAAAGCTAAAACAAAAGCTGGCTAAGCCATTATAAACCTGTCCTGGTTTTGTCCCTGTCTGCAGAGCTGTGATTTCATTGTGAACAGTTTCAATCACAGGCATATACTTCCGAATATTTCTTTGATCACCATATGTCAGTCTGCTGTTGCCTCATTTGTCCTGCTAGTGTTTCATAAAGATAATGTATATTAAATAGAACTTTCCTCTTTCTCTTTCTCTCTCTAACTATATCTGACTTTGATGTTAATGAAATGAAACAGAAAACTTCATAAAACTTCATAAGAATAAGAATAAGAATAATAGTAGTAGTAGTAGTAGTAGAAGTAGTATTAAAACAATATATTCATGAGCTCATTCTTGTCACCTGACTACAGTGATGCAAGTATAGTGTAACCAAGAGACAGACTGAATTAATTTGTGTGCTACTTTGACATGCATTAAGATTGGCTGTGTCAGCATAATACTGTCAGGTCAGGGTTGCATTGACAGTCTGTCCACAGTTTTCTAACAATTGATGCTTCAGCAATGAATTTCACCATTGGAAAACATTCATCCTATTAGTTTAAATCACAAAGTGGTGATGCAATATATTTCAGGATCCAGTCATCCCACACCCTTGCTTAGTTTGTCTATCTCAAGTTCTTGCATAAAAGCTCATTTTTGGCAGATTATTCTCTGTTCCAATAGCAAGGTATTACTTTGTCTGGGGAAGGCTAGACTTAGTTCTGATTCCTGAACCTATATTTACCATTGTAGTCTTCACCAAGATAACTTCTAATTTTGAATCATATAGAAACTGTTATATGACAAGTGGTCTAGTACATTTGTTAAGCACTGTATATATTTACACAGTATATACACAGTGTTCTGCATATACCCTCCATCACAAAGGATGGAAAATCCTGAGGTTCAAGTGCTGACTTTCAACTTTCTAAGTAGCTGAATGCATTTGCATTTTTACTGAGTGAAAAGTGTACGTAGGAGTCATACTCATTTCTTGCCTTGGGAGTATGCATGAAAAGGCATGTAATTTTTAACATGGTTCATTGGATGTGGTTGCAAACATCTACAAATTAAACCTGCACCTCAGCACTCTGTTCACATAGTTCATTAAAATCCTGATGTGCTACGCAAGCTGCTTTCACAGTTGCCTACTGCTCAGTGTTTCCTGAGTTGTGAAGTCGATCTCTAACAGGTGTCAAAAAAGGTGGCCACATTATAGTGTAAAGTGAAATATAGAAGATTTCTGTTCTATGTGTATTCAGGTGTTTGCTCATTAGAATAAACCATATAAATTCTTAAATGGGTTCCTCTGACTGAATTTTTATTCTTTTTGCACACATTCCTAGCTGAACTCTAGAAAGTGGTCATGCAGAATATTTTTCTTTACTGTGATACTGCAAAATCAAGCTTATTTTAATATATTTATTTATTTATTTTAATTTTGTACATTGTCTCTGTGAAGTTGATTTTACAGAAGTATAGAGTATTTATTGCTTTGAAACGACATAGGCAGTGAAAAGTCAACACGAATTTAAATAGATATGACCATTACAAAACTTGCTAAATTATATTTATAAGTACTGGTAAAGTTATCTTACATACATTCTTTTTTTTTAAATAAATATAAATAAATAACTGTGGCAAGAGCTTGCACTATAGGTTTAGTTTGGAGTTAGTTCAACACACGACAATAAACTGTCCTTTACACCTTGGGCTGACATCTGGTTTGAAACCAAGCCATTTTCAGTAAATGGGCAAACACACACACACACACACACACAGTAACTGGTCACTGATTCTGTTGTTTCAGTCTGAGATTGATGCAGTTAATATTTCATGATTCAATCAGGGTCACAGAGGATTCAAGCAAACAGTGAGTGCAAACTTTTCCTGACACTGCAGACATTTCCAATGCAAAAACAATGAAGTTAAGGAAAGACAGAAAAAATCGTGTTGACATTGTCTATGCAGAACACGTGCCGCTCATCTCCAACATTCAACATGGACATTCCTAAAATCTTAATATTTAACAGAGAAGTCTGGTGTATTTAGTGACAGCACTGCCAAAGCTGGTAATCATGAGTCTCAATCATGTTTTAGTGTTTTAGTGCAGTGACTGTGGCAGACGGAGTCTGTGCTCTGGTCATGCAGAAAGTATTTACCTAATCTCTTTAATAACTGATTCTAATAAGAACTGCTTTGCTCGTCACTAGTTTGTGTGTCACGTATAAAACAACAACACAACAGTTTCTTGCAGCCAACCCTGCCCACGTCGAGAAGGTACTATAGTAATGGACAAAATGACACCAAACCAAGTAGAGTCGAGTCGAGCAGTGTCGTGTCGGAACTATGTAGTGGAAAAGCAGCAAAAGTTGTTCATTTTAATTAAGTGCTTTTAAATATTTCTAATTCACTATTTTTGGTTGGTTTACATTGTTTAACACACAGTTTCTAAATTCATCTACTAGGGGGTCTCACAAAGGAAACAATAACAGAAGACCTGGACTGAGCTTTGGCAGCAGAATGTGTAGCAAATCACATTGAGCAGTCATGATCTATTAGCGAAAAATACACACAGTAAAATGCAAAAACAAAAGAGAACAAACTGGTAATTGTACCAAATATTTCCCTCCTCACTCTGGTGTTTTACAGTGGGTTTAAACTTTATAGTTTTACATATAGTCATTTATAGTTGTATACAAATGTGGCTGTTTGTTATGTGATTTATGGAGAAGATAGTATGTAGAGGAGTCAAGCTACTACTGGAGATTTTTCTGGCTCTTAAATTCCGTCAAAGTCCGGAAAAGCCTCTGTGGTCATTTCACAATGTGGATATGGGTAAAGTGGATGACCTCATTAAAAGTGAACCAAATTGCGGTTGCCAGATAGCTCACTCCCCTACCACAACCCATTCTAGTGTAACTAAAACTAAAACACCCTGAAACCACTGCATCTTTTTCCAGGTTAAAACAAACATGAAAAGCAGAGCTACACTGGGAGTGACATTAAATTCAAGGAATTCCATTGACTTTCAATGACCACTTCACTCAAATGCAAGGACTGAATGTGCTGACACAGCTTAAGATAGGAGGGTGATTGATTTGCCGCACACTCATCAACATCTGACCAAGTGATTGTCCTTGGGATCGTGGGCAAGCCAGTCTTGGAATTGGCATTTTCCAGGCATCACATAAGTTTGCGCTCACTTTCTTAAAGAGGACATTCACTGGGAAATCTAATTTCTGATGTTTTCTGGTGTGTTCCTGTGTCCTTAAGTGTGAGAATAAACACTTCAGCCACTTCTTCTCTATTTACCTGCACTCAAGCAAGCGGTTTTGAAAAGTCGAGTTTAGTTACGTAACTAGCACATTTGCCATTCAACAAACCCTCCCCCCAACAGCTACTTCCAGTCATGGGCGTAAACATTCAACCTTAAGAAGAAGAAGAAGCACCGCAGAGCAGTCAGTCAGCTGGTAGCTGGCCAATCACAAGAGACTCAGTGTTCTGGGGGGGGCGGGCATTAGCTCAGAGGCTGTCAGAGAGCAGCAATAAACTGGCTTAATCTGTACAGTACATGAGCCAGTCTACATGCATCAAACAATGCAGGGTGCATAAAACAGTAGGTGGTGTCATAACAAACAAAGGCACATTTACCTAAATAACTTAATTTTTTTCTAGGACAAAATTCAAGCACTTTTAATGACCCATGCCTGCTTGGGGTGATTTTCAAAAACTGTCAATACATTTTTTGGTATGTAGTAATGTTGTCTGTTGATCCAGGTGCAAATCTCCACAGTTTAGTGTAAAAGATTGAAATTATACAGTAAATCATATCTACTCTCTGGTAGCTACTCCATTTAAATTTTGCCAGTGTTTTTTTGGTCTCCTCTTGCTATGCTTTTTGATCACACTTTTATCCAATCACTGCAATTGTTGCCCCAGTTGTTGCAATTGTTCCTCCCTCCCTTCATAAACACCAGAGCTGTCGCTACATTGCCCTTCTCCACCGCTCGAAGCGTGGTGTGAGCGACTGAGAGGCTGGACTTACCTCAGAATAGGGCTATTAGTTAATGAATGTTATTAGAAAGACCAATTTTCAGACTTTTGCACAGAACTTCATTTTTTGATATTTGAATCAAGAAATGTAATATGTCAAATCTTTAAGTGAATGCAGTAAACAGGTAAAAAAAAAGGGTCTTCCCAAAGGGAGGGAAGGGTGGACTAGGGTGGGTGGTTGCAAATTGTTCACTCATGTACTTAGATGCTAGGCGTCCAGCATTAGCATCACACAGCAGTGTCATTCTTTTATGTGCTTGGCTCTTGAACAGATTTACGGTGGCTCTGAGGAGACATGCAATGAGGCAGGGATATGCCACTGTGGTGTAGACTGCACTGCTGCTGAGCGCTCCTGCAGACCCAGAGGGCATGTTCAAACTAGTAGGAGGAGGAGAATGATACAACTATTTTAAATTTAATAATATGCCATATAAGTAGTGCTCATCCACCCGCTTGCCAGCTGCCAACCTGAAGCAACACTCTAAATGTCTATCATCGACCTACAATAGAAGCCATTAGCTTTAATGCTGCAGCAAAATGAGTTAAGTAATTCTTTTTTTCACAAAACTTAAAATGACTGGAGCAAAAACTGTCACGGTCATAGGTAAAATAAAGTGAAAGTATAGTGTAATAAGACAAATACAGCATGGTGTTATGGAATGCTTCTCCCGTGGATGAATTGATCAATAAATGGTTGAATGTCATGTTAATCTTCAGTGGCCTTGTTTCTTGTGGTGCCACTATTCTTCCACAGGTACAACTCCCTAACTAAAGACCAACTCTTTTAAATTTATTATGTATTTATTTTTCTGTGCATATTTAAATGTATTATATATGTATTATATAAATGCAATTTCACATATAGACAACACAATTTTACACAGACCCTGAACTAGACCCTATCCAGTCAGAAAATCAAAGAGATTGCATTTGATTTTATGCAGAACTGTCTGTTTCTGCCGGTTATTTATGACCCCCTATTAGACCTCCAGTAATAAAGTGCCGCCCCATTTATGCCAGTTTCCAAATGTATAAAGTGAAAAGAGGCCTGAGATTTCATATTTCGCCCCTACTCATGACAGGCTAATTTTTACATACTCTGAAAAGGCAGAACTAACTGTCTGTCTGGGTGTTGCACAGAGGCACATAGGAAGCTCTTCAAAAAACTCTTTTTGGGGACAAAGGGAATAGATCAAAAATACAAACCCACCAGTGTCTGAAAGTCATTCCAATTCAATGTTATTATCAGCCCAGTTAGAAAAGTTAAAAAATGAGGTCTCGAAAATCTGATGGGAAACCTTTTGAATTGCCACTGTGCAGAATACAGTACACCCCACTCACAGTGAGCTGGGGAGGATTCCTTTACATAATAATGCAAATAAAGACTGAGAACGAATATTCCATGGAGCTCTCTTGTAATCCACTTATTTTATTCCATTATTAACGTCCTTTCTTCATCACCTAATTAATGCGGTTTATTCTGTTACAATTCTTCAGAGGTCATTAGTAGCTTGTGACTCTTTCTATCTCCTGTGGCCCAGTCTCAAATTGGCAATGTGAGGGGGAATTATATAAAGTATTGTACAGCCTGTTTTTAATTCCTAATGGAACAAAAACATGATATGATCCAAAATGAAAACTTGAATATGTTTGATGTTTTGTTTCAAGCAGAGAATGTTTCATTTTGTAGCTATCACTTCAGCCTTAATTTACACCAGCCACATTGGCAGGTATTGTCTGTGTTTTTTTTTTTTTTTTTTTTTTTTTTTTTTTTACAATATTACTACTCTTGTTCTCTGTCTCTTGACATTTTAATAAGACTCTGGCTGTCTCTGATAAAACCTATTAGATCAAAGTAATGGGTTGAACATAAACTTCATTTTAATACTATAAAACATACTGTTTTAGAAAGGATATAACAGATCACTATTGATCTGTTAAAAAAAAAAGTATATTACTTGAATATAAGAGACACAAACTTTGATATTCTTAAGAGCAATAATAAAACAAGAGACCAGAAAACAAAAGGGGTCAGATCTTTGTACCTGTTTTATATCAATGACATTTTAAAGCATTGTCAAGAAAGCTCTTAAATCATTTTCAGAGGGTTGAGGGTGGGGGTATACTCCTATGAAGTATATTCCTTTTTTTAGATACAAAAAATAATGACAAACTGCTCAAAAAGGGAAAAAAAGCCCTTTAAAGGTCGACATAGAACTGCCAAGCTCTCAAGTGAAAACAAGGTCCTGAGAACAAAAAAAAAGATTTATAGTCAAAGTGCCTTAAACTGTGTCTCACTTTTATTTCTTTGCAATTGATGCATAGACTCTAAATCATGCAAAGAATTCAGACTATAGCCATCTATTATTATAGCCACCTGTGCTCTGCTATACTGGGAATACTGGGATTAGGAAATCTCTCATTGAGGTTAGGTGCTAGATGCTGGTTATGAGCCTTTTTGACGGCTGGCTGATTGATTGCTTTTGTTTTGCAGAGCCCTTGCTCTTCTAAAGTTGCCAGCATCTGAGTCACAGCAAAATAACCAAATAGGCTGGTTATCTGTAATCAAACCCAAAAGATAGACACACACTAGGTTCAAATTAACAGGCAATTTGCATTTCTGGTGAAACAACGGTAAATAACTCATGTCATCCCACATAGAGCAGCCTTTTGCAATTCTGCCTTAATAGAATTGGACACACCTTTTTTTTCCCAATAACTGGCTTACTATTTACCAAAAAAGGATTGGATAATTAGTATATCTAACATTCCAATAATAATATTACAGTCTTAAATTCATATAACTTGGAATTTTTTAATTTTTTCGTTTCCTCAACAGATTTACATTCCACTCACAGCTAACAAAGATTTAATCCCTTCCCATGTAAACAAATTCACTTCTTCTCAAACAGAGTCAACATTTTGATCAACACCCACAGCAAAAAGAAGTGTGCCCAGAAGTCTCCCTCTTTGATTTTACTCTTAGATTTAACAAATTAAGCAAATTATTAACATATCAGAACATGTTCCAACTGAATACACTGTAAACAAAAAAAAACATCACTGGTAAGTGATTTGATGTTCTGAGTGGTTATTTCTTTGTTTCCACATTGTTCTGCACACATTTGGCCAGTATGCCAGTCATATTTAATTCTCTTTGATATAGTTATAAAAGCTATTTTGGTTCGAAAAGACAAAAGGGAACATAAGAGAACAGAGAGGCTGCTGGTCCCAGAGAAAAATCTATGAAAGGGGATTTTTATTTTAATCGAAACTGTGACTCCCTGGTAATATATATATTATAAATTGTTGTATTTTAAAGGTTTTAAAATACAACATGTTGTGAAATCCATCATGTCTGAACAAAATATCATGACATACAGCAACTCAAAGGTGGACAACATTGGAAAGACAAGAGGAAAATAAAGAAAGAAAAAAAGAAACAGTAGTAAGAATGTTTATGTTACAGGTCATGGCATTATATGCACACACTATGAATATGACACACTAATTATCTAAAGCATTTGATTACAGCGGCTCGCACCCATGCTGCTGAGACTAGTGGAAATGAACAAACGAACAGGCTTTCGTGTCTGTCAATGTGCCTCATCATCTTTGTCTCATTACAATTACACAAGGCACTGACCTTCCTCATTGGAACAGATGGAGACAAGAACCTCCTGTCTCACACAAGTGGGTTTACAAGCCTGTGTGTGTGTGTGATTTTGTGTGTCTGTGTGCGCGCTCATGGAGTCCAGACAGTTTCATGTCAGCATTGTCAGTTGAGGGAGAGCCTTTACAATGAGGACAAGGACTAAACATAGAGTTTGTGATAACTCGGGACTCAAAACCCTTTAACACGACTGCACACTCAGTCATTCTATTTACTGTAGAACTGAACAGACATGCCGGTCAGATGTGTTTCTATGGCTGGTCAACCGTGTGATTTTTTATGTGTTTAAATCTTACCAAAGTACAAGGCCGATTGCAAAATTGGGCACTGTGGGCTTTCTTCACACCGACCAGTGAAGATTTAATTTGAAGAGGACTCACCACCTAAAATTATACCAATTGGACTGGATAATTATTGCATCTGTGAGCAAATAAAAATATTGTCCCATTACCACAGTGTTGACCCTCCAGAAAATGAAGCCATAGAAAAAATATTTTTGCACACCTTTTTTTTTTATTAATTTGAAAAAATCTGTTAACATATAGCAATCTGACAGTTTCTTATATTAAAAAAATGAAAAAAGTACTCTAGTGCTAGTATAGTAACTAACAGATGCCACTGAAATGTGAAATTCCCTGCAACCACAGCTAAATTAAGAGTAGATAATTTAGCACTATCACATGTACCTGAAGTCATAATATTTCTCCCATAAAACGAAAGCTAATAAAATGCCAAACTTCTCTGTCTGATTAATATAAATGTGAAGTTTGATGACAAAATGTTTAATGGTTTTTGAGTTTTGTTTCAGAAGATAACTAAAGCCACAGGAAGATTGTTTAATACATCACAATAGATCAACATGTGTTTTGTGAATGCGCAGGACTTTAAAGAAAGGACTATCTAGATTTTCTTGAAATGTAAGGTATACAAAAATCAGTTAGCAGGAACTACTTTATTTTGCTGTTGTAAAATGATCACATTAAAAGGAGACTCTTCTCAGCGTATACATCATCCAGGTGGAAGAAAGACTCCACCAAGTTGCGTTCACTGGGTTAATAAGGAGGCTTGTTGCTACTGGTTGACTAGGGCTCATCTGTCAACGACTGTCTCTCCATGGAACAAATCAGCATTGTATGGAATCCTGAATCTTTACTGGCCTCTTTGTGTATCTCTGGCAGGATTCAGAATGACAGAGACCTGCACTCACTTCTGGCCACACATGAGGCCCAATCACCAGCCAGTGGAGTAAAATTGGAGACACAATCCTTCATGTCATGACAGACCAGAACAGACCATCTTTTCATGTTGTTGCACTGTGTGTGTGTGTGTGTGTGTGTGTGTGTTACTGGTTTATCCTCCAGTGGTAAAGCTTTACTGAAAAAGACAGAAAACAACTCTGGGCTATCACCATTTTTAAAATCCACACCTTATTTCAGCATGCTGTATGTACTCACAAGTGTGCATGCGCTTGTAAATGAGCTTTTCATAGAGTTCCTGTGCAGCTGCAGGGCAAGGTTGGCTGACAAAGAAAGGCTGATGGAAGAATTTTTTTCCCCAAAAATATTTTAATTACTTTATGCCTTAAAAATGATCTTCTTTTAGAGAGTTGTATTAAATGTGTGTTAAATGAGTGTTAACGGCACAGAGAAAGCAAACACAGAATAGAAGATCGTGTACAAAGGATAAAAAAATCTCTTATGTGATACAACATGTTGTGTAGCTGCCATGAAAAAAAAGAAGAAAGTGTCATTCTGGCAGCTGTGATGCTCATTAGAGTCATTAACATCATTTAACGCAGAGCAAGTTAACACAGTAAGTGTCAGAGAGCATGAATTAACCAGAAAGGCAGCCCAGGCTCTAAAAAGGTTCTTGTGTACAATTTAAGAAACATAACCAACCCTGAAAGTTCAAGTTGCATGTCTTTGAAGATAAAAAAAAAAAAAGATAATTATGAACTGGGTTTAGCCTTGGACACACAACATAATCCTCATGTTTCACCAAAAAATGCTTGTGCAAAATTAAAACACCAATCTTTAGTGTTCAATTTGAAGCATTTTGTTTGTTATAAAAAAAACATTACAACTTACAACTAGTTTGTATACACCTAAAAAAATTTTTAATTGTTGTTTGTTTATTTATTTATTTATTGTTGAGTACAATACTTTGTGTAACATGTATGATTTAAAGTGAAGCTGAAATAACGGATATGCTGAGAATTGATTTGGGATACCATGGGATACGGTACTGTTCTGCATAGTCAGTGGTTAAAGATAAATTTTCTCTTCTAGTTGGTTTTACCAAAAATGTCATCATCACGTTTGTAAAGGTCACTGAAAGAAATGACTCATAATATTCCCATCTTCGTCTTAATATAAGAGAGTGCTGGTCTGCTGGAAGGGCAACTTTCCTGCCTCTGAATCTCAATTGCTGCACCAAAAAACAAAGGCCAGAAAACTGCTCGGGGACATTGTCTGTCCCATTGGGATGATGGTATAATGGAGCTAACTTATAGATCAGAAAGCCAATATTGTCAGACTGTTCTTTGGGAAGATGGACAGTATTTGTCAAACGTGGCTCTTACTGTCATGCTGCTTCGAAGCATAATGATATGTGGTTGGAGGCAATTAGTTCATAGTACATAGTATTTTAGCATATAGTTCATAATGGTTGACACTACCACAGTTTTGGTATTTCTAAAAGGAAGGCCTGAGTCAAGAGGCTAAGACTGGATGAGGAATGAGTAACATAATGACTTGTTGTTCAAACCCATTGCTGAAGAGGCTTGGGGGCAATTCAGACCAGTCTGCTAATCCTCTGCAGAGATTTCATTAACTTAAGTGCAGTGGTGCAAGGCAAACACAAGCAATGGATGCAAATAATGCTGTAAATAATCAGAATGTGTAACAGCGTGTGATCCATGCATGAGGTGGCTGCCTCTAGATCTCCATGAATTATGGACTCGTTTTGAATCCTTTTGCACTCTGGTTTGATTCAAAGTCCTATTCCAACAAACATAATTCATTTATTGCCAGTGAGGCAGAGATGTGATTGGTCCTGAGTGGCTTGGTTGGTGGGATTCATGGTACACATACTGTATGTTTAACAGAAATGTACATTAAAATTCAAACATATGTGCTCAGTGACATGCAGCTATTTAAGGAAAATATTTTTCTGAGTGGTGCACAGTGGAGGGGTATGCGGTGTTGGAAATGGTGGAAGATTTATTGTATTTGTATCAAAGCTAAGGTGATGTATGTCATAACAGAAACCATGGTAAAGAATGCACATTGTGAGTGTGATGGTGACATGAGGTCAGTGAACATGGGAAATGGATGTGATTCTCAAATTACCAAAAAAAAAAAAAAAGAAAAAAAGAACTTAATTCAAATATACTGCATATAAGAAAAGACATGATAAAGGAAAGGGAAAAAAATAAATAGTAACATATACAATGAATAAGGTAAGTAAATGAGTATATATAAGTAAATAACAAAGAAAGCACTTTAAGCATTGGGGGATGAAGAACTACAACATGACACAATAATAGGTGCACTAAGGGAAATTATAAATGATGTAATTTGTGTCTTTATTTGTTCAAATAAATAATAAAGGTCAGGCAAAAGTCAGGTTTAAAAGATTCATCTTAAGTTTGCTTTTAAAAATGCTGCCCTTAGGTCTTCAGGAGGGCTGTTCCAAAGATAAGGACAATAATTGTATTAAGTTTTATTTCTAACGATGGAAATAATTAAAAGACTGCTACCTGAGGACCTGTTTCATGGTGATTCATACCTTAGAAGCAAGTCTGATTAATAAGTGGGCCCAAGACCATTAAGAGCTTTAAAAACTAATAATATAATCTTGAAATTGATTCTAAAAAAAAAAAAAAATACATAAAATTGGTGCAATGTGTGCTCTCTTTCTGGTCCTGGTCAGCACATGTGTGGTGTTTTGAAATAGCTTAGCTACTGTATATTCTTCTTGGGCAAACCAGCAAGAAGGGCATTACACACCATAGCAACGTTTTTGAGATGATAAAAGGCAGTTTTGGTCACAATCTTTTATGTTAAAATCTGAATCTAATTTAACACCAAAGGTTTTCACTTGTTCAGCAGGATTAAGTTCCAGTGACTTCAGTTTATAACTAGGTTACTCTTTCTGGCTTTAAGGATTAATTACTAAAACCTAAATTTTGTCTTGTTTAAGCTGTAAAAAAGGTCTTGCCCCATTGATAGATTTCTCTCTAGAATGTCGACATCATTCTTCTGCCCAGTTTTAAATCAAACATGCTATCCAAGTAAATCAATTAAAAAGAGAGCACTCCAAGCATCTCCTTGGTTCCATGGGAATAAATTACATTTATTAATTAATAACTCATAATTAGCTCATTGGCAGAACTGCATGCATACATTCAGAATATCATTATGATTCAAATGGGTTTACCTCTTGCATAAAATTGCATATAACGGGACGTGTCGTATGCTCTGATTGTATTTCACTAAGTGGAGATTGGAAAGTAAGGGGAAAGTGGGGTGAGCGGAGTGTGGATATGTACATTTGAGTGCTATTTATTTCTGCCATGCTATTATTTCCCCATTACTCTCATAATCATATTGAGAAGTAAAGGAAGAGGCAGACATGCTGCCTTGCTTACAAACCAAATCTGTGTTCTCCTAAAGTGATACACAATTATCAATGGAAACATTAGATGAGAGCAATTCAAATAGTGAAGATACAATCAATGTGTCTGTTCATGCATTTACATTAAAGAATCAAATTACCACTGGGAAGAAATTCACCATATCTTCTTCCACAAAACTATTCTTTCATTCCACTTCCTGTCAGACAAAGAGCTGCCGGCTTCTCGACGGTCCAACCATTCAACTCAGTGCCTGCAGCTAAACAGCCGGACCTCAGCCAGTTCAGTGGCCTGCCCTTATATATTTATGGCTCTCCCCCAGGATCTGGCTCTGCTCTGTTCTGATCCCAACTGCATGCCACCTCTGTCTCCCTCCCCAGCCTTCAGCATTCAGCTATTTCTCCAACCCTTTAAAGGTTCACCCTGTCTGAAAGACAGCATCAAACCGTGGCTTCACCACAGCCCTCACCAAACTCTCTCTGCATTTCAAAGTGGCTGGTTGGATTGTGATGCAGAGAGGAGGAGAGGTGGAATGACATCAAGTTAGAGAGAGAGAGAGAAAGAGATGGGACAGAAAAGCCAGAAGTGGAAGCCTTGGTCTGTTCTCAACACATGGGTGCATGGATGGGAAAGCATTCTAAGTGCAAATACACATAACGTGTGCATACATACAAATATATACAAGCCTTTTGCACATGGACATATTTGCATACACACAAACACAGACAACATGGTTCTTTCTCTGACCTGTACTGTAGCAACACTGACAAGCAGCAACACCACAGAGAGTTGCCACTGTTCTGGGAATAACCCTCTTTCCCCTCCTGCAGTTCACACACACACACACACGCACACACACGCACTGAGGCACACACACAGTGATACAACCACACAATTAAAAAGGGACACACTGAGAGGGAAGAACTATTGCTCAGAGCACCTGGTGTTCTCATAATGTCAGAGTCAGATTCAGAGTAGCAACACGATTTTAACAGTAGCTTGAGGAGAATATGTGCATGTGTGTGTGTGTGTGTGACATGTATTCCTTATATTGTGGGAACCCAAATCTCTTTACAGAGTCACATTATGGGGACAAAATTCAAGTCCCCATAATGGAAATTACCACATTTTAAGGTTAAGACATGTTTTAAAGTGAGGCTGAGGTTAGAAGAAGAATCATTTTTATTGTCATTATACAATTGAATTTGCACAACGAAATTCAGATAGAGGGTTGATCAGAGCAGCTGCAACTGAACACGCCGCCACACATTGGACCTGACCGAATGTACGAGTATTCATACATGTTTTTGGTGGTGAGATGGAAACGTTTAAACCTACAGTACGTGGGTAAATACTTCTCTGAAGATCAGGAGATTCAAAATCATTTTCATAATAATTGTACTGGTATTGCCACGTTAATGCTTTTCCTATTTTAAGGTGTGCAATGACACTGGAGCTACTGCATTAAAACCAAAAGTAAAAAAAAAAAAAATGCTGCCACAGCTTTGAGAATCATGGCTTGACAAAACCTGAGTTAATTTAACCTGACAAATTGTTCCATATTTAAGTGTCCCAACCTCAACTTTCTTTTTTTTACCTATTCGGACATGGGGAACTCTATATCAACAGTCTACTTTTGGGCATTATGGCTATTGGGGGCAATACTTGTCGTAAATAAATAAATAAAATAATAATAAAGTAAAATTATAATAATAATAAATGTTCATTCTCTTACTAAATGTCTTCACTGTTACTGAAACTAAATGACAGGACAAGCCAATACCAATCTCTCAACAGTAGAAACCATAAAGATCACAGACAGTACAAGAGCTTGAGAAATCACCTTATGTCTGTCTGCTTTCTTGGCCGCAAGCTGCATTTGATTAGGCAGTGCTGAAATAATGATGAGAGAAAGTGTGTCATAAATTTCAAGATTGACTCACATTGTTAATAAATCCTAATACCAACGTCTGTTGCTTAATGCTTATAAAGACTGACCTTAATGTCTGCATTAAGTCTCATTCAGGTGCTCTAATGTGATTTAAACCGAGGATTCTTGCACAGACAATTCATAAGAAACCTCAGTGAATATTTGACTTTAGTGTAGGTATCCATCTCACAAGCACCCTGAAGCTTTATTTCTAAAGCCTGTGATTTATCATGTATAATCTGTTTGAAAATTAATTTGCAATAAGTTGAAAACTGCTACTGCCAAATAGACTAGTCTTATGGGCCTCCATAGGAAATACAAGGGAGAAGGGGAAGATAGAGGCACAGGTGAAGGGAAGGAGTGATGGGAGTTAGAGATAGAAGAGTGGATGAATAATGAATATGGATGGATAATGATGTTGGGGTAGAAGTGATGGATTAGATAAGAGGAGGTAAGATGTGGAAGTACAGCAGAGGAAAAAATATAGGCTAAGGAAGAAAGATAATGGGAATTAGAGCAATGTAGAAAGAGCAAGACAGGAAAAGAGGCAGGAGAGAGATATAGTGGGATACAGTCAACATGTAGAGGGGAACAGCAAAAGAGAGGAAACGCAAGGTGAAAGATGGAGAGAAAGGAAAGATGTGATGCAGTTTGACACTAGCGAAACCTCTGGATCCAATCCCACCCCCATCACTCAGAAAAGCAGTGTGCTCTTCTTTGATCCTGAACACTTTGAACATTCTGACAGGCTTGTACCTTTACACCAATGTAGATGAACAAGCAAAAAGAGAGACAGAGACAGAGAGAGAGAGAGAGAGAGAGAGAGAGAAAAGAAAGAGAAAAAAGAAAAAAGTACATAGGAGATGGGCTGCTTGTAAGCCTCTCAACGAATATTTCACCTTCATTTTTTGTTCTTTTGATGTTCTGCTTGTGATGTAAGCACATGGAAATTTGAGAAACTACCGGGGGAAAAGGGGTGAGTTCAATGAGTAATTTTGTGAAAAAACAAGGGAAAACAAACAAGAATAAGGAACATTAAAGATTTGTTCATCATAAAACTGAGACTTATTCGTGAGCAAGAGCTCCCTCCAACATCCCCGGTGCACTATTTGTCTGCCTTTTATCCGTCTTATAGTTTTATCACTCTTTTTTTACTGACAATGAACACTTGTCTGTAAAGAGAGGCAACAATAAAGTACTGATGATTGCATGACTGCTGGCAGCTACCATGGATATAATCGCAGCCTGGCAGAGACTCCCCTCCCTTCAGTGGATAAAAAACACAGATGAACACATATAGTACAAGGGCAGATAATTATGAGTGTGAACACAAAAAGGGCCTTTTACTAATAATTAGGCTCGGTCTTGGTCATGTGGATTCTTGCTCTCGTGTGTTGCCGCTTGTCCTTGAGCGGCATCGCAAAGCATTTTGAATCTTGTTAACCAAATAATGCAAAATGCTAATTCCAAGATATTGTTTGACAAAGGACAAAGAAGTCATATCATGTAGAGAGTGACTGCAATAAACTTGCAGTAATAAGAGCAACTGTAAAGCTGCTGTGGAATGATTACTGACATCCGACAAGAAAGGAAGATAAAACTGTAAGCACATCACCACAGTGCTAATAAATCCGCCTCAAGTCACTTCATTTACTTCTTGAGAATAGCATTACCATTTCTTTAGCATTTAGGTATTATGCCTCTGTTCAGTCACCAATACGACAAGCTTTCCTTTCAGACAGATAGTGATGTGACGATGTGATTTTGAAAGATGGCCTGAAAGCAGTGTGATGATAACAAAGCATGGATGTGGAATAAGTAAAAGACCAGAATTGATAATTCTGTACAATACAATCGATGTCCTCATCACATTGTATGACTTGCTTATTATAAGCACTATGGCAGTTTGTTTCTATTTCTCAAAAATGGGGCATATTCAGTTCCCTATTCTGTGATGACAGATGAAGCTGAATCAGACAATACCTCATCATTTCTGTGTCTACTATTTCATCAGGTGTAAGATTAGGGACAGTAAGCAGTTTGTTACTGACAAGACAGCTTCTTTATATTGCCATGCCATGCAATAAATACAAGTGAAACCACAGTAAAGTTCACAATTAAATTAAATTAAAAATTAAAAAAAAAAACAACGTAACAACAAAAACATCACATATGGTACATAATGTAGTAAAAAAACAACTTTGATTAATGTTAAGAATTATTTTTTTTTTAAAAGATGTCTGTGAATTCAGGAAATACAGTATTTAGTTGAATATTGTGTAACTTTTACAACAGATATACAGTTATCTCATTTAAATTAACAGACAAAATTACATTTTTTGCGTTTATAATGACATTATTACAAAGACATCAATGCTGTGTTTTCCTGTCTGTGAGCAGCATAACTGAAAAAGTAAAAACAGGGAAAAAAAATATTTCATTTGGGTAGATGGGAATTATAGCTGTAAGTATTCTGACACTGTTAAAAACAGCGTTTTCTTTTGTAACCTAAGAAGATGAGCATTTATTTGGTGGTATTAAGAGTGAATAATGGTTATAATTGTACCTCTATACCTCGTAAAAGCCCATACTGTCGTTTTATAAATAAACCGCCATTAGGTGATAATTGAGGGAAATAAGCGAAGGGCCTAGTACTTGTACAATTTGTTGTATAATGCAACATTATTAAGTGTTTTATAATGACCACTAAAGAGCCAAGTGTTCTTCTAGTAAGTATGCAAATAAGCCAGTAGTTGAGGTCGAAAAACTGTACACTAATATAAATGGCTGCAGAATATTTATATGGAGAATAGATGTAATGAAGAAGAGTTTATTGCATGAGATAATACAAATTATAAAGCTGTAGGGGTACCATTAACACAGTGGTACACTTCATAGAAGCTATATCAATATTTACAGAATATTAAGGTAGCTGTTTCCATTAAATTACACATCAGCTTCCACAGAATAGATCCATTACCTACCCACTCAGGACACCTACAAGCCTAATTACATTATACAAAACGTAGTGTGTGAAAGCATTATACTGTATAAGGTATAGGGCAGTAAATAAGGCCATGAGCTGACCTTGTGTTTGTATTGTGTTGGAGGGGAAATTCACAGACGCTTAATGCAAGCATATCAGTGCAAAATGTGTGTCTATGAAGACATTTCTCTGCTGTGGTTGAAAGTCTATGGTTTACATAGTAAAGCGGATGCACAGATGCAAAAACAGTAAAAACTCCACAGATTCTGGGACAGCAATGACGATATAAAGCATAACTGCTGCCAGTGTAATTGTGTGTGCGCCTTTGCAAAGTGTAGATATGCATACACAAAAAGCAGCAGTGCGCAAAGTCTGCATGTGCGACATGGCCTGATTAATTCTCTTCATAAAGCCATATAGACAGTTAATGGACAGAATTTGTCACCAGTCATGCAGCAACAATTTCCAAACAGCTGTGTCCAGCAAAAATGGACACTGTTTTCCTTCATCAGCAAACACCTGTAGAGAGTCAGTCGTGGAGGAAGGATATGGGGGGCGTAGACAGTCAGCTGATGTTGTGTTTATCAAGTGTGTGGGCAGATTTTTTTTTTCTTTTAAGTTAGCTTTCCTCTCCTAAGGTACATTCTGCCCTAGATTAAGGAATCAAGGTGAGCGCATAGCTGAGGGCAAATGTCCACAGTGCTCACTTGATAGTGTCCAAAGTTGCTGACACACTGGTGATGTAACTGTAAATTAGGTTATGCTGGGGGGGTTAGTGTCCATATAATAGGACCATATAACCTGATAATAGCCAAAGCAAATTAGATATCAGATATCCAGATTACCAACTGAAAAGAAGCTTTTACCAAACCCTTTATTACAAATTTCATCTTGTCCCCATAGGGTTAATATTATTTATGACATTGAAGGATGGATGGATGGATGGATGGATGGATGGATGGCAGCCTGGTATTGGGATGGGGCAGTTTCTATAAATCATAGCAGTATAGTCAGTACTGATCACACTTTATACATTCAAAAGTTTACTGCTAATCATGATTTAAACTGTGCTGTGATTGTCTTCTGGACTGATGGTAATTGTAGCTGTCTATAAGGCATTGAATCAAAAGCAGCTGGCGTTGTGGATTTTGTGAAGCCAATTCATCTTTTATCTCTCCTCAAGAAAGTCCATTTCCTATTAATTGGAGCTAAAACTAAAATAGTGACCTGAGTGAATGAGAATCTTTGCAAATGTCAGTATCAGTCCAAATTTAATTTGAATACTGTGAAATGAATGAAACAGAGAGCTTGTATGATGCAGTTGCACATTTAATCTAAGAAGCTACATCACTACTTCTCCTTTTTTATTTAGCTGCAGGTAGACCACAAACCATTCAACCATTTTTGTGCACACCAATATAGGATTACAGATTAAAAAAATATTGTTAACTTCTCTAAGCTGCTAACTCAGTTTCTTCCTTGGTCATAAAGTGAACAGTGGCTGCTGTTCTTACACAGCTTTTCATCATCCTCTTACTCAGCACTCTGCCAGAAAATAAATAAAAATAAAAAGGATGTATTGCATTTTTTTCAGCTCAAAGATTTCAGTGACACATACTGTATGTCATATCATTTTATGACTGCTCCTTTCCTTCCCAATAACAGATTCAGTAAAACAGAAAGTCACTAAAACCTCCACCCTTTGACTTGCAAGATAATTTGATCATCAGTGGTTTATTTGCTCATTTGGCTGCTAAGGAGCCTCTCTGGTGAAATGGGAATGTACTGCTAGCATCAATCATTATTTGGCCTTGTTGGAAAGCTCTGGTTCATCCATATGCCAGCATGTCCATGGTCACTGTCTCCCAGAGGAGAGGACTTGGCACATTGTTGCTCCACAGATGTTCTCTGCCTGTGTTTGCTGCCCCTTCCTTATTGTATTACACGGCTGAGTGTGTTAGTGTGAAACTGACTTTCTGTTTTCTGACACAAGGTTAGGGAGACAGTGGCACTTCATTTGCAACTGCTGCAGCCACTAACAGAGGGCATACTGCACATTTATACAGCTGTAATTCTACTGAGTTCCAATAAGTTTGCATATCAGCTGACAGACGGAACATTAACTTTCAATTTACATATATTAATATCATTGTTACCATTAGCTACACAATAATAATATTGAACTTCTTTGTACAGGACAAAATTACACACAGGGAGAACATTCAAAAAAAAGAACAAAAAAAAAAAAACAAACATTAAAAGGACAAGAGAGATCTTAGTCAGCAATGCCAAATATGCGAGATTATGTACCAATCCTATCCATGTCTTAGAGAAGCCAACTGCCTTAAAATGGCCAAATTCACAAAATACTGTATCTCTACCAATCATGAGGTGCACTTAAGATTCATGACATTGTTAACTAATTTGCAAACATTGGATGGACTTCAAACACCCATGGAAGAGGAGGATATTGAGCTAATAGACATGATTGCATGTCTGTTTGTCTAAGTGCTTGGGTGGGGGAAGGCAAAGGGGATCAACAGAAGAGAGGCCATAGCTGAAGGTGTCATGCCCCTGGATTGAGCTGTAAAAACGAGACTGTGCTATGGAACCTTGCACAGTCATAATGTGTTTTAAATCTTGTTTTGTGGAAAAGTCACTGATCTCCACTCAATTCAGTTTAAATGTATCTCGAATCAATTTTCAGTTTGTATAGGTATTATTTTAAACACTGGTGAAGGTACCATAACACGTGCATATTTTCTCAACCATATACAGAAGGAGCAGGAAAAATGAAAAACATAATAGAGGACATATGGAGGCATCACCCACGTCACACAGCCATATATATGCAATTTGTGAGAAAAACATCTTAGTTTCAAAAGGCTCAGAAGCAATCAGTTCCTTCCTGCTGCTTAGACTGGGCCTCTTTGGTATGTTGCATAGCTCCTCTTCCTCAAACAAAGACATAATGATGGATATTTACAACTGGGGTGTGTGAGTGTGTGTTTTCATTCTGAGTCTTGAGGAAAAGAGAGAAGAAGAGGGGTAGGAAGACAAAGTGGGAGAAGGGGATGTGGTTTGCAAGATGAAACAGGTGGAGCCTGGAAAGGAAAGACAGACAGCACAAAGGGACAATAGTGCTGGAGTATACAGGCACCAAGGAGAAAGAACAGAAGAGGAAAGTAAGGAAAGAGAGGGAAACTTGAACTACAGAACCCCTCTACCCTTAGCAAACAAACTAATTCATCCATGCCACACTTGAGATAATCCTGTTTCACCATTCTTTTCCACTGTGTTTTGCATAACTTGACATTTTTACATCTTTACCAGTGAATGGCTTTGATGAGATATGGTTTTAAGGCATGCACTGTGATTAAGAGTTTCCTCCAGGGAAAGCTTTGTGTCTACTCTAACCAGAGGACTTGTAGAATTGCTCCCACCCTTATTAGCTATAAAAGTCTCCATCAAGCTTCTGACATTTTTCTGCTTTTGCATGCATAAGAAGTGGGGAATAGGAGGAATGTGTGTGGCAGGCTCTCCTTTCTATTAAAGTCTCTGGGGGATATTTTTTTTCTTTTTCTTCTTTAGAAATATGTTATCAAGGACCAAAACAGCTTTCCAACTGTAATATCTAACACAATAAGTCTCTCCAAAAATGTATTCATAGTTATTGTTTTGAGATCTCGGAGGTTCCTAGCCACTCTCACTTGAAATTCACTTGGCACACAGCAGCCAGGTACGGTATTATTAGCTCTGCCAATGGACAAAGGACCTTCCCAAAATCATCTTTCACATCTATATCGTAATAACTTTGAATGTTTAATTCCTGCGGACAGATCCCTGCGATGGAGCAGCATCCAGTTTTTCTAATCAGCATTTTTCAAATTCTTTTCAATGAACCTTGTCTCAAACAGCTTAAAAGTTGGCAGGTCACAGTGCCTGCTCCTCCACTTGTCACATCATTTGCTGCAGTTAAAATCCATTCCCACATGGATGCTTCACAGGTCCCTGAACATGGAAATAGGAAGAGAGACAAAGAAACAAAAGAAGGAGAGAGATAATGGCTGCTACTAATGCTGATACCGGTGCAGGGAAGTGGTTGCACTCTGATGGTATTTTCCCTCTCTCCATTAGGAAGGTAGTGCCTGATGAGGCAGAAACTTACCCCTGTGAGCAGAACCTTAAGCTAACCTGCCAGGTTCACACTGACACAGACATGAGCACGCACAAAATACGCATATTATTAATGGCACTGGGGAAATCTTAAGTGGCTTATTTCATAACCCCTGAAAGAATTTTTAAACAATTTGGGAAATGCATATACGTATAAGGGCTGGGTGAAAATGCATACAATATATAACAACATACAGTATATTGCCATAGACCCTCAATATAATAATAAGATATACTGGATATAACTTCGATAGAACACATTTCATCCACATTTTGACAGACAACCCGAACAGCCAATGACAATTAAAGAAACAGTGCTCTGAACCACTCATGTGACTGGAAAAGGCGCAGCCATATCATATAAAATGATGATTTTCTCTTTTGAACCCTAACAAAATCTGGCGTGACAGTGTTACCAAAGAAAACCTAGAAGAAGACAACTGGAGCAGTGCTATCCCCTGAAGAACATGCAATACAGGACTTTACAGTCTGAGACCAAAGTACAGTATGTGCTGGTGGCCATCCCTTTAAAGCTCACAGACCATAGTATCGTCTCTGTCTACGACATAAATGTTGATATCACATATGCAATAGCCTACTTTATTGCCAAAAAACAAGATGCAATTAAGCATGGTTGAAAATAACGAATTTAAGCAGCTGATAAAAGTAACTTAGCCTCGTTACCTCCCTGGCCGTAATTCCTCCCCTGCTGTATATGGCCTGCAGAGAGAAAATTGAAGATGAGCTGCGAAGTGTGTGATACTTTGCTTCCTTGTCAGATTGGTCAAGCCGCTTGTGACCAAGCGGATTTGATTGGTCAAGCTGCTTGTTTATTTGGTTTTATTTATTTATTTATTTTGAGCTCTACAAAAAAAAGACACAGCATGAAAGTAGTTCCTGATATTTAACTTTATTTAGAAATGGTCATATAGTTTATTCTGTTCTCCTTCAAATCTTGACGCTTTGAACCTGAAAGCATGGAGATTTTAGTCCATATACACCTGATTACTGTGCAGAACGTGTTTCAGTTGCTGTGATCATCTTGTGCAAAAAATAAACAATATTTTAAAAAAACTTTTTCTATCTTTACATTTCACTTCAGAGTAATGGGGTAACCTTAAGCTTAACAGAAAATAAATATATAGGGAATGATATAAAAGATATTTTGTGAAAATATGTTTCTTATAAAGGCATGGCATTATAAAAGCAATTAATGAAGGTGGAAAAACATGCATAATATCAAGTCTTCATAATTACATTCCATGTAAAACTCAACATTCCCACCCCAAAAAAAACAAAAAACTAATACTTATAAAATCAAAACTCTATGCCCCCATATTCTCTGGTCCACATAATAACACACTGAAATAGCGAGGAGCAGCTGAAAGAATTATTTATTAGTTTTTACACTATGATTTATGTTTCCTAAAAACAGGAACTCAAAAGGAGATACCTAATTTTTTGTTCCTCACCAACAAAACCTTGTCAGTTTATTTCATTACAGCATATCTCCATATTCAGTTTTAAATGCCTCAATGTGAAAATTAAAATTTATTTATGGACTGGCAGCAAGCACGGAGTCCTCAACCAGTATCATTGAGATCTCATATATGAGATTGAGATATGCACATACTTGCATCTGCACACACAGACAGAGAGACTGACACACATATACGCAAACAAACACATTTTGCATTCTTTGTGCGGACACTCGCAGACATAATGCATTCCCCAACCCCTTACTCTAACCATCACAACTAAATGCCTAACTTTAACCTAAACCTGATTCTAACACTAACCCTAAAACCAGGTTTCAATCCTCAAAAAGCCCAATAAAGTTGTGGACCAGCCAAAATGCCTTCACAAGGTCAAAATGTCCTCACAAAGATAGGTTTGCTTGACAATTGGTCCACACAGCCTATTTAAGACATGCACATACACACAGTTTGTTTATGCTGTCCAAATGAATGAAAGCTAATGCAGTGTCCTAAGAAGAATAGCTAATAGTTATGTCTAACCTAAAGGAGTCAACAAAGACATTGCTGTAAAAACCATCTCAGTGGTCACTTGTGACATGTGACCCCACAAGTCACTAATACAAAAGCCAGGTTCCCCTAGTCTTCACTCTCTTCTCTCGCCGGTTCTCCGCACAGACTCGTCTCCAGTTTGGCCATCCAGAGGCCAGTCATTAGCTCTTCAACTCAAGCTCCTTCAGTACAGAGCTAAACAAGGTCCGGCTGCAAAAGAAACCTCTCTGTTGATCTCCTAGCAGGCCTGCTTGAAGCAGCCTGTTGTCCTCCCATCAAAGACAGCTACAAGAGTGCCTGCCCAAGGAACAATCAAGTCAACATGGGCGGAGTTAGAGGGTGCCCCCCCCCCCGATAACTGACATGTTACAGCTGTGGTTGATGTTTTCTGGTGCCACATTAGTCCTGAGTGCATATTTGTGTGTCTAGCAACCATTGCTTTAGGGATTTAAAGAAATGATTTAAGTTTGTGATAGTTCAACTGCAGCTGTTTTCTTATTTTTCGAATGTAAATAGATGTAATAGAATACATCTCACAAGATACAAAAGGTGGACAAGCATCTAGAACGTTCAGGAAACTAATCTGTGGACCCCCTGGAATAGACTTGGCCACCCCCTGGCCCCCCCAAGGATAAAAGTCAATATCCTCAGTCAGGTTAGCTTCAACTAGCCAGCTTTATGAGGAGGAACCTGAGCAACAGACACCAGAAACACAGTCAACCAGCAACAGTTTCTAGAGCAATGGACAGCATCCCAAAAGGACGCTTCATGCATCGTACATGGACTTGGTAATGTAACTGGGCACAGCAGAGCATAACATAACTTGGCTAAGCATAGACTGTTAAACCTTGTGAAATGTTGTATTAAGCTTATTCGGTGCACACAAGTGTTTAGGGTAATCTTAAATTGTGTTATTTTTTGTTTTGTTAATTATGTCAGTTATGTCCATGCTTTCTAGGAATCAGTTCTCAATGTGTATGCTACTATTCTCTCTTTTAACCTGGCACCCTCATCCGACATAAAGTAAGTGGCAAAGAAACACAGAGGTACCCCGAGAAACCTTTATATTAAAGTAACACCATGTAGTATTTCAAACTTTAAATAATGTCTCCTAATATATTTTGAACTTATTGTCTACTTATAACAATTTGAAAAGCATCCTCATTAGAGCCCGAGATGATCTCCATCACCTGTACTGGAGCTATGTGTCTTTGCCTCGGGTCGTTCAAAGAACTAAATTGAAACCAACTTCACTGCTTCGACTGCTTCCTGCATACGTCACAGTGCTCTGAGCGGGGGAAGCTTCTCTAAGTTTGGGGGCAGGAAGTTATACAGGAGTTTTTATTTCACTGGAAATGGAAGAGACAGCACAGATACCAAAGAGTGTAAAGATTTTGTCAGAGGATTCAAAGAAAAAGTGGGAGAGTAATAGGATAAGATGCCGGACAAGGGTGAATATTGGTCCTACTTTCACTCGCTGGCATCAGATGAGAGACGCTGAGGGATGTTGGAGTGATAGCGACCTGGCTCTGTTACTGTTGGACTAGCAAGTAGACACTGTTTGCTTACAAATCATAGTGTTCTGGAGCTTGCTGTGTGTCAGGTGGTGTTATTGAAGTCATGTCCTTCCTCATTCATGTTCGGAATTCAAAGTTATTCACATAGTGGAGCATTTTTTTCCCCTTAATTGCTAGTTATGGCTAACATTCTTGTTAAGTACATGGCTAGAGTTCTTCTGTATTGTTGGTTTGTCAACAAATGGACACTGTCGTTGCATGTTTAATGACAGTTGCGACAGACAGTACTGCTTTCCAACTTTAGGGAGATCCCAAGAGCAAAAACTACACTGGGTTAATAGTCATTAATATAATATTAATATTTTCAACATTTTCATCATCATCACTATTCTAATCTTAGTCCTAAACGTTTCCATATAAATGAGATTCTGTCTAATTAGGATCTCATTTTGGTTCCGATGAGGTCCACTGGTCCTGACGAGGTCAGTGTTTATACCAGAAAAGGTCCTAAAGAGGTAAAAAAATATAACACACACGCAAACACACACAACCACACATTCACAGCCAGACACTGCACCTGTCACAGTTCCAGCTATTTAACTCCAAAGTTAATTTGTTCCACACAGGGACATATGGAGAAGACGGATGCTATCAGAAAGCTGCAGACCTGCTCTCAAACTGACTAATCACACAGTGAGAGTGAAAGCCTGGGAATGAGTACTCACTCTGGATACATGGGGGTGAGGGGAGAGAGGTGCCAAAATCGTGTGTGTGTGTGTGTGTGTGTGGCTAATGTGACAGAACAAGTGTGACAACAAGAGATGAGATAAATCAGGAATGAAGGACAAACAGGGAAAATGAAAAAAGAAAAACGGCCCCATTTCTCAACTGCACATAATAAATTGCATTAATTGAAGTCTCTGTGGAAAGCATACTCTAACACTGGAAGTAATCCTGAGTCAGCAGCTTCTTATGAGGGATGTGTGTTGTTGGGTGAGAAAAGTGGAGAGTAATCTGTTTAGCTGGATGGCACATGCCGGCAGAGTCCATTAAGGCAGAATTGTGCAACATGTAATATTTGTAAGTAATATAGACTCTGCCTAAAACACCTTCTTGGTCACTCTGGACCAGAGATGAATTCATAAATCATTCCCAACATCCACTATCAGCTTTAAGAATGTATTTTATTAATGTAAATATTCTTCCCTTCCTGGTGTAATAGAAGTGAAAATAAAATGGACTGTGAATGGCATTTCTCTTTTCAGAAATATACATTGTAAAAATTGTATGTAAATGACAAAATAACATCAAGCAACATAAGGTAACAAGAAGTGTCAGCTATTTGTTAACATGATGTTAACACAACTGTAACACCCTATTGACATGCACCATTATTTCTGTTTTCTGCCTATGTCTTACTCACATATAGGCCAGTGGTGAAGCATCACACAAAGCAGTTAGTGTTGTGTGGCCACAGAATTATTTTTATTTATTTTTGCACACATACCAATTAGTGACAGCGAATTTGACCGCAGCATTCAACCCATCCTTTCCACACACAGCAGTGAACAAGCTGGGTGCACACAAGCAGGGTGTCCTAGGAGCCTAAGCAACTGCTTAGTTCACTAATATGTTAAGAAACAAAAATAGCTTACCTTAGCTTCCTCCGCACGGTATCAGACAAACCGCTTCTACTTCTATTAAGCTCAGGCAAAATATCAGTGTGCCTAACCCTAGGACACACTTCCTTACAGTATGGTAAATGATCTGTATTTATATAGCACTTTTCTAGATTTCTTGATGACCACTCAAGGCTGCTTTACACTACAGTTTTGCCATTCACCCATTCACACCCATTCACTCACACTTTTCCTATGACATCATCTTTCATACCCATTCACTAGCTGCCATCAGGAGCAGCTGGGGTTAAACGTGTCTTGCATTGACATGTAGAATATGTGGACCGGGAATCGAATCTAACTACAAGTTGGCAGACGACTCACTCTACCACTGAGCTACTGTCACCCACACCAGTATTAAAACATGTGGAGTGCAGCATTTAAGATATATATATATAGGCCACAATATATTAACCTACTCAAATCAATTTTCTCCTGGTGTCTGTTTTTCACTGAGGTTACTATATCAGTGACTTTTGTTGCAGTTATGAAATGCTGTAACTGTTACACAAATTTCACACACTTTGTAATCTGATATAGGTGACAATATTATAAAAGGGCTGTGGAAACACGATTCGGTAAGCTGATATTTTTAATATCACTTAATGAATCATCATATTGAATTCTAAACAGATCACAATCACAGCACAACATGCAATAAAGACAGAGAGACAAAATTTTGGGGGAAAAAATGTTGAGACTATGCATGATTCAGTGTGGTTTGATTATTTTTTCTTTGATAATCACCATAAATCATGTTCTTTGTAGAAAATTCTCACAGGCTTAAAATTACAAGTTTTACAAGCTAAAGTATTAAGATGGAATCAGAGCACTGTGTGACCTCTATCTGGGCTACAACTCTGTCCTCTGTGGTTCAATTAATTTATTTTTTTAATGTCTGAAAGTGGATGCCATCTCTTTGATGCTCTTCACTGAGGAGGTGGGAAGTGATTATGCAATCAAAACCAAAACCATCCAAATTTAATGTCCTTGCATTTGATTAATCTGATAGAAGCATTAGTTTATCTTTAATATTTAATCTGGAAGATCACTGTGAATGTCAGAGTGGATGAATTTCCTCTCAATTAATATGGCTCTGTACTTGTGGCCAGTGCCTCTTGCAAGTCCTGTGCAAGGCTTTGAAGATTGCATCGTAAAATTTTAAATAGCAAATTACTCACAGGTTTCTGACCACATCTCCTCCTCTTGCCCTTGGAGATGCTGTTACAACCATGACCGCCTGAGAGATGTGGCTGTGAGGGGTTGGTCAGGTATAAAGATGATTCCCAAATCTATTTTACTTTAATTTCCACAGCACAGAAGGCTTGACATCTCTTTAAAAACCACAGGGATTTCTAGCCCACATCTAAAGACAGTTAGAGTGGATTTAAAAGCTGCTTTATCACTAGTTCATAAGTGCTCAATTATCATCTGTCCTAGCATTAGTAGATCCTGACTCTTCACATTAACCTTACCCTCCTATAATCTCTGTGCAGGTCTTATCTTAGCCTTTTAAAACACTAGTTATAGCCTTATAATCTAGGGAGAGTTTTTTTTTTCTTTTTTGTATGTTGCTAAAAGGTGTAATTGAATGTGGATGTTAACATACTGTGGAGGGAGTTTGACTGATGTAGTTGTCTTTGAGGTGAACTTGATGCATTGCCAGAGTGACATTAACTTTGAGGCATTATCATGGATAATTTACTCCAGAAGGGTACTAATGGACAACAAATTTACCAAGATTATTCAATTATCAATTATTTTACTGCTTGTGAAATAAAAGCCTCCTGCAAACACGGTCTATTACTATTTTACTGCCCAAGCGTGCATGAAAAGATATTGTGAATTGGATCCATTTTTTAAGTCCCTAATTAAAAGAAGTGGCAGTCCAATGGCTTAACAGTAAGTAATTACCGGGGCATAATGATTTAACAGTAGCCTCAATACATCCTTCTCTTCACAAGGATCAGGGCACATCAATAAAATATGCGTATAGCCACATAAACACACAAAAAGGACACATCCACTCACACATACAAACAGATACAGGGACACGTTCACACAATCCCAGCCTCCTTATCTTGATCTATGTAAGTACATGACCTCTATTGGCAGAGCAGTCAGGAGCGTGTTCTCCTGTGTGATTAGATTAGAGAACCTTGCATTCCTCACAAGGTAAGCCAAACCAGGATAAAGCACATAGTACCAGATCCAGTGTGGCAATATCAAACAGACATTGAAGAAAAGAGGGACACCAACTCATTCATGTTTAAAACAGTTATTGCAAACCAAAATCAAAACACTTATTAACTGTATATTTGGCTATTTTATTTTTAAAAACAATGAACCTATTTGATACATTTTGCAAGAGAGCAACAGGTGGAGTGTGAAAGTGAAAATACAGCAGTGGAGTATTATGACATGATGAGAGGAGACAACAGGACAACAGTAAGAGACTGTAAAAAAAAAAAAAAAAAAAAAAAAATGTGACAACACAAAGAAAGACCACAGAGAAGGCTCGTGGATGCTGTGATGGAGGACATGAGGACAGTTCGTGTAACAGAAGACGACTCAGGGGACAGTGCAAGATGGAGGCAGATGTTTGGCTGTGGAGAAGCCGGAACAAGAAGAAGCCTCAGCGTTATATAGGACGCCTTTTGTTTCACCTTTTTGTCAGTGAATCAGTGATCAAAACACCAGCAGCAGTTTTAGTATGTCATGTGCCCACGTACAGAGTATGCGAGCACACACACACAGTATATATGATACATGCAGAATGGTGCACCTACACTACCATCACATCTATTCATAGTGATGCTGGGTTGGGTTTAAACCCAATGGAGAGGAACAAAGAGATTTCTGAATACAGCTCAAATGGGGACATTTCCACAGCTCATCTCATATGGATGTTCCCAGAGTGCAGCTGAAGGGGAATTAACTGCCTTGTGAAAAACAAATGCTGCTAACAATTACTCTGTTTTCTGTGGATATGCCTAGAAAATCATTGCGAATAGAATGTCACATGGGGCTCCATTGAGGTGCGTTTACATATAACAATTAAAAGAAAAAAAAAAAAAGAAGAGTGGGTGACTACCCCAGGTGGGTGTGATTTTAACTATTAAAATATGATCAAGGCTCTTTCTCTCTTCTTCCCTCTTCTTCTCTACTACACTCCCTGCACTTGTCTCCTAAAAGTATGTTAAGACTTGCAAATTCATGTCACACAGAAAAAACAAAAATGTATCTTAATTAAATATGGTGTTGGTGTTTATTTACATATTTTCTTTTCATCTTATCCTTTCTACATAATAAAGACAGTGCCAGGGCCAGCCTTAGTGGATAAAGCGGTGGGCCCACGGTTGGTGTAGTTTTTGCAGCAAGAGGTCCCAGGTCCACAACCCAGTCGGAACAAGGGGACTTCTGCAAGGAGTTTGCATATTCTCCCCATTTGTGCATGTGTTTTCTCTGGCTACACCATTTTTCCTCCCACAGTCCAATAACATGCTGAGGTTAATTGGTCATTCTAGATTGACCGTAAGTGTGAATGGTCGTTTGTCTCTCTGTGTGGCGATGGATGATTGACCTGTCCAGGGTGTATCCCGCCTTTTACCCTGTGTCAGCAGGGATTGGTTCCAGCTCCACACGACCCTCACATGGAGGACAAATCAAATCATGAATGAATGGATGCATTTATAATAACCTCTCTACCACTGGCATACATTAGAATACACTGGGTTAAACAACAGTGTTACGTTTACCTGTTGTACGTACGTAAATGACGTAACATTTTTTTACGCCATCATTAGAACAGAAAAATCATGTATTCCCTGTTATTGTGTTTCATTCGAGATTTCCTGGCCTCAAATGTATGTTTTTTTTACGATTCATCATCATTTTGACCCATAATAAATGGGCAGTGGGGGCCTATTCAGAAAATACTGTTTGTGATAAGGAATAAGGTTGGCAATAAATAAATAAATAAAAACCTGACTCAATAAATTTAAAGTGGAAAAAAAAAAGAAAGAGTTGTATTATCCCTCAAATTAAATATTATTGTGTAAACTATAACAAAGGTTTGTATGAAGGTTAAAATATTTTTCCAAGATAAAATGCAACACATATTTGTGAGTGAGAATTACATTATTAAACCCAGCCATAAAAATGTTCATATGAAATGCACATAATGCATACTATTTTAAAAGTCCTGAACAGTGAGCATCAGGAAATCCCTGCACTGGAAAGGGGGGAGCAATATCACAGAGTTCCAACAACATTAGAGGTAATTGCTGCAAGACAGACACAAACTGAAATAGTTTGTAATTGCACAGTTTAATGGCTGAGTGATTAAAATGTTCGACTACAGTAGTGGAAAATTGGATCAATTGATGGCTTAGACATCCACCTGGACACACAAGTCTTTCTGCATGTAAACATGGAGTTAAAGCAATTAGGAAAGACAAGGAATAAACACATGGATGAAAGGCCTGATGAGGCATTGATTTACAATAATGTGACATCATTTGGCTCTGATGAAGGCTGGTTTCAAACAGACCATATTGGCTACAGTGTGAACTAAAGTCTCACAGCAAAATTATTGGTCATATTTGTGCACTTGCTTAACATCACGTGGCTGCATAAATGCATGAGAAATAACAAAGTGAATAATGCGGTAACCCCCATAATCTATTATGTTCAGTTTAATATCTCCAAGGTGACCACTGAGTGTTTATTGTAGCAGTGCTGTAGCTGCTTCGTTTACTCATGTTTGGGTTTCAGCCACCACTACCATTGTCCTGGTCTCTGATGAAATGGGATTGAAGTTTGCACATTGCCCATTTCCTACTAAAGCAGGGTTTATACTCCATCGCATCAAACTTTTAAATATGTTGAGTGACAACAAAACAACAGAGAGCAAATGTCATTTATCACATACGTGTAAAATTTTCATTAGACACGTAGCCATCATAATTTGTTGAGCAGTGTGACAGGTAGTTACCATCTTCATGTAGATGTTTCAGACCAAATAATCTTATTCTTGTTGCTCCCTTAATTGGCTCAGAGCCACAGTGATCACTTCCTGTTTCTGCTCCTGTTGTCCTTTCAGTACAAGCAAATTCAAAATTCCTTCCTCATGAAACAATAAATTAATTAAAACCAGACATCAAAAAATAATGAGACAGAAACTACATGTGGACACAAATAAACAAGATGACACAACCAATCAGGATGATACAATATAAACTGCAAATTGAAAGAGCCAGAAATGTGTGTGGTTACCATAGGGATGACGGAAACCTTTCACCAGAGCATAAATTAAAAACACTGCATGACTCATTATGTTAAGTTGAGCGACAATTATTAAGTGGTGAGAGACAATGTCTAAATAAGGCTGTAGAGATTGGCCATCAGGAGCTGATTAGGCGATTAGATGTGACTTATCAGACTGCAAATTATGTAGTGTGAACTTGACTAAAGTTACTACTACTGTATGTAAAATAATCAGTTTGTTGTTTTGCTTTTCATACTAATTTCCTATCAAAATGAGCAGAACAAGCACAAAGATCAACAACACGTCAACAGCAGAGGAAATTTTCGGTTACAGTAAGATGCACATGTGGCTAATTTTCTGTCCTGGCAATATACTGTGCACATGATATCAATCATACAGACAGTTTGGAATAATAGGTACTTGTGTAAACTACTAAAGCTTGAATTTAGACAAGATGAGGCTACCGAAATGACTACATTAATATGGCCTGAGGTGATTCATATTGAAAACACATTTTTTTGCTACGCCTTGCATCTTAATGTGAAATCAATTTCTGTGTATCGTTTCCTCCTCTCATTAAAGCCGAACAGTCTTTGCTAATGTGTTACCTGCTGTCACATGTACTCTTATATTTCATAGCTACTGGCAAGAAGAGCCTCATTTATTTCACTAGCAAGACCTAACTCTGTTTGAACTTTTCCACATGATACTTCCATAAGGGATAAATTAGCATAGAGATTGAAAGTAGACATGGAATGTGTATATATAAACTCATTTTCTTCTCTATTTCACTGCCAATATCACCATGTCCTTCTGACAAAAAAAGGTGTTTAATTTTCAAGTCAGTGCTCTGACCTGGGTTGTGACTGATTGGTGAGAAAATTTATCAGACAAAAGACAACTTTCTTTTTACCCTATGTGCTATGAACACATTTCTGAACAACTCTTGGAGACTTTATGAATCAAAGTAAAGTATACCTGCTTTAATCAGTTTTGTACAGTTTTAGTAAATACTTTTCGAGATCACATTTTTTTTTCTTAGTTTTTTTTTTTTTTTGTTGTTGTTTTGAAAACCCATTACATAAACAAAACATCCACCATGGCTTTGAAATCAGTTGAAATGTTAACACATGTACAGTGCATTCTTTATAGTGAGTCAACAAAGGACTGCACTTTGAAAGATGCAATGATTTATTTATTCCTTTATTTTATTTAACATCCTTCCATTTAAATTTTCTTACACTGAATGTTCCTTTGAGTTGGTTAAAAGCGCTGCTCTGAAGTCCACCATCTTAAATGCTCGGCAAAAATAGCAAAATTAATGGAAAAGAAAAACTTTAAATAAAGCACAGGCGCGCATGCAAGAAATAAAGAGTGCTAAACCATTACTATTATATGATCAAAACTGACAGTTCTGTATCGTGTTTGACTACAGCCCCGGTGGCAGATGAATAGAAATAGAGAATATCAGTCTTCATCTTCAGTCTTTCAATAAAGACAATAGTCAGGCTAAACACATGGGAGGAGATGAAAGGTGAGAGTGATTCGATGTGGCAATAATTTCCCCCCTGTGGCAGCATTTACAGTGTTTCATTCAGTAATGCTTAATCTTTCAGGGGACATTGCGGGACTAGTCAGCCGTTAAGAAAAGAACTGAGGGGATTATGACGGCAATGAGCAGGCACTGTTTAGGCTGCATGGAAGGCAGGGAGGGATGAAAGGGAGGAACAGAGAGTGAGTGAACTGCAGCAGGGTGATGGAGAGATAGCAGAGGATGAGAGTGAAAGGATGGATGAGACATTATCAGAGGATAGTAACAGAGATATGGGGACAGTGTAGAGTGGGAGATGAAGTAGAGGGGGGGGGGAAATGTGTTCAGATGTTGGCCATGCAAGCCAGCACCAATATTTAAAATCCACCCCCTGTCTGCCTGCACCATGCTAATGGAAAAACATCAGTCATGAGTAGAGAGCCTGAGATAAATACATCATGGCACCTGGGAGGGTAATGGTAACACTTTCTTTGTGTGTGTGTGTGCGTGTGTTTGTGTGTGTGCTCACTTTTACACGAGACACATGACTTGCTTGAAAGTTTTGACTGGAGTTTAACATGAAATTAAATTAATGAAAGTATGAATTTATGTTTTCTGCTGCTAAAGTGAATCTGTTCAGTGTTTTCACAGATTGTAATTGACACGTTAGTAGCATATGTGTGTGTATATATATATATGTACAGATGAGGATGAAAGTGCTGAAAGTGCTGTTAAAAAGAGCAAAGACTTTTTAACACAGCTTCTACAAACTTCCTAGTTTTATTTTGGATGATTCCATTATTAGACTTTGCAAACAGAAATTAAATTATTCCACAAAAGTCAAAAACTACTAAGGTCACAATTATTAGCTCCTTGATGCTAATGGTCAATTGTGTATGCTTTTTGCTGGATAACAGTCTGCAGTCGTTTGTTGTAGTTTTCAGCAACTATCTGGCACGTCTATTCTTTGGCAAATCTCTCAAGCTTCTCCAGATTTGATAAACTTCTTGCATGGACCTTCATCTTCAGTTCACCCCAAACATCCCCACAGCATAATACCCCACTTGGGAACGGTGTTTTTTGAGTTTTTTTTCCATCTTCTTCCAAACATATGCAATGTCTCTAGGGCCAAATGGCTCTGGTTTTATCTCATCTGAGCAAAGGACGTGTTTCCAGGATGCATAATCTATGTTAAAAATTATTTGCTCTGTAAAACATCACTTTGGAAATAATGAGTTTTCACAGGGGGGCTAATAAGTTTGTCCTCAACTGTACACTATATATAAGTATGTCACAGTTTTAGGCATGTGTGTATCGTTCAGGCCGTTTGGTTTATGAGGTAACGTCTATATTAACAAAAAGACACACAAAGGCATGTAGGGTAGGGATGGAGATAACGTTTGGGACAGACGGACGGATTTAAAGCAGATGAAAATGGAGTATAAATGGGCCGTATGCCTTGTGCCAGTAATCCAGTGAATTATTTTGTTGAGGCAGAGGCATGGAGTTTTGAGTGCTCAGTTGTAGTATTGGCGAGAGAAGAGACAGGAGTTAGAGGATGTGCCAGGAGCATCATTTCCTTCTCCTGTATGGGAGCATTTCAGATTTCATGTTACCTATGATGACGGCGATAAAGAAGTGGTGGATAAAATGGCAACTGTATGCAAGCACTGTTACTTATGGTAGCAACGGCACTTCAAATGTGTTCGCTCACCATTACCTCAGTGTGACAATTGACTGCTCAAGGACAGAGTCGGGTAAGAAAGGGCAACTTCTACTCATCACACTTGGTGAGAAGTCAGAAATATATATGAAAAGCATGTTTAAATGCTTTTTTTTTTTTTTTGATTGAAGATACAATGATGTGCCTAATCAAGTTGCTCCATTCATTCTTTCAGTTTTTGCATGATTGCATGACATGTTCTTAAGAATATCTGATTTCAAAAAAGCTATAGATCTGATGCTGATGTATGGTATTTTATAGAATGTAAGAAATATTTAAAAAAAAAATCAAAGAAAAACAAAAAATATTTTACCCAAAACATGATATGAAGTGAACCAACAATCCACCACTAATATATACAGTATATACAGGTGACAGTCAAGTAATATTAAGAGGCACATGTTGAAGGTAAAATTTCTGTTCATGACCATGTCTTTTGCCACTGAATTCTACCGATTAATGTGCTCATCTGACCACCCCACTCCACCTCTGCTTACACTTTAACATAGCGCGAAAACATGGCTTCAAAAACTTTACTCAAAAACTTTAATCCATACTCACCTCACCTCTACTAAGGACACATAAGTTAAAACACCTAATGTATGTGGGTGGACCCTGAATCAGCATGTTTTGTTTAAAGTAATCTAATTAATTTGCTTATCCTTTGTGAAATTCTGAATTTACAGTAGCTGAGCAGAATTATAACACACACGGACCATATTATGAGAGGAGGTAAACTGAGCTGTGGCTCTCCTTTGGCCGATTAAGCAGAGCAGAGTCATAAAGGAGCCAGGTCAGGCAAATAAATATTAAACGACCCGAGCAGGGCATTGGGGAAATGGTGGCGGGGAAGAAGCCTGATGGTCTGATGCTGGCCTCCATACATCAATTACCTAACACTGGACATTTGTCATTGGAATGGCTCTTTGTGATGGCTGGCTATTGGTAAAGCTATTTGACTAGGAATCATAGGTTAACTGGCATCCACACCGGGCATTTGAGAGATGTTTATGGGAAATTGTAAAAGCATATTTATGTGGATCTATAAGGATCTAATTGAAGGTTGTTTATCAGAGGGTTTTAATAAAACAAGAATGCATTTTTGCTTATGCGCGTGTCTGTGACATAAGATCTCAGTCATGGGATAATTTACCAAGACGAAGAAAAGAAGGATAATGTATCTCCAAGGGTTAAAAGAGGCAGCAATATCTGAAAAGATGAAAATCAAGCTTGCAAAAAAAGGAATAAGCCTCATGTTAATTACATACTGCAAGCAATAAACATCTATATTACCAACATATTGTTCTAATAAAGGCATACAGTTGCTATTAAATGTATTACCCACCACAACTCTTTCAAAGTAAAGCCAAACTGCAGTGCTCACAATCAGGCCATGCAACACATGGGGATTTCTTGTTGTGTCGGCTTTGAACACCTGCAACACTGAGCACCTGAAAACAATTGAATGCACCAGCTGCACATGACAGGCTCATGCACATACACAGTTTGACTAAACAACAATAACCTGGTTACATAAAAGGCAAACAAGGACCATATTACCTAAGTTGACTCTTAGGATTACCTAGATTTGCATATCAGTTATGTAAATAATCTGCCTGGTGCTCAACCTCACAAAGGCTATGACTTTGCAAAGGGCAGAATCCTGAGACCTTGAAACTTACCTAAACAGGTAAGTTGAATAAAGCCATCCCCAATATACATCAGCTCCTGGGATTCTCTGTACTTTACACCTTCATACTCCCATGTGCACACGCTAAGCAAAGCATGCAACAAGGTGCTAATTCCTCTAACCTTCACCCGCCCGCAACTTCACGTGCTCATGCATTAAGTCAATTATCTGTTTATATTAAAGCAGCCTTTATGATGGTAACTATTTTTAAGCATTGCAGTAAAAGCATAAAGGGTAGTGTGAATCAGTGGAGTGGATAGGGCTCAGTATAAAGCTCGACTAAGAGTTAGAGTAGCCTGAGCACAAAAATAATCATTTGTTTGGCCTGATTGGCAGATATCCAGGTCCACCACACTGCTCTTGTCTGTGTGACTATCAGCAGCCATAACACAAAATACTAATCTCTAACCCAAAAAGTGTTTCATCTGAGCCAGTCCACTGCTTGTGCCATGTGTGTGTTTGAGACCATATGTGTGTACATGCCTATAAAAAAAAGTCCAGATCAAAGGACCCCATGCTGTCTATGTCCAGCCAACTTGGCAGGCTGATTATTAAACAGCCATCTGAGCTGCAATTCAAAGTGGCAAAAAAAGGAAGCTGAGGGGCTATGTGTGGATACCAATACAGGGAAAGAAATTAAGAAATTACAGACAAAAAAGGGAAAAAAGAGCAAATCAAAGCAGGACAGAGCTGACCTGAGCTATTTGTTTTATTAATTTTTAACAATCAATTCATTTATCTGGTCTTACTGTAACTGCAGTATTCTTCAACTTAGTATGTACTGTATTTTGTCATTTTGTAATGGACAACACAGCCACGATGTATCTTCATAAAATTTGGATGCCATTTAGGTTGATGTGACCTTAGTTCAACAGTATAATAAAGACTGAAAGTGGTGTTCACTGACAATAAATGAAAACTTTTGGCCAACTAAACAAGGCTACATCATATTTTTGACAGTGTCAGTTATGTTTAAAGACAATTGGTGTCATACTGTCATGTCACCCATATCAAGCAACTTTCTATTTTCACCCAACCTGGTTTAAATAACATGTATTCCAACTGACTTGATGCACACTCCTGATGTCTACAAAATACTTCAATCGATCAATCTCATGCTTCCTAACATGAAATTTATGCATCAGTGCTCTGTTGTCACTGCCTTCAGATGCATTCACCTTTCACTCCAATATTTCTATTAGTGTTCAACTGCAAGGACTGAAACATTAAAACTGTAGCTCCATATCATTTAAACATATTAATCACATAATATCAACCATGGTTTTGGTTTTGGGTTTGTTTAGTTCCTGTTTTATTTTGTTAACTTCCTTTTGTGCCCTAGTTTGTGTTTTCTGTTGCATTTTCTGTTTAGGAGGTTGGCTGCATGGCTGGGCATAGAGCGTAATCACCACAGCTGTCTGCAATCGTCTCAACCTACTTATACCTGGATTTCCTGTTCCTTTACATTGTGTCATGTCTTGCAAGTCTGGTAATGCCATGTTACTCTGCCTAGAGACACAGATATGACTGTTTTACCTTTTTTTTCCCTTCTCTTTCTTTCAATTTCTTGACTTTTTCGTTCTCCTTGTGTAGATGCCTGTTCCTGAGCTCTGCCTTCACCAGCCTCAGCGCTTTTAGTTGTAGTTTCACGGACTGGTTATTTTTTAGTTTGCCTTTTGTAAAATAAACCATCATTGAACCTTCCTATTTGAGTCTTTGCTTTTTGGGGTTCTCCTTTTTTTTTTTATTGTTACAGTGTGTCTTGTATGAATCCTGCATTTGTTTCTTCTAAGCACACTAAGTTCTAAGATACTTCCAATTGTGTTTTTCTGTGCATTTAACAAAATATGCTAATGTTTTTTATTTATTATATTAACACAGCCATCTGTTACTCTTGTGACCATGGCTGCATTCATGTTATTTTCCATGAGTAAAAGTTGTTCTTTTGTTGTTGTTTTTGTTTTTGTTTTTACAGAGTGGGCGAAAGAGGAAAAAAGATGGTTCATGAAACAGCAACTTAAAAAATGCCAACTTTATATTCTAAATAAATGGGAGCATTGAGTGAAGTGCTGGAGAATTGAAGGCAGGGGACAGAGGATGAAAAAGAGAGAGTGAAATAAAGAAAGCTTTGCACCTTGACTTCAATCAGCACCTGTTTGTTTGCCAACAGCCACACTCTCCTTGCACCTGCAGCCAACAGTGTCAGTCCAATTGCAGCACAAGCCCTTTCAGACTCTCTCATACTAGAAATGTGTATATGAAGCAGATCTGTTGACTGCACATTCAAAACACATTTGACTCCATTTAAATGCAGCTAGTGGTTAATTCAGTGTCATCAATCTTTGCAGAAACTGAGAAACCGAAAAGCAGGAAACTCATCGACTTAGACAAAACAAAAATGTAGAAGAATCAGTCCACTCAGCCTCTTCAGACTTATCAAAATATGTCCAGGGAATTCTGATCACAAGTAGAAACTTGCATCCAAAATGTGTTCTTTGTGATGACTTGTTACCCACAGGCATATAGTGTTTCTGCCCACCAAAACACAAATAGCGTGTATCAATACACTTTACACAGCCATGTTGGGGAATTAAACAATTTGAAAATAAAAATAAATTGTGTGGCTGTAGTCAGGGGACAACAATGGAGAAGCTGGTTTAAAATTAATCTGCTTTAACTGGGTCTTTAATGTGCCCTGGGAACATATTTGCACTCATACATGTAAAGAAAAATGTGGTCATGTGTGTGACCGGACCTGAAGACACATTATGATGCATTTTAGTTGCATTCACTACCCTATAAGAAATATTGGCTCATGATGAGATTAACAATGTATCTTAGGTTGTATGAATGTTGATACCAGATATGTTGATACCAGATAAGACATGTCACAATTTTGGTTTGAAACAGTTAGTTTAAGCTTCAATAGAAATTAATTCATTAATTCATCATCTACCACTTTATCCTCCACATGAGGGGCTACTGGTGCCAATCCCCAGCTGACATAGGGTGAAAGGCAGGTTGCCAGTCCACTGCAGGACCAACATGTAAAAAAGCCTAGAGGAAGGAAATAGGAAGCAAATTTTGGCTCCTGCTTTGACTGTGCTTCAACCTCAGATGTAGTTCTTCAAGAAGAAAAGAAAGAAGAAGAAGAAAATCAAAAATTAAGGCACACCCATACCCTAAATTATGTGTGATAATGATACAGTGGACACACAACTATGACCTCGGTGCTGACTTGAGAACTGTAGTCAATATGACATGCTCGTATATGCAAATGCAATAATGGAAGAGAAAGTTTGTAAGTAAGTGAAGGGATTAGCAACAAACAAGTCCTCACACTGTGGACTCTCACAGCCGGGTAGGCCAGTATCCCATGACACACAATGACATGAAATTACCAACCAAGTGGATCCAAGCAGCTGCAAACTTACAACTTAAGTACAGACACATGCTTGGGTCTATCCTCTCTGTCTATCCAGGTTTACCTTTGAGGACCAGTAGTCCTCATGGAGACTAACTGGTCCTAATGATGCAGAACCCCATTCTAAGAATTGAATTGTGGTTATGTTAAAGGTTATTAATAGGCATCACTGGTTGTGATGAAGGTTATGGATAATGATTTCATACAATGAATCAATGTATGTCCTTAAAAGGATAGCTGCACAAAATCTGTGTGTATGTGCGTGTGTGTCAGAGAGAGACAGAGAGACCTGTGAATGTTTACTGCAGTTGTTTTCCAGTTTCAGACAATATCTTGTCAAAACAGATTTTCCAAGCAAGAGAAAGAAACCTCTGCCTCTGTACCTAAACTTTTATACGTAATCTGAGAATATTGTTCTGCCAGTTCCTTCACCAAGCTCTGCCCAGAGGCAACCCTCTACACAAAACCAAAAGAAGAGCTGGGGCAGAGTCTGTTTAAAGCCAAAAGAGAGAGGAGAGGAGAGGAGAGGAGAGGAGAGGAGAGGAGAGGAGAGGAGAGGAGAGGAGAGGAGAGGCACACTGCTGGTCCTGAATGTTGATGAATGGGTCATTTATCATTACACTCCTTTGTTGCACATAAAGCACGATACATACTGACACACACACACATACCCTTAAAACCACATTTCATATAAAACATTACAGTATGGAGAGAAGTCAAATGGAGTCAACCGTTAGAATGTTGTCTTTCACTTGTCTACTTTGGAAACACTCTCCCTTTGGGATCCTGACAACATGATGTGATGGACAACCGAGACAACTATATTATTGTTTTGTGTTTTGAAGTTGACATCAAGGGGTGTTGCACAGTGAAACACACTGTCAGACAAACAGCATCAGCTTGCAACTAAAAGTTTAATTATAGCACTTTCTACTTCCATTTAGAGGCTTGTTTACGTGTTTAAACACAGCGACATGTGCTATTTCTTCCAGAACACTTTTGCTGATTTCTCCAGGCAAAGCAATCAGGCCATACCTAGATTAATGTAGGCAGAACAATCAGCCTCTACTGACACTGCACTTACATGAGGAAAAAATAAAAAGGGAAAATCTTTCAGATTTGGTATTTCTTCTCTCCCTTTCGGGCTCACCAAAGTGGATCATATCAACATCCTTTGACCTTCAACATACTATAATCACTGTCCCTCCTTCACACGTGACCAAATCACCTCAGGAGATTTAAAAACACAAGGTTCGTATCAGGGACAAAACATTAAGAAAATGGTGTGTTGTTTGTTTTCCTCCCTGCATCCAACATGCACACACATGAGGACCCACCTCAGTGTTAAGAATGCAGAAAAAAACTGAGTGCTCCCAAGAGGGCCCTGTGCCTGCATGCATTCACCAGAGTTCTTGTCTTCAGTGAAATGATAGACAGCACAAAAAACTGTATTTCTTTCACTTCATGGAAGTTTGATTTAAGTAACAAATAAGATAAACAGCCTCTAGAAAACCTGGTGGTCTATGCTTGAACCTGTCATAGAGGGAGTGGCATACAAGCACAGAAAATTGATTTAAACCTGCTTCAAAGCTAAGGGACAACTGATGATAAAATGTTAGTGGTCATCAATACAAATCCTTCACATCAACCTGCAATGGCTCACTGGGTTCTAATCACCCATAACATAATGTCCACATCTTTAATCAGACATTGACTTCTTTATGCTTGTAGTGTTTTTAAGAACATCAGTAAGTCTCACAGATACAGCACCAGTGCTCAATGTCTGAGCTAACAGCAGATCAAGGATGCAAGGTGTCCAATAACCAATAGGGAGGTGGTATTTGATGGTGCTGTCTTACATGAGCTGAGTGGGTGTGTCTCAAGTCTCAACCACATGGACAGTAAACATGTGCTTTTCCTTCTTTTTCTTTGTTAAACCTCTTTTGTTGTTTTGTTTTTCAGTTTTGCCTCAAGTTTATCTTTTTAACATGCTAAAATCAAATGTGATTGCATCTTTGTTTAAAAGGTTTTGTTCTGCATTAGTTTCTTACAGGGACACTAACTTACAAACTCAAAGGATAAACAAAGAAACAAACAAACAAAAAATGGTAATAGCTGAAACTCAGCAAGTATGTTCCAGTTTTTAACTCACTGAGTGACAGCTTACCCTTCGGGAAAGAAATCCTATATGGAACAGCAGGTGATAAAACACAAAATAAATTATAAGCTCTTTTTTATTATGCAGATTGATTCATTATATGCAAATAGTCAGAGGAAGAAAAAAACAAAACAAACACAAGCACAAAAGACTGAACGATTGTCTCAATTATATTTCCAAGCTACATCTTCCCATTGGTCACAATGATTCAAAGAACAAGTGGATATACACATATTTAACACTTCTTGCAGCAGCATAGTGGTAATTTCTGAAATGCCTTGCAAGATAAATCGCAATAATGAGTGCAACAGCTTCATGTATAATACAGAACAGCTTAAGAAGTGAATGATAAAGTTAATTATTTACTGAAAATACAGCAGAGCAGTGCGTGGAGAAGAAGCAGTAAATAGAATTGTATCCAATCCATAAGCTAATCTTAATAAACATTTAACCAACACCTCTGAGAGGCTGACTAAGAAAATGAGCTGTAGGAATAAGAACAAGTGTCAATTTATCCAATTTATCCAACAACTACTCACAAAAAGTGCTCCTCCATAAAAAAAGCTTTTATAGTTTGCAAAGTTAATATGGAGCAGAGTTTACAATAGAATATTAACTAAACACCCATTTTACAGTAAATAAAGCAGCAGGATAACATCGCACTAGGGTCTGTCTATCTATATCTGTCCGTCTGTTCGCCCACCTGTCCTCCTGTCTGTTCTAAACATGTGTCCGTTTTATTTAGGCTGTATGATATTTATTTACTTACTAATCTAAGTGACAGATTCATGGCTCTGTGTGACCGAAGAGTCACCCGTCTCCCTGTTGCATCCCTGCCAAAGCCATTGTTTTTCATCACAAAGAGCCATGAAAGCAAGACCAACTCCCGCCCTTCAGTTTTCACCTAATCATCACTTCACTGGTTGATAAGGACACACATAAAAGAGGTGAATTATTTGACTCAGGTAAAATTGAGCTTTTCATCACGTCATCCCTGAAGGATATTTCGCAAATCCCAACACTGACTGATTTTGTGTGTCAGATGACATTGACCCACTGAAAATGTGTTCCCCCTTTATTTTGGTTCAAGGGGAAGTAAAAGATCGAGGTTCAGGTCAAAGAATCTTGATATAGGGCTTAAAGGTTTCATTGCATGACTGATGAAGTACAAACCTGTCTGTTTTCCATATATTCCTAAGTGCCCACTTATGTGGTGAACTCAGCAGATCAACATATGGTAATTTGGTTCACACTTTAAAGTTGTTCATGAAAACTTTAAATATTAAATATAAAACAGCAAACGGAGTGGTAGACTGCAACATTAGGTTCTGTAAAATTGCCTTAAGCAGTTCTACGGATGGGAATGGACAAGGTCTTATTAGCCAGAAGCAGTCATGAAAAAAAAAAAAAAAATCTTTTTTCCTACTTTTTCTTATTTTGTGTACCCAGCCAGAATTTATGACTTACAGCTCTAACATTTTTTTATACCACTGTCAAAATTGCAGAGCTTAAATGCTGGGGGCTGAGTTGGGATCACCGAAAACTTCAAACTGACTCAAAGAGTAACAAATTGGTTTGCTATGTGTGTGGAAAAAAAATCCTGACTTTATAGTTTAAACTTGAGACAAAGTGAAGTAATGAGATGCATTACTTTTTTCCTCCAAGAGTAAGTGAGTATATGGGAGTGGTGAATCCTTGCATATATGTAGGAGCATATTAGTGAATGTGAGTGCACAATGGTCATTACAATTTCAGCTGTGAACCACTTGCAAAATTTCCTATCTGCTAAATTCTCTAAAATATTGTGTGCCTACTCAACTAAGGTCAGTGTTTATATATAAAGCTGTGGTGTGTAACTTTAAATAAATATGTGCTGCAGAGTACTGTTTTCGTGACTATGGTTACATTCCCTCGCTGCAAACTGACTGATGCATTTTATGTCACAACTGAGCAGGCGAGACAGTGCCATATATTTGCACTTTGCGCTGAAAACACCAAGAGGCGTGCACAAAATGTTTCTGAAGTGGCAAAGATTCTGAAGATGCCTCTACTGTTGAAAATAGACCTGGACATTCAGTAGGACTTGACAATCATATTTTTATCACAATGTTTGGCTTCTCGCAAATGTGATTATGCAAAATTAAAAATATAACAATGTGCCTGTGTGTGCCAGTTACTGTGGCTGTTTCCCTCACCACTCAACTAAGCATTAGACAGATACACATCACGTAACTTAAAGCACTGTAGAAAAGGGAGCAATAGAAGGTCTCCACTGGAGCATTGAGGTACATCAGTTGACATCAGAGTAGAGGTAGTGTGCTATGGTTTGTTTCCTATATTTCTCAGCTTTTGTGTTCTCGCAATTGCCAAAAAATCTGTAATTTTTAAGTGAGACAAGTGCTGGACTGAAATAATCCAAAATAAAACTAAAATTACAATTAAAGCAAAATAGTTAATCCTCAACTGTGCAGACCATGAACAATGACACTGAACGAGACACAACAGACCACAATGGCAGCTCTTTTTTTATCCTGCTTGGTTTGTGGCTGTATGTTTCAACAAGACATCAAGCTTTGTATGAAAATACACTGCTGGCGTTGAAGAAAAAACAAAAACAAAAACAGGAAAGTCTGTTGTCTAATCAGCTGACTATTGTAGGTGGGGTCAATCTAGCTTTATCTTGCATTTATTGTACCATTTTACTCTGGTACACCGTAGAGAGGGGTGTCAAAAATGGAATGGTCGAGGCTGGTTGTTATTATGGTACTATTCCTAATGGAAATGCAAAAAATACATACCATACTGTACCAAACCATTCCACTAGATGGAAACATGGCAAAAGTAAGTCACCCACGTTGGACCAATCAGTTCTTGCTGTTGTGAATTGATAAAACTGCTGCTACAAAATTAGGGGTGGCTGTTCAGAGGATATAGAGCCTATAGTCAAACCGTTTTTTTTTTTCCAAGGTAGTGCAAGGGGTGCTGTTTCTGACTTGACTAAAGGGGAGTCTCAACAGTTTTGCAGTAGATATACAGATGAAGTTTGAGCAGAACTTTGTCCAGCTTTAGTTTGCGTGTACAAGTTTAAAGTGAAACTCCATTCCAGAGTTAATCCATCACTAAGGCTGTGTTCAGACTCAAGGCAGATGTTTCTGAAATTAGCTCTTTTCAGCCCAAGTCCCCGCACTGTTGATTGCAATAAATGAAATTGGGTTTGTCTATCCAGTCATAACTTACCTGCTGCTGTTCCAGTGTAGGCATATCCGTAACTGTGACGCAGATTTAAAGTTGGACACAGAAAAATAGAGGTGCATCCTCTCACTCTCCACACAGCGCTGTCATGTTGCTGTGCAGAACTTCTCATTTGCTGAGTTTTTCTTGTGTGATAGAAGAGACTGGTATATGTTAAGTGCAGTGTCTCTTGTTAAAGTCATGGCCAGAATATATGTGCAGCAATGGGTGCAGAACCTTGGTCACTGCTTTTGACATTGTCATGTGTCGTCTGGATAAAATCGAGATATGAAAAAAAAAAATAAAAATCTTTGTGACAGTCTGAACAAGGCCTTATATCTTTGTTAGTGCATCCAGAGATGGGTTTACTTACTAGACCACATTGTATTATTAGGATTCTTACACAGAAGGAAAGGGTAGTTTATCTGTTTATAGGCATAATGGTCCAATTACATTTCTGATTATACAATGTTTATACAAGGTAGCTCACTACAAGTACTTGTAATTAACTTATATTGTTTAGGCAGACAGCTTGTGTGGCTAATTATTTATTCTGTGTTTTAGTGTTTTTTAGAGGCAGACAAACACACGCACTGGTTTCTATGACTTTAGGGGATATTGCGTTGACTTCTATTCATTTCCTGGAGACTTAGTCTAACCTTAATCATAATTACTACTGGCCTAGCCCTAACCCTGACCCTAACCTTAACCTAACCCAAGTCAAAACATGTTTACCTTATGGGGACTTGATTTTTGTCCCTATGAGGAAGTCAAGTCCCCATAATGTGACTGCATAAAAAGATTTAGATCCCCACAACATAAGGAATACCAGGTACACACACACACACAAATAGAGAGAGAGAGCACTAAATAGGAGTAAAGTGATAAACTGTCAAAGAGTCCATTTATACAGATGCAGTCCATAATAATGTATGATATGAAAACAACTGTGAGTAAGTGGCCTGTAATTATTGAGCCTGTATCATACAGAAATATATGTTGGAGGATAAACAGTTATTTTCGCAGTCATAACAGTCACCAGACCTAATTTTGGTCGTGTCTTGTCAATCTGGGGCTTATTGATCGGCTAATATCACTGAATTTCGTCAGGTGTTCAGTACAAAAAGAGCCTATGTGAGGCTGGGACTGCAGTGAATCGAAAAGGAGAGAAAGCACAAAAAAGAGAGACATACCCATTACTCCCATCTTCACATTTTGCTAAGCATTGATTGTGTTTGATTCTGTTTTAGCCATTCATCAGGTGTTTGGTGCCATGCAACCACGCAATTTCTGCGCTATTTTAGGCAGAGCTAGTTTGAAAGCAGTATGTGGTTTGTCAGATTTAAGCCAGAGATAAAACAGAATAGAACAGTGAGCAAACTATCAGGGCTGCAAAAACAGAATCACTGTTTAATTTTAGCAACATTTTGTCAAAAATAAAAGATTATTTACAAAATGCCGCATAAACTTACATTAGTAAGTAAGTAAAGAATCCGGTAGTGTAAACTACAGTAATGAGTATACTCAAATTTCTCAGAATTATATGCACATTAATTAATTACATTAATGCATTCATCAATATTGCTAAAAATGTGTCTTGTGATAACAAAAAAAGACTCTCTGACCCTCAGCCGAGACATTGTCTTCGATATGAGTTTTTGAAATGGACATGGCAACAGAGTTCTTTAAATCTCTTATACATTTAATATATTGTTAAACTGCATCATCCCAAATGTTTCAAATTCACGTTTTGAACTGAGGAAAATTATTAATTTTAATCAAGTGAATTGCATTAGCTCTTTCCCTGACTGCTTGTGTCAGTAGGGTGGTTGTCTGCCAGAGGCAATCGCAGTTTTATGATGCACTTTTCAGAGCTTGCCATTCTATTTCACAGCCCCTTTTAGATATTCTGTGTCCTCCAAACAACATCTGAGAAACACTTATTTCTAATATGAAGATGCTTTATTCAGTGTTTCTACGGTATTTAATCTCTGGGCCTATCTGTTTTGGCAAGGAGGAGACCTCTACCTCCTGAAAAGAAGTATCCTAACTGGAATAAGCTGACAGCTGACATTGTCTCCCAATGACACCAACTCTTTCATTTTGACTGAGGAACTCATAGCAACATAGCAATGCCATATTGAATAATCACAATTAGCTATATTAGTGCTATAACTTTAAGCCCAACAAAACCAACCGTCTCCTCATCAGTGCTGATAGGTCAAAGGCTCAACAAAGAATTAATGTATCCTTTTTATAACAAGGATATTGAAAAAGAAGCTACATGTAAGAAATGTATCATATTATGACATAAAATAACCATGATGAAGATACTGTACAATCAATATTTTCATTTGCAGGCCACAAACACTTGTGTTTTGGTCTATTACATCACAAAGCACCACACAAATGCCAGCAGAGCCAGTCGCTAAGCCCCTGAAATACGGAATGATACCGACTCCAAAAAAAAAAAAAAAAAAATCAACACATTTTACATCTTTTTAAATTCAATATTGTCACCTTGTCATTTCTTCTCATCATATGAAAGTCCAGTGCTGCTCTAAAGCAGACTCACTTTTACTTTGAATCTCTGTCTGTTGCTGACACATGAAAATTAACCAAATGGGTTCAATGTTTATGAAATTAAAAATTTTGTGTGGAAGTGAGTTACAGTATTTCCTGTGTATGCACAGTATATGTGCATGGACACAGTGTTACACCGGATATAAGTGTATCTTTGTATTTCCGCAAATACAGCAACCTGGTTTTGAATTGAGAAACCATTTTTCAATAAATGGTCACTGTTGTACATTTTACATACATCACTTATAACACTTTTGTATTACTAGTATTAACATAATATTCTAACAGCTTTATGAAAAGGCATATAAATAATTATATTCCCGCAGAATGAGTGAATGGTTTTATTATAAAGTTACATTAAAGTGGAGCTGCTGGATTCAATGTCAACAAATGATACACTGAAAGATTTAACAGACCAGATGCTGAAATACTGAAACTTAATTCAACATTTAATATAACAAACTTGGTAACTACTGTAGAAGGGATTGGGTGTCAGTCATATCTAGGAACACTGTTTGCACCTGCATGATAAGGTATTTGACCAAATTTCCAATTAATGGTAACTCAACCACACAAACACTTGCCTGGCTTTATCAGTAATTGTTATGTTATTTATTAAAAGAAAATCCATCTTATAAAATCCATACAGGTGGGGGGGGGGAAACAGAGAAAGCAAACACACTGCACTGTCATACAATCTACAAAGCCTGAATTGATTTGTTACACTTGTTTGTGTAAAATCGAATGTACACCAACTGATTTGTTGAAGACATCTACCTACATGGGAAGCTATATTTGGCTGATGTCAGAGCAAACCTGCCATGCATTCCTAAATAGGCACCAAACCACAGTGGTATAGTGCAGAAACAGATGGTGTTCAATCTAAAATTGAACACCCTGCTCCACGATACAGAGCCAGGAGGGTCAAATCCCAAATGTGTTTCCATAATTAACTTCACTTTGGACTACAAAGGCAAGGGAGAGAGAGAGAAAGAGAGACATTGTCTTATTAGGCACTGGATCATAATGGATCTGATAGGCATGTACAGGATCTGATTAGTGGTTCTGCTGCCACAATCCTTCACGGAATGATCTGTGATAAGACCCATCCATCAAACTTGACTGGTTCATTCAAACTGATGGAAGAAGCAAGCCTATCTTTTTATCAGCTCCCCATCTTTCAGATAAGCATGAGTGCTCTGATGACATTGAATGGAGGCTGGAATTTGAGATGGAAGTTTCTGAGGAGGGAATGAGCGTTGGTTTCCAGAATAGGAGAGACATCTGCTGGCAATCAGCTGCCTTACAGCACAGAGCCTATGCTGTGTCATGAAGAGGAGATTTTAAAGTTAAAGCATGTCTGTGGAATTAAAAAAAAAAAAAGGAATGAAAGAAAAGAAAGAAGAAAAAGAAAGTAATGTTAATAAGTTGTAGCACATTTGCTATGTTTATTAGATGCTGCCAGAAAATCAAGCAATTTTCAACTGGGGTAATTAACTCTCTAAGTTTGTTGTCCATAAATTATTTTGTTGTTTGTCTGCTGGTTTAATTTCCTAAACAAAATGTTATTTGGCAGCCAGTGTAAACATCCCAGATGTCAAATTTCCACATGCATGTAGTAAAAGTAATATGGCTCTGGGAAATAAAATAAACTAAAATCCAGGACTTGAAACAATGAAAAATCTGACACAAAAAATCAATTTGCAATTTGTAAATATTAATCTGTCCATGTTCAGTGGCAGAGTAATATTTGGATTAATTTTAAATGGAAAAAAAAACTTATTATAATGAGACTGATGATATGCAATCTCATTTCCAGTCTTAATTCAATATGCAATCAAAACAAATTATTGCAATATCTGTATATGATATTGGTTGTTTATCAATGTTTATCAATAGAGAAGATGACACATTCCACATTCCATGAAAGGAAAATACAAGTTATTTTAAACGTATGGGGATGTTTTGGACATTTTTATTTGGAACATCCACTTGAAAAGTTGACTGGGTTGAAGGAAGGACTTTAGTGTTTCGAAACACAACTTTCTTTAACTGCACTTGACTGTATGGTAGGCAATCTTTATGTTTTTAATGTGATTGTCTTTTGTGGAATTTATGAATACAATATTTATAGGAATGTTCACAAAAATATCTTAGTACAAATTCAGTTTAATTGCCACAAAACAAATAAGACACAAGCATATTACAGTAAGCGAAATGTTGCTAAAACTGTTACTTTTACAAACCAGAGTTGATTCCCATTTGTTTCTCCTTATCCTGTTAGTTGAGTATATTTATGCTGCAGTTGTTCGAGGAGATCAGTTTCTGAGTTGCAAATATGTTTGTTCACTTGTGCTGAATTTTATTTAGAGGGTCATTGCAGTGATTTGCGGTTCAGTGAAATGGCACTAATTCTGATGACACAACACAGACAACGGGCTCTTGTTTACGGCGGTGAAGTGAACTGGGACACGGTCTGCAGAGGATCTTAGTGAAAATTAAAAGAACAGGAAGCATGAGAGGTAAGTGCTTGTTTACCATCTCTGCTAGAAAACATATTGAGCTCCCCGCAGAGATAATGGTTTTCGACAGTGAGTGAGCAAATGAGCAGTTTACAGAATTAGGGACCACAAAAAATGTTGGAAAACCCCAAACTGTGCTGTGCAAAGTGTGTGTGAGTGTGTGTGCGAGCGTGTGCACACACCGGAATGTGTGCTGCTTTTTTGTTGTATTTGCAGAGACAGATCAACCAAACCTATGAACAAACTTCTCCCATTGTTTATCAATTTAGCTCATATCCACATTTAATCAACAAGGCCATATTTTTCTCCAGCTGCTGGGCCCTGCTATTTTGATGCTGCATGTTGTTTGGGCACCCATTTCCAATTCACAGCCGTATGCTGCCAAACTAATTCTTGAGAGACGTCCATGTTTAAAATGATTCTTTTCTGTGGCTGCCAAGTCTGCCCTGAGTGGAATTAAAAAGTACGATAATATTCCATCTGTCCTGCACATACTGGCAGTCTTTGTGTTTTACACTTGTGTGAGACAATTGGAGAAAGTCAGAAAAACTAAACATTGTGTGAGACTGCTGGAGATCGATGTGGCGAGACAGACACTGCGGTTAACAATGGGGCTGAGCAACACATGAGCATGGGGGCCTGTTGCACAAAACAAGAACTAAGCCAGGCTATGAAACTTATCTCGGCTGAACTTAGATTCAAGTCAGTTGCGCACAAGCAATGGTGCATAAGTTAACATGGCAATTTATTGTTTGCGGTTACCCTGATCGGGAATATTACAGTGATTACATGTGGTTCAATGTTATTTTAATTCAGATAGTCATTATTACACTTACATGGATTTGATGAAGACTGGTGTTCATATTATTGGCAGAAGGTTGATCAAAATTTTAGTATTACTGCAGTTGTTTGATGATTAGAAACAGCTGAGGTTGTAAAGGTGATGATCGAGAGTAATAATGTAAAATGCCCATTCGTGTCATCTGTGTTTCTGTCACAATGGTGTTTTAGATGATAAAGCTCTGATACTTGGACAGACATTCTGATGGGACACAGTGTTTCAGGACAAATACCTGGATGAGATGTGCTAATTTATCCACTGATGGTTTCTAAAATTCAGCATCACACAGCACGAAGCTGTGAATTTCTTATATTTTACGCAAATCTAAATTAAGGCAGGAAGTGCTGCACTGTCAGAACTGAATGTGTTAAAGTCAGTGACTCATGTATTTGGGATTTCTCTGGATATTAATACACAATCACAGAAACTTTATCTTCCATTCAAACATCTCTTCAACTAGAAGCACTTGGAGATTGCAGACCTCAGCCAAGCAATTATAAAGAGTCCTTCAAAAAAAAATAATTTGTTCCTTGTCCCATTAAACACCTTTCCTGAAATCAAAATGCATCAAAATCACTTTTGAGTTATTTTGCTAACAGACAGACAGACAAAAACAAACACTGGCAAAATATACCGTCCTTGGCAGAGGTAATGAACTGCAGTACCATTAAATTGCCGCGGGGTGGCAGGACATGAACATAAATGAATGTAGTGCTGCGTGTCACGTGATCAGGCTTTGCAGCTAGTGCTTCTGCATATAATGATAAAAACATTCCTGTATCCAGACGGCGTTTTGGATCAGCACCATAATGATCTGTTCCTTGTCCCATTACACACCTTTCCTGAAAGTTTCATCAAAAGCTGTCCATAACTTTTTGAGTTATTTTGCTAACAGACAGACTGAGAGACCAACCAACAGTGGCGAAAACATACCACCACCTTGGTGGAGGTAATAACTGTGTGCAGAACACAATAGCACCCTCTACTGGCTATAAACTGCTATATCACACAGATGTCTTTCTATCACAATATTAATTGTTAATTTCACAAATCAAGTTCTTTTACTGTCACAGCAGGAAAACCCATGTTGCATTTCTATTGGACTACATATGGATTCAGTTGGTTTGCAGTTCAGTCAGACTGATCTTATTAAAAGTGACAGCATCAATGTTTAACGTTTCAAGTGTTTCATCTCTTCATACAGTAAGTTTCCATTATAAGCTGCAGGTCACTTGGTGACTCATGTCTTCTCCATTTCTGCATCAGTAAATCTGCGATCAGCCTCACAGTTTCCTACAAAGAGCCGGGAATGCACATTTACCAGGATAGGTTACACCTGGCTTGAACCAATCCAGGCCTTCCCATCCTGGTTTGACTTTCTTGTAATAGACTAAGCCAGGATGAACTTAGTAGGATAGATTAAGGCCCACTTTCTCACATATTCTGTCTATCTTAATGATACTTATGTGCCCCAGATAATGGAAATGCTTTGTTTTTGGGTGTATTTCCCATGGCCCTTTTTTTTTGGAAATATAGGACAGAGTCTGGGGTTGTATAACAGCACACTTCGATGTGTTATTTATGAAGAGTAGCTATATAGTTCAGACACATCCACATCCATATTCATAGGGTGTTGCTCAGTGTGGTAATTATCCGAGCCCTTGCCCTTTTCATGCAAGAGTCAAGAATCAGTTGTTTAAAGCTGATTTTCACAAATACTTGTCAGCCTACACACACAAAAACACAGAAAGTATATCACTTCTATGAGTAAACAGTACAGTATATTATCCAGGATCAAGCTTTAATGTGTACACGAACTGTTTGTATTACTCAGCAAGTGTCCTTATAATTAAGTGTCCAAGTGAGTTTTTGTTAGGTTACTATGATTAATGCAACAGTTTCAGTTTTAATTGCATTTGCTTCAAAGTGCCACTCGTCGAGGATGTGCCGTTGCCATAGAAACATTAGCGTGACTGTGTGTGTTTGCCTATGTGTGCCAGAGAGTGAGTGGAGATATCAGAGAAAGCTTCTGAGCTGAGTTTAATGAGCAATGTGTACTCATACTCTTCTCTGTAAAATAAAAGAGGCACAAGTCAAATGGAGTTTCACTGCACAGAGAATTCACACACACACACACACAGCACATGTTTGCACATACACACACACGCAAGCATCCTGTCTATCTCTGGTCACCATGAAAGTGTGGAATTGCAATCATTCATAGTAATCAGATGAAGGGTGCTCAGAATACATAACAGTATCTCAGACTGAGTCGGTGCATTATTGTTATAATGTGATTGAGACAACTGCACAGCCGCAGAGTCTACAGTAAGTTGACACGTTGCTCATTTTAACTGAGTCTCCTCTCAGTGCTTGACTGGCACATGATCCCACCTGGATTAGGTAAATGAATGCAGCTTTGCTTCAGAAAGCTCATAAGCCTGTTGTGTGAAAATCTGATGCATTTTTTTTTTCACCTAGCTGCCAAGAGGAGCGGAGATATTAGAGGCTGAGATACATGTGACTCACAGCAGACTCTGGGGCGCGGGTTTTTACTTGCTCACAATGTCTTCAGCATTGACAGAGCCAGGGGAAGAAGCCGATATGTTGAGATTCCTGACTAAGACAGCAAAAGGTATGATGTAATCTATGGTATTAGAACTAAGTCAGATCTCTTTTCACCATGGAAGAGCTACATATTGATATCCACTCTGTGCAAATAACATTAGTGATTCAGACTGATATGGACCATCTTCATCTCTAATGTAGCAGTTACAATTTAGATTCAGCTACCTTGGATTAATGATGTTAAATTATTGGATTTGGAAGGAGTGACAGGGGTTGTTTACAACATCTAGTCAGTAGTACTTGGCTGGTTGAATTATGCAGAAACAACAGTGAATTTAGGACTGATGTCTAATAACAGTGGCTTGCAAAGAATGTGGTCTCAGAGAAGCTATTTTCTTGACACCAAGGCTGCACTTAGACTGTCAAAGACACACACACAGAGGGCATCACATTGACTTACATTCATTTCCTGGAGACTTACTCTACCCTTAACCATAAATACTAGTGCTCTAACCCTTACCTCAGCCTAACTTTAAAAATTGTCTTCACACATACGTACATTTAATGTTAAACATCTGACATAGATGTAAAAGAGGTAATCTATAGTATTTCCTCTGTCTGCAAACTTCTCCTCTATAGAAATTATTACTCTACTTTTTAAGAACAGCTGCCAGGTCACAGTGTTGTATGGATTTCTGTTATTTATTCAAATTAATGTAGCATTTTATGCTGTAATCTGGAGCCTTCCTCTCATTTAAACTTTCAAACATAATGATATTTTATGCCTGAATTCATAAATTATTTTGTATTACTACATCTTTTAATCTCCTTGAGGCTCCAGACAGACTTTTTTCATGTCTGGAGCCTCGGTGTGGGATGATCAAACACTTATAGAGCTGCAATGTTTGCTCTGTTTAAACTTATTTTAACACTTATTTAAATACCGAAGTGCATGTAGGTGTTTAAGCATTTAGGATTTGCAGATTTTAGAGAGGGAGAGAGAGAGAGTGTCTGCTTCAGTGAGACACATACATGCAAGTATGTGTCTCACTGAAGCAGACACACATTTTGAGATATGGACTGAATGTTTATGAAGTCTAGATTAAAGGTTCCACAAAATCATCCATATAGTTCAGAATTAAAACAAATTCATAGCAAAAACTTACTGACTTTTGGTTGACTTTTTCATATGTATAAAATATGCTTCCATAGTTTTGTTAGAACTGCAAAATAATAATTCTGATCAGTGCTAATTTAAATATTTATTTAAACATCACAATATAAACCTATGCTTTGGAACAGTGTATATAAACCATGAAATTGAAGAACACACTATGGACAAAAAAATCAAATATATTCTTAATGTGTGTTAAGTTCACAGTTATGACCAAATAACTGCCAGAAACAGTAAATGCATCCTTAAACATCTGTAAAAATCTCCACTACTACTAAATGCAGTGAAATATCATGACCACTAGATGTCAGTAGATCCTCAAAATTGATGTGTTTGCATTGTGACACAATGTTTCAGTAACAGGATTAGTTTATTTGCTACTATTAGTACCTTTTTAGGACCCTCGCTGGCATAAACACTGACCTTGTCAGGACCATTAGTCCTCAAAACTGTGGTTAGATTTGAACTGTGGTTAGGTTACGTTTATAGTTAGGTATTTACTGGTTATAATTAGGCTTAGGGATATGATTGGAGGTCAGTACAGCGACCTGAAAAGAATAGCTGTGCAAAACCTGTGTGTTGACGTGTGTGTGTGCTTGCTAAAATATGCTGGTGTATACTTACGTTTGTGCTTATTATGCCACATTTTTACCTGATAAATAGGATCACAAAGACATTTTTTAATGAATGCAAGTACATGTGTGTCTGCATGTAGTAGTAGCAAAATGAGAAGTAAATGTGATGATTGGAGGTCAGTACAGCGACCTGAAAAGAATAGCTGTGCAAAACCTGTGTGTTGACGTGTGTGTGTGCTTGCTAAAATATGCTGGTGTATACTTACGTTTGTGCTTATTATGCCACATTTTTACCTGATAAATAGGATCACAAAGACATTTTTTAATGAATGCACAAGTACATGTGTGTCTGCATGTAGTAGTAGCAAAATGAGAAGTAAATGTGAAAGAAAAAAGATGAAGATGAAGAAACAGATAAATAGACAATGACTCCCTCCATTACTCATGAAAGACATGCTTATTACCAAAGCTCAGGATCATTAACATATTCCACAAGCAAACCCCAGGAGCTCACACGAATAGTCTGTGCCCTGCTTCATGAAATCTACCTCTCAGATGTTCCACATATTGCCTAAAGGAATGGTAATTCCAAATAAGATTCAGATGTGTGTGTGTGTGCACGTTTGTTTATTGTATTCATGTGTGACACGGTTTTGTCACAAGGTTGACAAGCAGCAGCTGATGTGCCGAAGGTGTGTGCATATACTCACACTCCTCTGAGCATTAAATGGGAAAGCCCACAGTGTGCACTATAACACCCACCCTCGGTCTGCAGTGATGGATATATCAGGTCAGTGTATGTGTCATTCTAATTACATGCTGCATCCATCCTGCTCTCTTCTCATTAAATAATGACATTTAATCTATGGCTGAGAGTCGTGTCTATAATACTGCTGTGATAAGGACAAATTAAACAATGCGTACCCCTCAGCTCTGCTGATAATAAAGGTGAACTTGATCGGAGTGATGTGCATGTACTTTTAGACTATGTATTGACTTGAATGCTTGTCAAACCAAATGTCTTTACAACCAATGAAGCCAAGAATTAATCAATTTTAACCTTGTACTCAACAGAGAAATGACTACAGAGGAGAAGTCAACCTTGACATCAGCCATAAACTTACTATGAGATGTGCACAAAGCAGCCAGCCAAACTAAAAAGGATAATGTTCATTTAAGTCAGAGGTCCTTTGCAAATGAAGACATTAAATAGGGAATTAAAGGTTTAAATTGCTAGCTTTAGGTGTTTTTCAATAGGACATGATGTCAGTTTTGTACCAATTTTAAGGAAAATAGGCAACAAAGCAGGACAAATAAGTGGACACCGGTGCGATTAACAGCTGGTATTGTCCAACAGGATGTCCATGAATTACCAGTTGCAAAACCTCAACATGGCACCGGTCAGATCACAAATCTCAAAGCTTCAAAATGAAAGATCAAATTCTTATGGGAGACATCACCACACATTGCCAATTGACTTTGCCACATTAAGTGAGGCAGTAATACTATTCACTCACTCATTTGCTACCGCTTTAGCCTCCACTGAGGGTTGCGGGGGGGCGCTGGTGCCCAACTCCAGCTGACATAGGGCAAGAGGCGGGGTACATATCATCAGTCCATCACAGGGCCACATAGAGACAGACAACCATTCACTCTCACATTCAAATCTACGGGCAATTTAGAGTGTCCATTTGGCCTAATCCTCAAATCTCCATGTTTTTGGACTGTGGGAGGAAGCCCGAGTACCCGGTGAGAACCCCCACACACACGGGGAGAACATGCAAACTCCTTGCAGAAGGGCCCTTGTTCTGACTGGGTTGTGACGGGGTCGCGAACCCAGGCCCTCTTGTTGCAAAGGCAAGAGAGTTAATATTTTAATAGCAGTGTTGACATGTTGGTGTGTTGACAAGTGTGAAATGCAGTCATACTCTTCTACCAATTAATCCTCCACATGAGGGTTATGGGGAGCACTGGTGCCAATCCCAGCAGCGATGGGCCAAAAGTGGGGTACACCCTGGACAGGTTGCCAGCCCATCACAGGGCCACAAAGAGACAAACAGCCATCCACTCTCAAACTCACACCTACGGTCAATTTACACGTGTGTGTACTTAATCCCTAAATCTGCATGTTTTTGGACTGTGAGAGGGAACCAGAGAACCCAGAGACACACACACACAGGGAAAACATGCAAACTCCAGGCAGAAAGGCTGCAGTTATTTAAAGCAATATCCTTTTTTTTTTTTTTTTATCAGCATTTGCTCACGAATGTTATCACAGGATGACCCTTGATAAGAAGCACCAGGAAAACTATAACTGCTGCAATTTGCATGATGGCGACATCAATGTGTCGCAAGTGTGCGACCATAATATTTGTGGTGCTATAGGAATTCAGTATGGTATAGTGATAATAGTGTTCTGATATTGCCACATTTTTCTCTTTCAAGAGTTTTTTTCTTACATACTGGCACCTCCCACAAGATGCCAGTGTTCATGGGCAGCAGGTTACATAAAAAATTATCAGAATTGATACAGCTGTGATTTGTTTGGTCAAGTACCCAATTGTTAGAGACAGAGTTGGTGTGGAGTTGGCTCAGCGAGGGCAAGTTAAATGCATGGCTATAAACCACTCTGTTTACACACTTGTACGTGACAAGAGCATGCATCTCTGTGCTTTACTTCCCATGTAACGTCCAGCTTTAACCATAAGGAAAGCATCCTTAATTATACAAAACAAGTCCATCTACACCTAGCTCTATAACTGTACAGAGAGGACATGAAATGCATGAGCAGGTGTGCAGGTGTGCGTTGGTGTGACTAAATGTCTGCCAAATGACAACCAAGTACATTTGTCAGAGAGCAAATTGTGCATAGATGAATAAATAAGCAGCAGATAGATATGCATCTTTCTTAATTGTTTGTGTTCTGTGCCACAGCTTTCTGACAGATGTTGCTGACAGATGGTGAAGGATTTATCACTTTTTAACAATAGGCTACACATTTATTCAAGCTAGACCACCGATATTCACTGACCTGCACAAAAATAAAGAGGCCAGTTGTGCAACTGAATGAGACCTAAGTGCTTCAGAGTGCTGACTAGATGAACGTCCCACACAACAAACACACCCACACACATCACATACATCTGGTGCTGCCTGACCTCTTCTGTGCAAGAGAGGGAGGGGGGTCAGCCCATAAAGACACATCAAAGGATTTGCAGAGAAGAAACAAAGATGCACATACAAGACATGCCATACTGTAAATACACAAACAGGCCATATACTATGTACCCTCCAGACACATGCTCAGGTGTTTTATTTCTACAACCGTGTTCTCTTTCACACAGAGACTCAGACACATCAAACCATTAGACACATCAAACTCTGGCATTGCAGAGTTACTCTGCAATGCCAATGAACTCACTATAAGGAGCCGCTGTCATGGCCTGGAAAAGCCACATAGCGGAGGACAGACTGAATCCGACTGTGTTGCATATCAGTGCCATGCTGAGAGATGAGACTGTTTGCTGTCATGGTTGAACATAACATGAATTCATACCAGACTTCTTGCATCCAGGCAGAAAAGTATCAGTGAGAATTCAGTGTAGGCTATGTGTGCAGTCCTAAGTAACATGCAAGTTGTGTACATGATAGTCATGAGCATAAGCATAGAGTGGTAAGGCATGTGAATCTCGTGTCAAGAAGCATACTGGCATTAAAAGTGACAGAGAAATAGACTTTCACAGACAATAAAGTGTAGTCTGAAGCTCATAATGTCATGCTGTATGTCAGTGAGGAGCCAAAATGTAATTTTTACATGTAAAATCTACAACTGATGGGAGGTGGGAGGAGAACAAAGAAGCATAATGCAACAGCTGACCAGCACAAAATATAAACCTTTTTAGCAATGTTTAAACAAACATTTTTTTGTTTTTTGTTTTTAACCTCAAATCCACACACAGTTGTTGATGCATTTTAAAAATAATGCCACCCCAGGTTATTATATTACAAAGGTCACTGTGTGACGGACACAGTGTCCATATGGCTGTCACTGAAAAGAGCTGGCCAAAGCACAAATTACCCACAGCTGGCCATTTTCTAAATCTAAAATTAACTCAGGAATGACATCTTTGTGAGTTATGGAATCATTACATTCTGCAGTACAGTACAAACAGGAAATCTGAGGAACAAACTCACAAGAGTTTGTTGACTCGTCTTATAATAAACACACTATTCTATTTGATTTTTTTTTTTTTTTTTTTTTTCCAGAGATTTTGGAATTTGCTCTCTGTTGCTTAACGTTACTCAATTTTTGTTCTTCATGGAAGAGAGACAGTGGACGATCCCCACAACACTGCGAGTAATTGCGGCCCAAAGTTTGTTCTGCTCAGGCCTAGTTTACGTACATCAAGCAATGCAGGGCCCATGAAACAGTAGGTGGCGTCGTGACAAGCAAGGGCACATTGATGGCGGGAGACATTTACCTAAATATGAACTTGTACAAAATTCAAGCACTTTCAATGATCCATGTTTATTTTGGGCAATTAAAAATAAAAAAAAAAGTTTCTTTTTTCTTTTTTTTTTCAAATTCCAATCTTTCAAGAATTTTGACCCACAGGAACCCTGGTTTAAACATCGTTGACAAGTTTAAGTCAAAAAGCTCTACTATTCTGGCTTTACTTTTCTTTAGAGATCAACAAGAACATTGACAAGGGCAAACTAACATGTTAGAATTGATTACATATATAAAAGTTCATTTAATATTAATGAGTAAGCTCAGCGGGAGACAAAATAACACCCAAAAGGCAATAGAATAACATTAGTGAGAAATTTGAAAATTAACCCATAAGGTCACCCTGAGAACATTATTTGACTATTTTTTAATAAGTTGGTTATATTCTTTTATACATTTAGAGCAAATAACTTTTTCTACCATATCATAATGTTACCATCACCTATATTCACCTATATTTACTGCACTCTTAAGGCTAAATTGCTGTGGTTGCAACGGGAGGCTCATTTTCCCCTGCTCAATAACTGCTGCAGTACATAGTAATAAAAACACAGCTTGGCTGGAACGTGAAGCTGTGAACCAATAATAGCTCAAAGCCTTTAATGCAGGTCAATCGATGAAAAAAAAAAAGCAGTGTCTGATGTATATAAGAGTAATCAGAGTGTTTCTTTCTGATTGCTTACTGGAAAGCATGTAAACAAGAGACTTTATCCCATAATTTCATTTTGCCTTCATGTTCTGTAAATGCTGTTGGTGATTGATTTTTTTTTAGGTAGGCAAAAATTAGTGTTGTTATCGCAGCAGAAAAACAATAATAACAGTAAGACAAGCAAACTAGGAGAGCAGAACAACCAAAACTGTACTGTTTACAGAGTGAACATAAGTACTGCATGTGAGGCAAAAGCAACAAAGAGATTTATTTAGCAAGTTAGAGATGGTAGAGAACATTGCTTTGGAATGGAAAGTGAAAGTGTTTGGAAGCTTCACCAGCTCTATGAGCCCTTGGCCTTTCCTGTTCTTGTTTATTTATTTATTTTTTTTCTTAACTGTAATTAATCACAGAATTTCACTAGTTTATTTCAATTCATTGTATTTTATCACAGGCTTAAAATTTCCATAATTTGCAATTCACAGCATTTTTAAATCCATATTATCGATGTAAACTGGTAATAACTTGCCAGTGTTTGTTGATTCTAAATCAAAGTCATTTACTTCATGAACTTAATTTTTTTGGATTATTTCGTTACTTCAAATCAAAAGAAATGCAACAAGCCTGAGATAATGCAGTATCTACATCAGAAATGTTAATGCAATAGCATTTGCACATTGTGGGAGGTTCAGCTTAGTTGCCTTCTCTCATCCAGATGATGTGTTAGGGTTGGGCAAATGAATGAACTGATCTCTCACCAAACCTGAAGCTTTATTTGTTTATTTATTTCACTTCCTAAGTGACTGATTCACAATATTTTCCCAGTATCAAATATTTCAAATTTTTTTAACATAATTCCATGGGGCACAAAATAGTCTGGTCCCTAATTAATCACGATTAATGTTGAAAGCCCAAATTAAAACTTCTCCAGCAGCTCCACATATACATATACACACACATATATACAGTATATACTGTAGGGTTTTTTCGGTCACTTTGGTTCTTTTGTGGAATTTCTACATATTTCCATTGCTTTCTTTCAGCACTTCACTTCACATAGCACTTATATTTTCAGCAATACAAAAAAATAAGTGATTGCTCGAAGCATTAATGTAAGGGTTACTGTTAGCCTACGGGTGCAAAGTACAAAAATAAATCTACTTCCTCTGCTCCAGCAAATAAAGTCTGTACAACAGAATTCAGTCTTTAGCACAGCATTAGTAAAAATAGTATTGTATGACAGCAAAAATGGTTAAAACCTATCTATAAAACTTAGGTGGCTACTCTTGGGTGCACTGCCCAAAACACATGACTGTACACCGACATGACTGTACCTACAGTTCACAAAGCCAATGTGTACAGTGTCAAAGTTGCATTTGCAGGGACTGTTTAATTGATGAGGAATACTGTAAAAATACACACACAGTAGTACGCTGAGTAGGCTGTTTCAGGATCCACAGCTCTTTGTCTAGAGTTTGTGTTCTTCTGATGCATCTTATTACTCCCCCCCTTTATTGTGGGGGTGGCTAGACCAGATAAAAGTCATTAGTGGCCGACCTAAGATTCCAGATAATACTATATTGATGTGTATCATAAAGAGTCATTAAGGTGAATTAAATAAAATGCTTGGGAAGCCAGATATGCCACTGCTTGAGCTAAGTTATGGGTTAATGTCACCATATTTTGACATCAGTTTTTGCAACACATTGTGCTGGCAACTGAGTTATCCCAGTACAAGAATTTCAATCATACAGGTGCCAAGAAAATTACCCATCAACAAATGATAACATTTTTGTTACCATATAGGGAAACAAGACAAAACATTAATTATATTTCATAAAGATGACAAATATATAAATTATCACTATTTTAAAGTTGTACTACTTAACTTTGTGGCCACTACTTCATTGTGCTGTTTGCTTTTAGGCTGACTGTATTCTCAGCCTTTTCTTCAACTGTTGTTGTGGTGGCTCTTCAAATATGCATGTGGTATATTGTACAGATGTTCAACAAACTTTATTTTTAATTAATTTGTGAAACAAAATGGTTTTAAAACAGTAGATGAAAAAGACAGTGCTGATGCACTTACTGCAAAATGCACATTTGAGCCGGTGTTCCTAAGAATGAAATGGTACAACTGGAGAGAGCGAGAGAGAGAGAGAGAGAATGGGATAAGGAAAGTAGAGTGGACATGGCCACTCTCCTCATTAATGCAACCACAATGTGATTCTCTGAATCCAGACAACAGTCGTAGGTGTACAAAATCCACAGTGTGCAATGTATTTTGACTCCATGAAAGGAGTATTTTGGAAGTGCTGTTGTAGAAGGAGCATGATATTGAGCTCTTTCACAAGTAAAAAAGACCCTGTATATTGTATATTGAGCAACATTCATGTTAAGAGAATTGCAGTATATTTTCTCACAAAGGACTGATGTTTCCTATCCTTTGTGAAACCTTTGGCCTATGTAATTACTTTTACCCATGAAACATTACAACATTTTTGCAATCTGTTATCTTATCCTAGTCATACTCTGTGCTATCTCCACCAGCGTTTCCTCCCTTTTTTTCCTCGACACTATCTGCAATCAAGTCACCTGCGCCAGAGAGTGCACCTGCTCCTCATCTGTTCATCAAGCTTTGCCTTCTTAATCCCTGGACTGACTGTGACTCATCGCCAGTTTGTCATCAGTTCACCTAGGGCTTTAATTTTGTGGCACGGCGCAGCCCGCACAGTGGTAATTTCATCAGGCGCAACACCATGCGCAGCAAATGTAACTATCTGAATCAGCACATGAATCTACTCATAGAATTTATAACTTATATATCTGTATATTGACTGTCCCGTCACATCTGATGTCAGATCACATGCGTAATGGAATTTACGTAGAATGGAATTTAATTAACGCAACTGAAACTGTGATACAACGACTGCACATCTCTCTTAGCCAACCACAAACAGCTTCGGCATCAGAGAGTGAGTATATATTCGGTTTCTCTCAGCTAATAATTCAGTGCGTTCTTTGTGGCAGGGAGAGCAGCAGAGTGCAGGGGAGAGAGGAGAGACCATCTGGCTGCACAGCTCTGTCCTTAAATGTTTTTGTTTATACATTTTTTGGCCACAATTTACTCAATCATATTAAAAATACATAAAATTACTCATGAAACAAAATCGTATTAACATAAATTTTATTGATTTATTGAACTATTCTCTTTCTTCCTCTTCCTCGTTGCTCGCGGGGACACGCTCCCGGTTGCATCCAGAAGAAGGTTAATCAAATGTATTCACATCTTTGATTTTGTGCAATCCAGAGTTACACGCCAAAATGATCATAATTCAATTGGGTAAGATACGTTCATTTCACATGCAAACACTAGTGACAAGGGCCAGACCACGAGCTTGGCAATATGTCCTTTATGTACAGGTGCTTCTGATTTCATCCCCGTTACACGTGGTATTTGTTTATGTTGTGATCTGTGCACACTACTCATCTTTATTACCTGGGATTTAAATATAGGTTACTAAACATGGATGTTTTTAGTAGAGAAAAAAATATGTTTACCTTACACGTAATGCCAACCTTAATCCCACCCAAGCCCTTGATGCTTATGGCTGAAAGGGTGGAGGGCGCAATGTCCTCCTCCAAGCTCATGGCCACACTGTTGGAGGGGCCACCCCGGTGCTTTTGTTTGGCGCTTCTCCTTGAGCCATTTTTTTCTCTGGGCAACGGTTCTCAGTATGTCAGGGCATACCTGATTAACAATACTGGTAACCTCCTCCCAGGCTTCCTTTGCATCATGAGCCCATGGAGGTCTGTTCACGTGACCATATATTCAGCCACTGCGAGCTTGGACCACCCGGACCAGAACATCAGTTTCCTCCATCTGACGCTGCTGCTGTCTCCTTGTCATGGCTAAATGAAACTTGCACTGCGCCTCGCCACAGTGCATTTAAAGGTGAGGAGAGGAGATCATTTGATTGGTGAAGACTGTGTTTAACCCATGCAGTCATGCCTTCTCTCGCTCTCTTTGTCACTTGCACTGGTAATTAGAGCCCCTAGTGGTAATGTCGCAGTCTCTCATGTTGCTGTGTTTCTCTCGTGATTCCTCAACTTATTCCTGTGCTTTTCTGTGCCAGACATTTTGATTATTGTTCATTTGGGTGAATAAGGTCCACTGCTGTGTTTATGTAATGAAATGTGACATGATTATTTGGTGTGGACATAACACAGTACACCAAAGCAATGTGTATTCTGTCTAAAATCTAGAAAATTCCTTAAAAGATAAAACATTGATTTATGAGATAAATACTGAATATCCATGAACTAAGACCAAGTTTGTTGCTTGAACATACATGAACATGTTTGATAAACTTAAAATATGACTGTGTGCATTGACGCACCACGAGTTGTAAAGAGTTCCTAATGATGTAAATGCACAAAACAGTTTTTTTAACACATTAAATACATTATCATCAATTCCACTTTTTTTCTTCTGATTTGTCAAGATTACCCTAGCACCAGGTTGCCTTTAAAACTCACTGTCTGTCTGTAGCATTAAGAGGTACCATTAGTTTTACCTGCATGTCAAGATCCATGGAGACAGTTGGCACATGATAGAGCAGGCCGGAGGACAGCATCCCAAAAGAAAGAGAGAATGAGAAGAGACAATTAGCACCCACGCACCAAGTAGTAGGAATTTAAAATCCCAGCACAACAAATAAAACTTGATAAGATTACATGTAATTGAGCTGAAGGCATTTATCTGAGAATAGTAAATATGGGTAATGGGGGCTAGACACACTGGCTCTATTTCAGTCCAGCCAATCCAGCTGCTGAAAGCTATCTTTCTCTTCTGTTTGAGACTAATTAGCTGATTCTTCCTGTAGGAAAGGAGGCTGAAAGAATCTGCTTCATGCCAGAGTGAGATAGTGTTTATGCCAGCTCTATCTGGTAAGGCAGTAGGGAGTGGCTGGCCTGCTGTCAGGTTTGAGATGGGTGAAGATGGCTTAGTTATCTGCAACAAAGTGCAAAGAGCCTTTTGATATATACAGTATATATGTATAAATAAATACACACACACACACACCCACACACACATTGTACACATTGAATACTGAAAGGTCATAGAGGGGAAGTGAAGTGAAGCCAATTGTGTCAATGAGCTGTTTATCATCAGCAGCTGCTTGTGTGTATCTGTGCGCATTTGTGTGGATAGTGAGTAATGGAAGTCAGGCTCCACACTGGAATGCCTCCATCTCTCATGAGGGGTGAAAAACAACAGAAAAATACACAAAACACTTCTTTCAGCCTGAAGGTGAATACAAACTCTGGAGACTGAATGACTTTGTGCTGGAGTGGAATAGAGAGAGTGTGGGAGTGAGGAGGAGGACAAGGAAAGAGAGGGGCAAGTCCCATCAAAAAAAAACAAAAAAAAAACAAAACATTACCGACTTGGGGAGCATTTGGGGAGAAGGTAAAGAACTTAGAACTTAGGAATAATGTTTGAGGCTGATACAGTGCAGAGGAAAAGACAGCACTACTACAAACACCTACTGGCAATTTAGCTTGAATGACAAACATCATTCCTTTGAAACCTGTCAAAAACTAAAAAGCCACTCGCATCGGAAAAGGAAAAAAGAGGAAAGCCTTTAAATTCTCCTTGAAATCCCTTTTCCTTTACGTCATAGCAGCAGGAGTGTAGAGCGCGATTCCAGTGCAAAGTGAGTTTACTTGAAATGTGGGACAGGTTAGAGCTACAGATAGCTTTTCTCAACTGCACATTTGTGTTGGAATTACTTTATTATTCACTCAGGTGGAAAAAAAAAATCAGTGTTGCTGCCTTATGACCACATTGTTTTGTTATTTGCATTAAAATAATCTCAGGTAGCTACTGCTTCAGAGATGGTCCCAGTTCCAGCATACAAACACACCAAGTAATAAATGTTGGGATTTTGAGTCAGAAGTTACACACATGGGAAAAACAGGACAGTGTGAAGACCAGTTTGTGCTCTCCTCTGTCTAGTGTGAAAGCACAGTATGGCATCTCTCCCACTGTTTATCTCTAATCTGTTATTATCTCTTTGTTTGCTTGCTTTCTCTGTTTTAAGTCCCCCAGTTTCTCTGCCGTGTCCTTGATTTTTCATTGCCCTCTTCTTTTGTTCATTTGTATTTCACACACCACAGGATTGTATCACGTGGACTTTTGTTGCCTTATCTTTCTGGAACTCAATACATATCAAACATACACTCCTGTTCAGATGCTGTGTTTGGCTTGTTCTTTGTTGATTCACAACACAGACACTTATGTCTTGGCTGAATCCAATTCACACACTGTCAATATCAGACAAAACCTTTAGTGACCAAGCCTCTCCTTTTCTCCTCCTCTCTCCTTTACCTCTTTGTCTCTTTTCACTTCATACTGATGAAGGAGTCAGTGGCGAGGTCATTAGATGGATGAAGTAGTTGAATTGACATGTGGAGGCTGCTATATATTCAGAAAGACAAAGGACTGTGTTGAGATTTCAGGTAGAACTGAATTACCTGATGCCTCAGCTCTGCTTCCCCTAATCTGTTGTGTATAAGGTTCATCACTACACTACTCTGAGCTAATTGATTAAGGTTTGACGTCATGTCTCCCTTTGTTTAAAGAAAGAAGTGCAGTCAAGAATTGAGGAGCAGGTGGCTTAAGAAATAGAGGAAGATTATGAAAAGAGGAAAAATAAAAAAGTTAATTTCTTAAGAAAAAAATGCAATGGCAAAAAATGCATTCATTCAATCATCTTGCTGTAACATAATAAACCATCTGTGCACATGATTATGGAAAAAAACTGAATAATTGATGAAAGGTTTTAATTAGAACATAGAGAGATAATAGAGAAAACCTGAAAACACTGAATGAGTACATGTTTGAAATGGATTGGTGGTCGTGAAAACTAGTTAAATCCTGCCAAACAGCTGCAGTGGATGCTATTCAAAGCTCTATTAATCGAGCAAATTGGACAGCTGAGCAGTGATAATGAAGGAGATGAGAAGTTTGGTCCTGGTCTGAAGGACATAAGATGGAGGACAGCATGTGCTGTTGCTAAGAAGATAAGGAGAACCGAGGTTCAAACCCATGCAGGACACAGAGAAGCTGCAACCCTTTGGCTCTGACAGAAGACAGACTGAGGACCAAGGAATGGACATTGGGAGGACACATATTGTGTCACAAAGTTCACATTATGTGAGGATGAGGCCTTCATTTAAACTGACAACAGGTAATGGTTTCCATAAAAATTAATTGAACCATTCTGCTATAGTGAAGGGAAACCACATGTGTTCAGACCTCAAATAAAGACTCCAGCCTCCCATGGTAGAGGTACAAGCCAATCTAATTTCTGTTATCAGGTGATTAAATGCTCATTTCCTCCATTATGAATGGTCATCAGCTCACCATCTGCTGGGCCACAGAGTTGAGCAGACGTGTTGTGATCTAATATGATCAGACATATGAGGACATAGGCCGGACAGAACAGCTACACTCCAAAGACAGTTATAGCTAAAGTTGGGGAGGCTGCATCAGCAACAGTGTAATGGAGGAAATCACATCTCACTAGTGAGCACTACAGTGTTAGGAATGGATGCACCTGGGCAGCTGTAAAACCATGTTTTATGGCATCCACAATATAAAAACTTGATGCTAAATTCTAAGTAGGGCACTCATTGCAGTAATAAAGATTGCAAAGGCAGAGAACTTTCACGGTAACAAAGCATTTTACATTGCTTCCTCTTATAATGTCACTTTCTAGCTGGAGTGTAAAGCTTGGCATTTAAATGGTTTGTATTTATATAGCGCTTTTCTAGTCTTGATGACCACTCAAAGCTGCTTTGCATTACAGTTTTTGCCATTCACCAGTTCACTCACACTTTCACACAGCGCATCTATATACAGCGTATTTTTTTCTATCACTCATCTTTCATATCCATTCACCCACTGCTGGCACAGCCATCAATGTAGGGTTAACTGTCTTGCCCAAGGACACACTTGACATGTAGACTAGCGGAGCCAGGACTCAAAGCTACAACATTCAAGTTGAAAGACGACTCACTCTACCACTGAGCTAATGTATAGAGATATCGTTCTCTCTCTTTCAAATGTTTTAGCTCTCCTTTAATGTTTGTGCCAACATACCTAGTGCGCTTCAGAGAGAAATGTACTGTACAACTTTCTGCATCTGATTTACTGAGTAAAATGTTGTCTAATTAAAGGCCAAGAATCATCACCATTTTAAAAATGTCTACGTATCATATATCTATAAACATAGCGGCTTCTATTGACAATCTAACAAATAACTAGCAGAGCAAGATTATGTACTATCACTATGATGTTACATATCTACACTACAACTGTGGCATTATTACCGACTTAACAGCAAATGTAATGAACATGGAGTGAGGGTTAAGGTCAGAGTCTTAACATGTGCTCAATCTGAAAACGCATCACCAGTGACACTGCACTTCCTGTGGTGATCAGAAATATTCCCACTGAGTTTTAGAAATCTAGAAGCTACTGTCAAGAGAATGCACGACAGAAAGAGAGACATGGGATGTGCCTCAATTTATTAGTGGGAAACAACCAGTCATATTCCATGCTATGTATAATTTTACACACTAATGCCTGATATAGTTTAGTAGGGATCGTGAAACAAGCTTTTCACCAAGTAAGGTTAAGTGATTTGTCTCACACTATAAAGTTAATGAGATTCATAAACATCATAAGCCTTTACAAATGACTCAGAGATACACAGCCAACAATCATGGAAACCGACTTTTTTTTTTCTTCTTTCCCTGTCTCTGCATCTCTCTGTCTGATTGCTCTCGCAACAAGCCTTGATCAACTGATCAAGGGCAAATTGTTGTTGCATTCCTGAGAACTCGAGGGAAGTGCACTGCCAACTGTGGGGTGTTTTGAATGTGTGGCTGTTGAGATGCTCACCCAACTTTTCATCCATCAGACGATCATTTTCTACAAAGACATCCTGTACAACGGCAGAGGCGCTTTTAACAGGCAAAAATAACTATCGTTAACTTAGAAAAAGAAGGAATGGATTAAACAATTTTTTTTATAGACCAACTTGACTTTTACTAATTATATGTTCTGTTCTTGAAAGTGATTTTAAATTGGCAGAAATATGTCGAAATTCACACAGATTAATGGACAAAAAATTTGCTTTCCTAGACCTATAATGTTCTGACTAAATCAGTTAAGTCATATCTCAGTGACTGAGTGTCAGAGTAAGTTGGAAAATCAACCAATAAAATTTACAGAATATGCTGACCACACACATTGGTTTCCATTACTTCAATGGACATTACATTGACTTACATTAATTTCCTGTAGACTTACTTTAACCTAAACCATAGTGTCCTAACCCTGACCCTAACCTTAACCTAACCCTAACCTCAGTCTAACTTTAAAACATGTCTTCACCTTGAAATTAAGTAATTTACATAAGAAAGGCAAGTCCCCATGATGTGACTGTGGAAACAGATTTAGGTCCCCACAACATAAGGAATACCAGATACTCACAGACATATTTTGTACAGCTATCTTCATCATTGCACTCATAGACACATTTCATTCCCTCAATCCCTGTACTCAAACCTTAACCATCACAACTAAATGCCCAACCTTAACCATGCTTTAAATGTAATTCTACTTTTTTTCATGCTGATTGATCATTTGCTAGGGCTGACCAACACACTTGGACATTTCCCACTACCTCACATTCATGACACACTGCAGTCAAGTAAAAGTCACTGAAACAGCCTGTACTGTAACTTTTGATCAGTTACACATCTACATGTACAGTGTGGGCATTAGGACCTGCAGGGCAGATTATGGAAAAACTGACAGTGCTATTAATACCAGCAGAGCGTTTGATATGCAAACTCCTAACAGACATGGAAAATAAAAAGGGCTTGAAATTATGACTGACACTTTTCTTGATAAAAATTTGTCTATTGATTTCTAGGTTCTAATGATGCCGTCTGCCACATTTGACTGATTTCCTATTTAATGTGATTCAGGGATTTGTATGTTAGGTGACAGGCTGCTGTCAATAATCAACCAACTGTGTGGAGTCTAGATGGGTGCTGAGATTCACTGCTGATGGTGGCTGCTCATCATCATTTGTCAGATACATAACGTTCACAGAAATTAAAAGAGAAACTCAGCATTAGTAATAATAAACTCAGAAGGAAAACGTGTCACCAAAAGTTTGATACGGGATGTTTATGCTTTTCATCACTCAATTTTAATTTAATGCTGTCAAAAGTTCCGAATGGCTCCATTTCATCAAAATACATGTCATTTGAAAGCCAGTTTTCATAATTATATCTGATTGTGCATATGCATATCAAGATGTGAGGAGCATGTTGGAATATTACCTGTCATGTGAATGGCATCATTAAAAATCGACTTAGGATATGACAATATTTTGAAATGAAGTCAGACAATAGGTAAATCAGAATGTGTTGAATAGATGCCACTCTAATAATGAACATAGGGTATAAAGTCATAGTAAAATTGCTTTCCAAATACAAAAAGAAGCTTCAAGTATGATGGAGCTGAGAGTCAGAGATTCTGGTTCCGCCTCACCTATATTTTTACCTTTTCTTTCAATTGGAAAGTACACAACAAGCACAGACTCATGACTTATACACAGATAGGATCATATAGAAGTGTGTTTTTAAAATGTATCATTTATCTGTGATTTGATTGCATGCAAAATGTGTGAACAAAACTATTAGGCAGCGTCATGCCTTCGTCAACAATCTGACAGAAAAGTGTGAACTATGCAACAGTATCAACAGCCTCAGAAAGGCTGTGACTTATCCGTCTGATACGTCAGTTCTCTCTGGGCTAAACACAAAAGAAATTAGGCTTTTTCCACTTGAATCTGTCTTTCAGAAAGTGGGATTTTGAGATTTTAGTAAATATGAGACAACTTAGTGTGGATGGGCAGGATTGGCACAGCCATTTCCACCTGTAGTCGCCAGTCAGATCATTATGTCAAGGCGTCTTCAACTCACTCTGACAAAGAGAGGCAGTCCGGGCTCAATTTTAACGGTGAACAGTTCTGACAAACAAATTGCCTTGTAGCCTATGCCCATATCACAGAATAACTCATGTACTTGGGGGAAAAAAAACTTGAAATTACAAACACAGGGATTTATAACATCTAAACAGTATAGCCTGTCTCCCATTTTACTATTTTGCTGTTTTTAGCAGTGTGTAACAGTAAAAGAAAGGGGTTACATTTCATTTAACTGCCCCCCGATTCTGTCATTGCTTTTTGCAAAGCTGGAGACAGAGGCATATATACACACCTACACAAACAAAGTGAAAGACACCTGCTAAATGATCCTTTCACTAAAATTTGCAGTCTGGTATACTGTGAAGCCATAGCTGATAACACTTGAATGCATTTTTCAATTTGTGCAGGGATTCCTGTCATCACACTGTTTCATAAAACTGTATTTCCACATTATTTTACAAATATTGTCCTCATAGTGAAGTTTTACAACTAGAGAATTGCAAGTCTAAACCTGAACACTGCATGTTTCGCACAACACTGATGGATAGCCATGTTACTAGGCCTAATTATTAGGCCTATGTAGGCCCATGTTTGGCCTAAATAGTGATGGGTATAAAGTTATTTCAGCAACATGTGAATGTGGAACTACTACTTGTTTTTGAAATCTAAATATTGTGGTCATATTCGGTGATATTTTTTTGTCAAACTTCTGTTTCTATTTTTAAATACATGAGCCTTTATATTATAAATGTGCTATTTTGCACAATGGAAGCTGTCATATGTCAATAAAACACCATCCTTTGCTTGGTTCTCCACTCCAACTACTTAATGACAGGTGAACTGTGCTATTGCTGTGAATGGAAAGCAGCCCCTTGGTTTGTAGATAACTTAGTTTTGCTAGAAAACAATAAATAAAAAATGAAAATACAATCCAGTCCAAGGTATACTAAATTCAATTAGAAAACCCCATGTGTTGATGAAGCTAACAGAAGGAGTTAATTAATCCTCTAACTGTTTCTGGATCATCTTACTTGAGGTCACTGGAGGTCACTTACCTATGACAGATAAAAGAAAAAAAAACTGCAAAAGTAACACAACACAATTTACAGACATGGTATATGCCTCATTTATCTATAGTTATTCTAAATCATAGAGTGCAAAATTCATTAGATGTTGAAATCTTTACTGCAGTATTACCTTAAAATGTTTCATGATGACAAATGAACAGGGCCACACGGTTGGTGTAGCACGCTTGCCTTTCCAGCAAGAAGACCCAGGTTCACAACCCAGTTGAAACAAGGGCGTTTCTGCATGGAGTTTGCATGTGTGTGTGGGGATTTTCCCCCGGGGTTCTCTGGCTTCCTCCCACAGTCCAAAAACATGCAGATTAGGAGATTAGGCCAGTTGGACACTCTAAATTGCCCATAGGTGTGAATGTGAGAGTGAATGGTTGTTTGTCTCTATCTGGCGCTGTGATGGACTGGCAACCTGTCCAGGGTGTACCCCACCTTTCTCCCTATGTCAGCTGGTATTAGGCACCAGTGGCCCCCACGACCCTAAAGAGGTAGAAGATGAATGGATGGACCAATGAACAAACTGGAAACCCCAGGAGAAAACTCAGAATATCACTGCTGCTGCTGTTCAAAAGAAGTCGTTCTCTGGAATATCTTATCACATTGTAGTCTGAAGCCACATCTGTCTGTTTATGATTGGCTTTGACTACATATATCCTGCTACAGACATCTAAAGGAAGTGAGCGAGGCAGTGGATTTCAAAAGACCAAAGCTCCTTAAAGGGAATGGAGGAAACAGTAGCTTATAATGGCTCTTGATGACTATGATATTGAAGAGCATTGTCAAGAGTAAGGCAGGAGATAAGAACATAATTTAGATCCAGCAAAGTTTGCATAATGACAGTGGCAAAGTGAGGAAATTGGCAAATCTTAACAGTTTGAATTGAGCTAAGTTACTTTACACACATAATTTTTAAGCCCAGTGCACAAGGAAAATTGCAGAGAAAGCAGTGATTTCACAGTTAATACTCCATATATTATTTTATCACTTGAAATGGTTCATCAGACCCAGACAGTGCTTAGACTCGTATGAGATACTTTGATCTGCTTATCGAAAATTTTCATTGATTCAAGCTTTGCTATTGCTATTCTCTTTTGCAGCAGCAAAGTAAAAATGCAATTGTGGTTTTCTTTTTTTCTTTAAAGTTTCTTTATTTAAAGTGAATAAAAACTGAAAATATAAATCCTCACATTTCGTAAAGATCCCTTGAATAAGTGATTGCATTATAGAGCTGGTCAAGGTATACCTTAATTATGTAAAAACCCATGATTTATTTTTTGTTTTTGTTTTTTTCTTGTAGAAAGATGAGAAGGGGCTTTTTTAAAGTTTAATTCATTTACCATGTATGAAGTAAAGATTTCAAAAGTGTTGTACTTTCAACAAGGACATCTATTCATCTGCAAGAGCTGTTGAATGCCAAAGATGATAGCAGACCTACACAAGTGGATATCATTCACCCAGATCCTGCACTTTCAACAGCACCCACCCACCCAGGCATCCTCAGTGGAGTGCCAGTGTGAAGTCAGTGCAGCACATAAAAGCCTGGCTTCCCATTTGCATTTAGAGAGCACTGTGGTTGAATTCCTTTGCAGGGAGGGTGGGAGAAAACGGTGAACTCTGTCACCAAGTGTCCTCCACACACAAAGACACTGTTGACCCTGAGGGTTTCACAGGGAGGACAGGCGGTCGACCATGGACAACAATGTCATGTCAGGTCTGCCAAGAGCCCTAAGATGAAAAAAAACAAAAAACAGTTTTCTCCTCACACACACTCTCCAGTATAATTGCACACCATCAATGAGGTAGAGGGCTTCAAATGGGTCAAAATGAAAAGTTTGCAGCCAAAGTGGGAAAGAGTCAAGATAAAGGTTGAGGGTCATATCAGATAAAAATGTGGCAGTAACTTTGTACTTGTTAAAAAAAAAAGACCTTTTTTTAGATCTAGAAACATGGCACGCTTCCAACTTTTAACTGACAGTTGCAAAAAAGCACATCACCCTCCCGATGTAACCAAAGAGTGGACTTTAATTTAGATTCAGGCGAAGCATGAAATTGCAAGACAAGGTTAAAGTAGATAATAAAATGGCCTTTTGACTGATTTGAATGTGGCAACCCACTGAAGCAAGTGGACACTGTCTGTGTGGGTTTTTAGGTATGCCAAGGTCATTGTGATGGTCACTTTCTTCCAGACAGAAATATCACAGCAAAATGAGATTATTTTTGGTGAATTTTGGCAAAACATATGAATGTACTACACAGGAAAAATAAGACTTAGGCAATATGTTGATCTCCTTTTTTGAGTTGTCCCTTATAGTTTGAAGGGGTTGGATATTATAGTGTCAGTTTTGCCATCACATTATGTAAACTTAAGACTGAAGTTATTGTAGTCTATGAAAATATTTGTGTCATAAATAATTTAGATGACTTGAATAACGCAGTCTTAACAAATCTACTTTGTGTTGTAATTAAGTTTTTCAAATATTATGTCCACTCCAGTTACACTGAAATTAGATCATCGCATATTGGGGTTCACTAATATCCTGTAATAACACTACAAACTTATGGCAACCTAATATTAAACTGATTATACTATGTTTGAACCATTAGCATTGAGAGGTCTGTGCAGTATGAGCTGTATGCCACCTGCCATCCCATTATGTTACACTTTAATACTTTAATACAACTCAGCAGCAGATGACATCATTGATTATCTCCCTATAGGAAAAAAAATATTTTTAATCTGGTTAAAAACAGCAAATCTATCAGTAATAGTCTATCATGTTCTCCTTTATAAGTTATTGACATTTGCAAATTTGTAAGAGCACATTTTGCCTAAGTTAGTTTTTTTCTCATTCTAAAATGGCATTTGTTCAGCTGCATTTATTCAGTCATGTTTTGACTTGGAAACACATGGTGTCCATGGAAATGGATAATGAAACAACGAAAGTGGGTGCAAAAATGTATCTTCATTAAATGGACAAATAGGTTGCCACTGTTTGGATAATCCTTTGTCGTCTCAAATGCAGTTGAGGAGAGTATTGTGCAGCTGAATTAGAAAATGTCTCTGGCATATTTTATGTATTTGTTCAATGGGCAGAGGAAATGTTAAGTTGAGATTGCAGTTACCTATTTTGAACATTATGTCACCATAATGCATTCGGATAATTTGTGTCTTCAGGAATTATGAACTAAAAGCAGCTGATAATGTGCAAAGTCTGGAGAATGTCAGCTACTGGCAGCCCTTCAAGTATTGACCTTAAAGTCCTCCACAGGAATGTTATTACACACCACTGACGAGTCAAATCATACAAGACTTGTAAAGGCCGATGATGCTACTATGAAGATGAAATTCCTATTCAAGGGCTGCAGTATGATGTTAATGTCAGCTTAAATGACAACTAGCAATATGAATATATGAATAAGCATGTGTGCTGTCACAAAATGGTTGTTCTGTGAGATCTAACCTGAGATCCGATAAATCTGTGACCTACTTTTTGAGAACCTCAGCAGGAGGAGTACAGCACAATCAATTCACACTATCAGCACCTTCACGAGTATAAGGTAATCATAAATTACATTACCCAGTCTCTACTTAGAGATCCATATGGGTACTTTGCGTTATTATTATTAATATTTCATGATTCAAATTAGCCCAGATACATTATTATTTGCATTTTTACTTGTATTTAGAACTCAAAAGTCAGAAATATGGCTCTTACATTGTTACTTTCCCTAATGTTTTTAGTATTATATTCATCAAGAAAGGCTACCAACATTACCCACACATGTTAAGGAACACTTATGTTCCTTAACATAAGTAGATCATTTATATTTATAGTGTGCACCCATGGGAGACAATAGTTTTTTCAATATTAATTTCCAGTAACATTATTTTTAAGGATGAATGAGGTTTAACAACTGGCTCAAAGCTCTTCCTTTTGCTTAGTGCAATTCATTAAATAATTTATGGCCTAAGCACACATACATTTGCTAAGACACATAGACAGGGGTGTGTGGAGACACACAAACATGTTTGCCTTAACTTATCTAGTGAGTGTACACTAAGTGGCACGGCAAATCATGTGAACAACAGCGAGACATGACATGCCCATTTGATTGATAGTAAACTTAGTGAATTGAAATGAGAGCATCTTCATCACGACCCTCCCTCTCTCCCACGAGAGTGAGAGAGAAAAATTATGGGGGCCGTGGAGAATTGGTATTCAAGTACAGATTGTTTTGTGAGCTAAAGTGGAAAATGTTGGTAGACTGGAAAAAAAGATGTCGGTCTTCCAAGGTGAGCACCAAATAGAAGATGACAACTAAAGCAGAAGAGAAATGGGTAACAAGGAATGGGGCTTTTATGTGGCCAGCCTGCTGAGAGTCTCCTCTCCTCTGCTTGCTCAAGACAATAAGCTGATGCATGGTTCCCTTCACCAGTGCTCTCCACCTTCATTTAAAACAGCGGCCACAATGTCACAGCGCCTCCCTCCCCATCCACACACTGACTGATAAGCCACTTTCACACAGATTTAAAGTGACAGCGAGTGCATGCTGCACTTCATAAACAACAGCAGAAAACAAAACTATATCTTTAATAACTTGCATGTCATTTTTCTATGATTTGCACATGGCACTTAGACACACAGTGCCATAATACAGTCAGTATTTATGGCAACACAAAGTCACTGCCTTGTGCCACTTTCATGTTTACTTTCACGTTCAATCAACCTGCCTTGGAAGCCATCAATAGAAATGTAACAACCATGAAAATAATGTTAAGATGAAGACCTTGTCAGTGTGCCATGTGATAGAGTAATGGAGTTTGTAGTTATCGTGTATTAAAAGGTAAAAGGTCTTTTGTAGAAACATGTCAGTAAAGTGCCTGAGAAGAATTTGAACAGAACAAAGTCACATCAGTTTAATGGGAGCGAGTTGCAGCTTGCAGTGTGGGCTAGATTCAGCCTGTATTTGTCAGCCCACCTTGTAATAAAGTTGGCAGGGGCATAAGAATGAACTCATTAGATTATACACATTGACAAGACTGTGTATATATATATATATATATATATATATATATATATATATATATATATATATACCTGGATGTGCCAGAAAGAGTAAGCTATCAACATTTGTTACCAGAGTCCTGAGGAGGCAGGTGGTCAGAAACCCTTGATTGACTGCAAAAGACCTGCAGCAGGACTTGGTGGTAGCAGGCACTGAGGTTTCAGTTTCCATAGTAAGGCACGCTCCATCCTTGAACTCCAAGATGTTCACCACTACTGACCCAAAAGCACAAGAAAAGTTGACTCCAATTTACTCCAAACTATATAAATAAGCCAAAGAGGTTTTGGGATTCTGTTCTGTGGAGCAATGAAACAAAACTGGAACTTCAGTGGTATGTCTGGAGGAGGAAGAATGAACCATACCCAGAAAAGACCACCCTTGTCTACAATGAAGCATGGGGCTGCTTTGCTTCTTCTGGCACTGGAAACTTGCAGAGTGTGAAAGTATTAGGGAATCTACGAGGAAGCTGAAGCTTGGGCGTCATTGGACCTTCCAACAGGACAATGATCCCAAGCATACCTCAAAGTCCACCAAGGCTTGGTTTCAGAAGAAGTCCTGGAAGATGCTAGAGTGGCCATCACAGCCGCCCAACTTGAAAGACATCAAAATCTGTAGTGTAATTTGCAAAAGGCAGTTGCAGCACACAAACCCAAGAATACTGGCGAACTGGAAGCCTTAGAAACCTAGAGATTCCTTAGAAAAGCTGCGAGAAGTTGGTGTCTGACTATGCGTCATGTTTGCAGCAAGTCGTATCGGCAAAGGGTGCTCTACTATGTACTGAAGATGCTTGTCATGAAAGGGGTTAAATAATTCTGAGACAACAGTAGTCATTAAAGGAGGCATTTTGTGTGTTGAATTTGGAGAAACTACTTGTAATATTACTTGTTTTGAGCTATTTAAATTGTTCTGTTTGATTTGCTTATCGCAAACAGCGATACACACAATTATATATACAAAATACAAATGTATTTATTCAAATTAATTCATTAACAAAAAATCTGAATTATTATTGTTATTTTTGTTTTTGTGTTTTTGTTTTTTTTTAAACAGGGATGGGTTCTATAACGGTTGAGATCAGTGATGAAACCACGGCAAAGATTCATTTTATATCCAGTCACTCAGACCACATTTATAGGTGGTCTGGGATGCATGTGGCCACATTATTCTAGCAGTGAGAATGTAAAAGCATCATGGGCTATTTGAAGGACTGCCTACTCAGCTGACAGCTCCCAACCCACTATGTTTCCCTCCGTTAAGTTTCAAACTTTGTATAAGCTCAATGGCAATGCATGTGAGTTGGAGGAGAGAAATTGAGGAGGAGGGATAACAAAAAATATGAAGGTGATCTGGTAATATCTGGTATTTAAGAAAAGTTTAATGTTGTCTCATGTAATGTTAATTGTGTTGTTGTTAATTTAGTTTAAACATAGTCATAGTCTATGTTTGTGTGTGAAACGGAGGGAGTGTATAATTTTCAAGACCTATTTATTCGCTCAAAAGCACAGACGATGACAAAGGACCTATCAGACGAGATAAAAACATTATTTGTCTTTGTGAACAGAATTTGCATATAGATCGCTGATGTAAGATCCAGATGTTAATGCCATGTGTGAAAGGGGTTTCATATCTCTTGCATGTGTAAATGACTCTTACATGTTAATGGACCTGTGCTGTCTTTTTTGTAGTCCCTAAATAACAGATTTAAAAAAAAAAAAAAAAAAAAAGGAAAAACAGGGAACAAATAAAAGACCAAAAGTGTAACTGACAAGTTGACAAGCCAGCATGCCACCAATCTCAAGTCCCGTACTTATAGCAGAATGGGGCAGCTTTAAGGTCATTTTGTCACTGGATTCACATGATGACCATTGGGTCATATCATGAAGGCTTCTCTATTTTCTACAAAGATCAGTATGACAGGTTCTTTCATCCCCACTCTCTATGTATGAGTCCTATCTAGAAGACAGATCTATTTTTTCTTACAAGCATTTATTTCCCCTCAGAAGCTGGCAAGCCCCCTCTCCATTATCTTTAGCATCTAACACTGAATCTAATTGATACGAGCAAAGGCTGTATTGTGAGTGCAGTAGCTGAACATTTCCCCTCCACTGTTCTTTGTAATGTAGTTTACCATTATTGACTATCGCTGTCATTCTCTGGAAAAATGTATGTGTGAAGTATTAGTCCGTCTTAGTGTTGCATTGCCTTTGCAGAACTGCAGTTGTTTCAACAGTGAAGCAGATGGTAATCCATTAGTATGCACTGTATTTATAAACTAGAGAATAAATAAATTAATTAATTAATTAAAAAACACAAAAAGCCAGATATTTAATGTGCAGATGGTTTCACCTGTTGACATTTAATTTTTCAAAGTGCAATTTTTTTTATTTATTTTATTTTATTTTATTTTTTATTTTTTTTAATAAATAGTGGGCCATCTGTATTTGGTTGCAAACCTCTGGTTGACTGACCTTTACATAACAACACTGCTGCCATGAATAAGGATGTCAAAGCAGAGAGCAGACTGGAATTTATCATTCATTCTCCTCAATTTAAACCCAAAGGACATGGAATGCTATTCCCCTCCTCCTCCCACCCACTTTTTCTTTCAACATCTCTTCTCATCTGACTTTACTCATTTTGTTTTCCCTGTTGATTTTCTTGAGACTGTTTTGCCCCTTCTTCCTTATATTCTCGCATCACTCTTTATCTTCCATTCTCAATCCATCGTTTCCATATCTGGCATCCTTTTATCAAGTCTAAACCACATTGTCCCTATGGAAGAGCATTTCCTCTGAAGATCCCAAGCCTTTGTGACACACAGAAACTTGTGTACAATTTCCACAACAATCTATTTTTTTCACCCAATTCTCCATTCATACATTCAGGTCTCCTCTTCATCTCAGCTCATGGTTTTGTTGTCGTGAGTTATAAGGAACACATTCGGCTCCTTTTAAAAAGATTGGATCAAGGACAGAGATTATGTGACTAACAAAGTCTTAAATCTGATGGGGATCTAAATAACTCATTATGCTAAGTGCATTGTGTTGTAGGGTATGTTCTAATATTCAGACAAAAATGAAGGGTGACTAGGTCCTATTCGGGATGCTTGACAAATCCCTGCTTATTATGTGACTCACCGTGTTCCTTTCTCCAGTTGGCTTTTTGAGCAATTTATGTCCAAATGAATAACTACATTCACCACTGGGAAAAGAGCATGTTATTGTAATTTTAAATTAATACAAGCCAATGCTCCTTGTTTAATTCTCAGACCACATAAATACACGTGTTGTTCTGAAAAGTGAAGTCAACAAAATAGCTTACTAAAGAGAGTGGATAGACAATTGATATTTAAAACTTCCATTTTGAGTCCAAATAAACCAAATAATACAGTACAGTATTTTTAGTTAGTAGTGCCTCTCATCCAGAGAGTAAGATAAAGGCATGAGCCAAGCTTCCCTTTGACCTGGTTTTAACATCCATCCTGAGTGATCCACTCATATGTGAGAACACACCCAAATGCATCCTGAATGTTTCTTAACCTTTGGTCACTTAAACCACATGTGGAGGTGGTCTGGGATAATAATAATAACAATAATATCAATAATAATGATGATGAATTTCATTTATATCACTCTTTAGATTTTAAAAACAACAAATCTCAAAGTGTTACATGGTAAGAATAATACAATTTCTTTTACTTTATAGTAAAAGAAATAGAAGCACACAATAAAACACCCATAAAAGTACATTAAAATAAGCTACTGTATTTCTATGCTTTTGAAAAAAAAAAAAAAGGTTTTTAAAAGTTTCTTTGAAGACTCCACAGTCTGTGGTCAGGCAGGGCAGGGCATTCCACAGATGTGGAGCTTCTGCCTGGAAGACTCTGTCCTCCATTGTGCACAGCTTAAGTCCTGGGGGGATACAAATATGCCCTCAAGTCTCATTAAAGGCACCTCCTCTGCTGATGACCTCTGACTCTCTGCAGTTTTATAGTTAATTACAGCTTTACTGTTAATAATTTATTTTTTCTACCACATGGTTTTATTTTCCAAATGATTGGTTTAACATCAGCACAGCACATATAGTGTGTCTGATTCGCTCAATTCCTCTTTTTTTTCTTTCTCTCTCTTTTTCTCTTTCTCCACTTGTTGCTCATATGTATGTATGTACTGTATATGCACACAAATGTTAGGTGATATCAAAATATTTATCATTATAAAGGACAAGAATAGCTGTGACCAGCATGCCCGTGTGTGCATTAGACCAATCATTTAGAGGTTGGTATTTCAAGGTTGGTATGAATTTATTCATATATTAAATAAATTTCACTCAGCACACATGACAAAAATTGTAATACCTGCAACTAAGGAAAGTCCTTAAATATATATTTAATTAGATGTTTGATGTTAGTCTTGTCATGAATGTGTATAATCTCCCTAAACAGTTGTAATTCTTTGTCTTAGAAGATGAGGTGCATCTGTGTGCGGCAGAGATCGAGGCACCCCTGTCACCTGCAGCAGTGACATTACGCGAGACCACATATCGCCCTCTCTTTTCACATTTCCCCAGAGCTCGTCACTTCCAAGAGTTTCTCTGGCACCTATGTCCACCAGAAACTCCCACCTCTCACTCTTCCTCTACAAACATTGTTTTATACTCTTTGTCATCAGTTGTTTCATGCAAGTCAGACCAACAAACCCAGATGTGCTTTGTCGGCTTAAAAACAATTACAGCGCAACTACTGGGTATGACAAGGCACTATAACTTCATTGGTCCAATATCTACAACTGCCTTTATACAGTATGTACAAGTAATCTGCCACAATGTAATACAATTCATTGTAATTATGACCACACAGTAGAGTACAGACTATAATGTCATTATTTATTTGTCCCTCCACTGCAAGGTCCATGTTTCAATCGCCTCGTAGGTTTAACCCAGAGGGTCTCACATCTCAGGTCTGACAGATTCTTCTACCTCTGCCATTTCTTATTCTTCACCTCCCTGCTGCTTCCACTCTTCTCCTCTCAAAATGATATTTTGTCATTCCAATTCACATTATTCAAATTCCTTCATGAATATTTATGGACAGTTCTGAGATAGCAAGGGAAAGAGACGAGTGTGAGGGAGGCCAGAGGAGACTTTTTACTCCCACAGTCCCGCCCGGTCAGGGAAATTATTCAATACAACATCTGAATAGTAATTATTTGCTGGAAATGAGAGAGAGCAACACACACATATTGGTTTCCATGACTTCAGAGGACATTGTATTGACTCACATTCATAGCCTTCTCTAATCTTAACCATAATTACTAGTGCCTTAACCCTGACCTTAACCAAACCCTAACCTCAGCCAAGCTTGAAAACTTGTTTTCACCTTACAATGTAGTAATTTATGTTATGGGGACTTTTTTTGTCCCCATAAGGAAGACATGTACCCATAAATTGACAGTGAAACCAGATTTAGGTCCCTACAACATAAGGAATACCAGGTACACACACGGAGAGAGAGAGAGAGACAGAAAGACAGAGAAACAGAGATTTAATTGGCAGTCGCCCACATTTACTGCAACCAAATCTCCAAAATCTGCTGCAGTCAGTTAACACAAGTACACACATGTCCGTGTGTACATTAATGTAGTAGACGAGAAGACAGCTGTACTGTAACAAATGACATGTACATTTTTCATGCGGCTTTTGCTTTGATCAGAATCTCTATCAGATCATATTTCATGATTACATTATCGTGTTCAGAATAGAAATTGCCCCGATACTAGAAACATTTCCCTGCTGTCAGATTTTTTTTGCCCTTGGCTCATCCCTCTCTCCTCATTTGTACCAGTGACTAAGATGGATGACATGTCTCCACCTCCTCCCACTGAATTCAAATTTAGCTAAAACATCCCTGATATGGGTGCTGCCACGGTGCACAAGTGAAATCATTTGTAGTCAGGTTCTGTGCTGCAGTGATTGGGGAGTGTATGCAAGTCGATGTATGAAAGTCCCACCAATATAGTTATCAGATCAATCACAGGTCAACCTCAGGTGTCAGTCAGAACATCCCACCCGGCTCTTAGAAAATGAAGAAGCCAACATTTGAACATGCTTTAATGTATCTATCTATGAGGCCTTACATGTAGAACAGATAGGTAAGTCCTTGACTGTAACAGTGACAATGTGTTTACTGTGCTAACACTAAATCTGTACTATGCTCTTTTCCAAAGGGATACAAACCGTTACATTTCATTTCCTGACAATCTTTAGGTGAGGTAACGTTTGAGTCCGTAAAAAGAAAAAAAAAGAAAACATGGTTTAACACGTTTCATGCTAAAACAAAAAAAAAAAGAGACAAGATAATTAATCAGAAACTTCAAGGCAGCAGTTGTTAAAGCTTTACTCTGTGGGCAAAATAAGCTTAGGTAACAAATATTCTGCTCCTATCAAGAAGCAATACTTTGCCCATAACATGACTCAGCTAAAATACTGTTGCTATTTTTTTATTTGCATGTACAAAGTCCATGTACGGTAACAGTTTTCTCTCTCTGATATCAGTTTCAATGATTTTGACCAGTACCAGACCAGTAATGATACTCAGTATCGTATCGACTCACCCCTAATGCTTGATAAAAAAAAATTGTTGAATTTCACAAATAATTATAAGCTCACCTCCTCCTTAGCTCCAGCTCTAAAGGAGTGGCCATTATGGCCACATCTTTGCCAGTTTGATTGACAGTAAATATGCCATCAATAGTGTTGCTGTTTCTCCTTGACGTCACAGCTCAAGTTGATTTTTTTAAAAAAAACCCAGAAGCTTAGGAATGAGTCCCACCATGTGCACCACTCAAAAAATGGGTTAGATTTAATTGTTCATTGTTTCCTTAGAGCTTAATGCAAGCACATCTGATTAAATAATGACAGTAATCAATTGTGGAAGAAACAGTTGCCTTGGATCAAACAATCATTAATCACCCAGTGCAGATTTTTGGACACAGCTGAAACCATGTTAGTGGGAGCCTGTGTGTGGCCATGATCTGAGTGGATCCCACACACACACAAACATTCACTCTAATCATAGCATCATGACTAAATGTCAAATGTTAGACCTAACCCTAAACCTATAATAATGCAATGTCCCAACTCTCTTTAAAGTTACAAGGAACAGACTCTTCTGACTTTTAACAAAATTATAATAATATAATAATTAAAATAATAAAAATAAATAAATAAACCCAAACTCAGATGCTGCATGGAATTGGCCAGAGTGAAAACAGTGAATCAGGTAGTTATTCAACCTTGTGGAAGGTTTGCAGAAGCACATTTTGTTCTTGCTGGGGGGCCTAAACACTTATGTTTATAAACAAACCCTGCTTGAGATACTGAATCAGAGTTGAATGTGTGTGTGCAAAAAATATGCCTGTGCTGCTGGTGTTTCTCAGTAGGGAAGAGGAGGCTAATAGAGAATTAAACTAAGTCACCAGAGGCAGACGCCTGCAGAGAGTTTGGCTGTTTTGTTTCATTTTAACATCATTAAATATTCATGAGCTGGCTCTGCATGCATACAGAATTTACATTTCCCTTTCACCTGCACTGTGGAAGATGTAAAGATAAACAAAGACATACAGTATACATATATTTTGGTCACACTTTTTTAATCAAATGTTTTACTGTTTCTGCATCAGTTGATTTGATTATCCTTGAAATACTGAATCTGTGCTTGTGTTGCTGTGTCTGTGCTTCCTCTGTGTGTTATTTAACAGGGGATGGATATCAGATAGTTCACCATCATATCACTAACAGACAACAACTGTATCATTACCCTTCACTCGGTGATATAATAGACAACTTTGCCCACATACAGTGGCTTTTCTATCATCTATCTGGCTTCTGTGGCAATGCCTCGGAGTCGATCAATATCCCTCTAACAGCTTTTTAGTTTGTGTGTTCTACTCCTGGGCACAATTCCAGCTCAATGTTAGAACAATGTAGCAAACTTGATGGCAGTGATCACAGTACCACCAATATCCTATTAATAATGGTAATGGCATCTGGACATGTGAACTGAGTTTGATTAAAAGGAGACAATGCTGTAAAATAATCTTGTTTAATTTAAAATGTCACTGTACTGTGAGAACATAACACCCCTTGACATGTTCAGTATTTGAAGCTACATGTATTTGGGCTAATAAATGACATTATGTATACACACACGCACACACAAACACTCTTACGACCACTGAGCGTCGAACAAAAAAAAAAATTTAGTCAAGGCCTCGCACTTTTTTTCTTTCTCCATTCAGTTTAATTTGAGATATGCAGAGAATATGCCACAAATTGTGGGATTTTATTCTGTTCACATTTGTCTCATGCTTGCTAACAACTAACCCTGTTACCCTGAATTTGGCAGCCTGTGTTATCTTTAGTCTCATGGACAGGGCCCACCTAGGCTTTGAATTAACTTGGAATTTCCCAAACTTTGGATTTAATGGTTGTCTGCTCACTTATTGGCCAGGGTGTGATTTGTGCCTGAGGAGAAGGTCATGTTGCGACTTGTTAGATTAATTTCTTCCCGTCTTTGATTCTATGGCATACTTTATAATGACCAATTAGCTTCATGGAGGCTGTAGGGGTAGAATTGCTGCAGACCTATACAATCAACATGAAAATGACATCAGCTGTGCCATTTCTTTCAGGCTTGTCTCGCTGTCTGTCTCTCCTGTGTGCTCTGCATGATATACAGTTTGAGTTTCCACACTTGAACATGCAGTGTCCCTTGCCTACCAACTACTTTCAGTTGTAAACAGGGAATTATGAAATGCATGTGGCTACAGTGAAGGGACAAAGCAGTACTTAACTGGCAATGTCTACTAGGTGTGACAGCAAGGACTAATAAGGTATAGCCTGGACAAAACCAGTGCAAGATAGACTACAGTATTTCCATTGTTGCATATTCCTGGCACTCGCCATCCAATAATCTCCAAAAATATTTCCACACCTCTCAATGTTCACATGAATAAGGAGCATAACTTTAAATGCAAATTGCACTATTTGTGAATTTTCTCTGTGACAGGAAATCGCACCACGGTGCATTAATAGCCTTGGAATTTCATACTTTGTTCTTTTTATCCCTGTGCAACTGTGCATGGAGGCAATGTGTCAGGTTGTTATATGAATTCTGTCTACCAGACAGTCCTAGTATTGCTCTGCATTCTATCAGAAATCTGACACTGGCTGTTTTTCTTTTTGTTTTTTTAACTTTCTGGCTATGACCTAGTCTTACTCCCTTGAAGGCTTTATGTGTCATTCTGTTGCTGGAGACAGCTGGGCTGTTTAGCAGTCTATATAACGACTCTTTCTCTTTACTACATTTAAGTAATGTAGTTTGAGGTGTGTGGCCAATACACATTTATCTGGGTATGTTTTGATGCATATTAATATAAAAAAAGGTGCACAATACAGCTATATGGATTTTAAAACACACACTGGTTACTTCTTTAAGTAACCCCATTCAAGTTCAAATGAGGCATCAAGGTAGAGAAGAAAGGTGATTTAAGTGACTTTTACTGTGGTATGGTTGTTGGTGCCAGACGAACTAGTCTCAGTATTTCAGACCAGCCCCTCTAAAAATACTGAGGGCTAAAATTTCAGTGGTCAAAGGAGAATGTCCAAGATTGGCTTGGAATGAAAGAAAGGGAATAGTTACTCAAATAACCCATTCTTACAATCAGGGTATGCAGGAAACCAGATGGCCTATAGCAAACCACAATGAGTAACGTACATGCCACTTTATTCGGTGTCCTCAGTATACCTGATAAATAGTAGCAGACTCCAGCAGATCTAGTTACTATGCCCTACATGTCTTCCACTAAAGAGAAAAGTCAATTAACTCAGTGTTGTTAATTAACAATCAAGCTGATTGTCTTTGGCCAGAAATAAAGATGTTGATTGTGGTTGAGTCCATTAGTGCACTGCCTTTGAATGGCTGCTGGCACATTATACTCACTGTCTCTGTTCAACATACACTGAGGGATTGTTCATTCATCTACAGAACATATTTCATCATGCGCCATGACATCATCTCCAAGAATGTCGGTTCATTTAATAACAAGCTGGATGTAAACAAAGAGACCTTGACACGTGTCCTCATGTAGCAAAGCATCAAAGGTAAGGACAGTCATAAGAACAGCTGTGCAACATACAGTATCTTACTGGAAAATTAAGAGAGAAATTAAAAAAGGAGTGGAGGAGTAGAAAGGAAGAGAGATGATAACAGATAAGGAGAGTGTCCTTGCTCACCCCTTGCTTCCCTTTAATATAAAGTTCTTCATCCAATCAAGCAGTAAATCTTTTGTCTGACCCTCACATCTGCTGTCTGCACCATTAGCTTCACCCTGGACACACACATTTACCATCCACCAGGAAGCAAACATACAGAGGCCTCTTTCACAACATCCATGATTGATTAACCTGCAGCTGCAAAATATATTGACAATTTAACACAATATTAATATGGGTAATAAACATATTGCAAATACTTGAGCTATAACAAATGCAGATTGTTACTCATGCTTGTCTTGTACAGCCCAGGACTTACTTTAAATGTTTTTTTATTATCATTTCTCTCACAATATTTTCCTCTTTCTTCCTCATACAACACCCTCACACCCCAACTTCTTGGTGGGAAAGCCAATGAGAGGAGAATTTGTGAGACACATGTAACAAGAGAAATTGCATTTAGATTAAAAATGCTTATCATTATATAATTACACTATTGTATTTTGCTATTGATTATTTGTAAAAAGTGGCAAATAACAGTGAGAATGAAATTATGTTTCCATAGACATAAACACTGTCTTATCATCATATTTTACATATCTGTGATTTGTTAACTGTCTAAACACAGAGGCAAATAACACAAGTATGAATTCAGCAGCAATCCATAGCATATGTTGCAAATATTTACACATCGATCACCAGTAAGGCCAAGTTACAGAATTTGCATGAAGAACCATGGTGGTCCATAGCAGGCCAACTAGAGAGCAGAGCAGAGGAGGTTTGATTTCCAACTGAAAATGTACACAAGCTTAGTGTGATCTTTTACACCAAGCAGCTGTTTTCACAGAGTTTAAAAAAAATGATAATGAGTTGAGGGAATATACTAAAGCTCTTCAAATTTAAAAAAAAACAAAAAAAACAAATGGCCTTTTTACAATATCAGTTGAAACAATTGCAACTGGAAGATTTAATTTTTATTTTGTGTAACAGAATGTAAGGGGGAAAAAAACATATAAAAGTACAGCCTATTACAGAATCAATTTACTTGACTGATATATCCATCTAAGCTTTTAACTACCTTAATTACATTGCCCATTTACAGCAGACCACTCATTTAGTAAAGTGGGTTGAATCAACATGCGTTATTGATTTTCTGTGCTGCTGCAAGGCCTCAGCTTCACTACAGATTGCCTAAAAGAGCTTTTTTGGCCTTTTAACCCGGAAAAGAGAGAGAGAGAGAGGAAGAGACAAAAGGGATCCCTGAGGGTACAGGGATTGACTTTTTTTCTTTGATTCATAAAACACTCAATAAGTTACTGCAGGAAAGTGTTTTACAGACCAACATCACATTTAGTCACAGTGTAGAAGGATGGACAGCTACACAGTATAGACTGTGGGCAGTTTTCTATGAACACATGGTAGTACAAGATCCCCATTTATGGTAAAAATAATATGTTGGAGATGCTGGAAATTAGGTGAGTAACTCTATGGGTATTTGTCTGGCACCTTCACAGTACAGCTGTCACAGTTCAGTGCATGCTGTCAGAAATCCAGTACACCTGATTTTGAGTGGTTAAGAAAAATGCAGTCAGTCACTCCTGGCAGTACCCACACTATAATCCAGGGGGCAATAACACTGTTTGCCAATCGCCATTTAATAACAAGCACAGGAAGAAAAACATGAAAGAGAGTGAACTCTTCACACTTAAGGTTAAGATATAAAGCACAAAAACAAGTAAAGTCTGAGCATCAAACACACACATGCACACACACATACACAGAGAGAGAGAGAGAGAGAGAGAGAGAGAGAGAGAGAGAGAGAGAGAGAGAGAGAGAGAGAGAGAGAGAGAGAGAGCATTTGCATTGCTCCTATTTTCATTGTGTCATGTAAAAATACTTTTTAATGATGTGATCCATAACATCTTGAAACAAATACTGGAAGTGTATCCATAATAAATTTGGAGATCTAATATAGTGATAAATTATAGATATTCACCCAATTTAAATTTGTGTGTGTGTGTGTGTGTGTGTGTGTGTTTTTTTTTTTTTTTTCTTTTTTGGAAAATCACCACTCGTTACAGATTTAAACATAAATAAGTAAAGAGATCAAAAAATACATGGTCACCAGCAATCCTTCATGGAACATGTCTGCATAGTTACACGTACTAGTCATTACAGCCCAATTCCCACTGGTCAAAAAAAACATCTGCTAACATCTGGCTTTTTGTCTGCAATGGGAGAGGACACGATCATTCACTCCTGGAAGAAATGGCTCTGGATGACAGTCCTGTAAAAATGACACTCGGGTGGTTGCAGCACTTTCTACATCTCTGCTAACTTTCTAGTGGGACCAAACAAATACTTAATTAATCAAGAAAATAATCGACAGATTCATTGATTATGAAAATAATCATTAGTTGCATCCCTAATAACTGCAGTGGCACTGTCAGTGTGTGTCCCCTATGGTGCAGTCTTGCATGTTGGTTGCTACTAGTAAGCTGTCACACTGCCCAGTGATTTCTGTGCCTGATACCAAACTGATTTGTTAAACTTAAAATTGTCTTTGTAGAATATACATTGTTTCTGGGGAGCTGTTTGTATGATGTAGCATAGCGGTTCTTCAAATGGAGTATAACTTGGGCAGTTTCCAAGGATTACACATAATTACAGCAACAATTAAACTTATAATTATATTATTTCCGTAGGTAGACCCCAGGCTGAAAAAAAAAAAAAAAAAAAACAAGGCCAGGGAAACTGGCATAGTCATGAGAAAATCAGATATTTAAAGTTACTAGTCTGGCCATACCTTTCATTAAGTACAGTATGTTGTTTGTACACCCTTTGGAAAATGGAAGACAGGCAGACTATAATCTTGTTCTCCACATGCAAACTAGCCCTATGCCAAGGCTTCATTGAAGTCAAAGTGGAGAATGACGATTCAGAGGTAAGTGGTAGGAAACGAGAAACACTTTACTGGCTTCTGCTGTCACTTCACGATACTCTGTATGTGAGAGGGAGGGGCAGTTCCTGCGGAAAAGAGGCCTTTGATTTGCAATCAGGGATTGGGGTTAGCGTGCCTGGTTTCCTGTTTGCAAGCACCTGAATACAAGTAACAAACCATGCAGCAGCAGGTACAGATCACTCTGTCCTGAGGGATGTGATTGATTCATATGGCGGTGGTCTGACAAGATCAGTCACAATCATGGTGTATCTACTGACCCAAGGCTATGCTGGGTGGCAAAAGTGTATACAACCATGCTTGTTTTATTAGTGCTAATAAACCCCATTTTTAAATATGCAATTAATAACACAGCATCATTTTATGATTCATCATGTCTCATGCTGACTTTGCATCACAGACCTCTAGGGGTCCAGGTTAGGAGACTGTGAAATTGATTTCAACATTTTTTATGCTATCTATAACTTATCTTAACAACATGTTACCATGGCAATAAAGTCTCTGACAATTAAAAAAACCCCACTAATTTAAACACAAAACAAATTCAATTTTTTAGCCCTAAACATAACCAGACTTAAAGTTTAGTTCCAACAAATGGTGTTTTTACTGCTTTTGGTCTCTACACCATGCAACATTTTGCACTTTGACACTGAAAGCAGTGGCCTGCCACTGGATGTACTACGATTCCATCAGCAAAGTGAAAGTAAAGAAAAAACAGAGCTTTTGCACAACAGGCAGCTCAACGATTATTTAAATATGTCCAGATGAAAGTTTACACTCCATTTCAAAGGTCACAGTATCTGCATCCATACTAGTGCACCTAAAATATATCCTGTGACCTTCCAGGTACACTGGGCATGTGCATCCCAACAAGTTAACAAGAAGATGTTTGTCTCCTCTGCAGTTGTTTGTTTAGTTTTGGAGTGTATTAACAACAATAAACAACAAAGGTCAAAAGTAGAACAAGGAGTTCTTTAATTAAACCAATAATTTGGAGAAATTGAAAATGACAGCTATTTCATGTAACTTTTAATTCACAGCTAATAAGAAACAATCAGGAAGTGAATGCAAGTTATCATTTACAAATGTGTCTGCCAGCAGTGTTTTAAATGTCTCCATTTTGAAGTAGGTCCATTTTAAAACAAAAATGGAGTGTTGTGAATTGAGACAAAGTAAATGGTTTGTATTTAAAGGATGATGATGATCTCTTACAGCAATTTACACAGCAGTTTTGCAATTCACACCGTTTTGTAAGCAATTCCAGGATGATTTGCTGATTGGGTTGGATAGAAATATTTGCATGGAGGAACAATAAAACAGCAGATCCCACCTTGAGGCGTTTGAGTGAGAGCAACACTTTTATAATAGTCTGTGCCTAACCTTTAACATGTTCTCAGAAAAAATGACTTTTTAAATTAATTGTATTTTGCACTACTGTGCTGAAGAACATCATGTACACCAGACCACTGTGGTTTGAGTGGTTAAGGTTGATTATGGTTCAGACATGGGGGATGAAATTAAAAACTGCATTTCAAAGACATCACAGTGTTTTTTGCTGCCAGTACTGTCATGTTTACCTTAACCAAAAACTATTAAGTATGCCACAGCCCTAATTACAAAAAAAAAAAATAAATAAATAAATAAGTCTCTGATTAGTCTCATGCTGCCAAAATAAAAACAGAAATGCAATGATTTGCAAAGGTTTTCTGTTGGTAAAAGGTCTGGATTGCAGGCAGGACAGTTCAGCACCTGGACTCTTCTCCTGTGAAGCCATGCTGTTGTGATGGATGCAGTATGTGGTTTAGCTCTTCCCTGACACTGGGAGCATATGTTGCTCTAAAACCTCTATGTACTTTTCAGTACTGATGGTGCCTTTCCAGCTGCCCATGCCATAGGCACTAATGTATCTAATGTAATCATCTGAGATAAGGCTTTTGAACTGTCTGCTGATAATAAGCTGGATGGTCCCCTCCTCTTTATTCTGCAGGACACAGCATCCAAGGTTTTCAAAAAGAACTTCAAATCAAAGATGAAACTGATTCATCTGACCACATAACAGTTTCCCATTTTGCCACAGACCATTTCAAATGAGCTTTAGCACAGAGAAGACAGCAGCATTTCTGGACCATGTTCACAAAAGGCTTCCTTTTTGCATGATACAGCTTTAACTTGCATTTATGTATTGCACGGCTAACTGTATTCGCAGACAGTGATTTCTGGAAGTGTTCCTGAGCCCATGCAGTAAAGAATAAAGAATCATGCCTGTTTTTAATGCAGTGCCACCTCTGGCCCAATTTTGACCTTCGGCCTTGTCCCTTGCACAGAGATTCCTCCTGATCCTCTGAATCATTTGATCATATTATACACTATAGATAGGATAGATGTGGGATCTTCAAAGTCTTCACAATTTTATGTTGATTAACGTTTTTCTGAAATTGTAACTGATTGTTGAACTTATGACTTTCTTTACATCTGAGATGCTCTGCCTCTGTGAAATGGTCCTTTAATACTCATTCATGTTACTGTCCTGTTGACAATTAACCTAATTAACATAATTATGCTCCTGCAGTTGTTTTTGATTTGTGTCATTTACTTTTCTAGCCATTTGTTGTCTCTGTTCCAACATTTTTTTGAGACATGTTGCTGCCATCATATTCAAAATGTGCTAATATTTCACATGAAATGGTAAAATGTCTCAATTTCAACATCTGATATGTTGTTTGAGCTCTACTGTGAAAAAAATTTTTTTGTTTGGGTTTTATTTTAAAAAAAAAAAAAAAAAAAAAAAAACGATTTCATAAGGTTTGCAAATCATTGCATTCTGTTTTTCTTTATATTTTACACAACTTTTTATTGGAATTGGGCTTGTAGTTGCAGTGTGTATGCAGTATACTTATACATTTTTAAGTATTCTTTGAAAACAGTTAACAGAGGATATAAAGGGGGAAGTTAAATTGCAAGCAATTACGAGTACTTATCACCACATAAACCACAAATTATTATTTAACATTACTATACAATATACATAACAATCTGCAATCCACCAATTTTCAGGGAAATACAGCAAAGATAAACATATGGTGTTTCATCTGCTTTTGAGATCATCAGGGATTTCAAATGTATGACACCTGGATCATGATTTTGCTGATTTTTTTTGGGTGCAGTAAATAAAGCAAAGTACACCCATGTTTTCATCTCTTCTCTTTCTAGAAGCAGCTCTCCCCTTAGTGCATTATTCTGTCTGATACTTCTACTGTCTAGGTAAGTAATATCCTTTTTTACTCTTAATAAAGTGTCAAAAGCTCCAAAGCTATGAAGTGTCAAACAAGGAGAACAACACTCCATCCAGCATAACAACCAGATCCATTTCAGATAAGAAATCTCCATTTTCCTCAGAAGACCACATATATAAAGGAGCCTAATAGACTTGCTCTCTGGACCAAAAAAATGCAGAGAATCAGACTTTCACTGATGAACTGTGGTGCATTATTTTATCATGAAATCCCCAAAATATCCAATCAGTTATGGAGTAGGTGTTGGATCTGCAGGTTTGCTTATTTGTACAGTCTCCAGGTAAAGCTGTCCCTATAAAGAGCACTATGTATCATGCTCTCATGGAAAGTACAGAAAAAACATGAAAGTATCTTGGAAGAAATTTTGATTTAAATAATTTAATTTAGCTGGCTTTTTCCAATTTGTGTCTGAGACATGTTTTTTTTTTCTCCTACAGATCATTTATGCATGCACACACACTATAATGACAATCTAAAAATGTACGCCACGTGGGAACAAAATAGGGAATTTTGTAACTGATTTGCCATAGTTCTAATGTGAAACTATAGAAATCATATTATCTCTAAAGATTAAACGGAGTCAGAAGGTTCTTTGATTATTCTTCGCATGGTAATGGAGGAGAGGGTGAAATAAACTGACAAAAGCATATTATATGATCCTACATCCAAACAAAATGTATATCAGTCAAAGGCCATTTGTCAATACAGTGGTGACCAACAAACTCAAAGATAATCAGTGCACAACGCCTCTCTTTAAAAGTATGACTATCAGTACTCCACTCCACAACAACAAACACAATTGGCCAAAATGTGAAATGTCATTTTCATGTCTGGATTTCATTTCATTTTCCTTATTCTCAATACTTTAAATATTGTTCATTTAGACAATTATTTAACTTCTGCTCTTCTCTCTTTACTGACTAAAGAGTAGCAAGTGATGAGACAGCGCACAGATTCTCAATCTATTGTGACTGATGAGGCATTCACCTGCAAAACAGGTTTTCAAAATTCAACCCTTTATGTGTCTTGAATGAGGAGTGAAAATGTTCACTCACTCTTCATCTCCATCCTAGTGCTTCTCCTGTGCTATCAGTGCACAGCCAGTCTTCCAGCAGTTTTACCTGTAATGTCAGGAAGGTACACATTCAGCTGTCAATTTGTCCTCACTGGAAACGTGAAGATGAGGGTGGTTTTAAAAAAAGGGGAAAGAAAAACATCATGCAGAGATTACTCAAAGCACTAGTGTGGAGGTTCCAATGTGTGAAAGGACTCTTGTCCCTCTGATTAGTCTCATGCTGCCAATGTGTCTTTCATTGTTCCCCAGGGATGAGTGTGACTTTCTACTGTCCTATAACGGGCAACCAACACTTAGAATGAGCAGATGGCTCACAGTGAGACTGTCCTCCTTCTCCTCTGTATAAAGGTCTGTGTGTCAACAAACAAATATGCATTCACACATGCACACAAAAACAAAGATACACACACACTGGTTTCCATGACTTCAGAGGACATGGCATTGAATTATATTAATTTCCTGGAGATTTGCTTTAACCTTAACCATAATTACTAGTGCCCTATCCCTAACCCTGACCCTAACCTTAACCTAACCATAACCTCAACCTAACTTTAAAACATGTATTCATCTTAAAATGTAGTAATTTACATTATGGGGACTTAATTTTTGTCCCCATAAGGAAGACAAGTCCCCATAATGTGACTGTGTAAACAGATTTAGGTCCCCACAACATAAGGAATACCAGTTACACACACACACAGAGCCTTCTTGCTATCCTTACAGTCTTCTTTGTATTTACTGCTATTCACGGTATACATTATACATTATACGAACTGAAGCAAGAGCAAATAAAATTGTTATTTCTGAGTGAGGAGGCCAATGGATACTTTAACCTGACATGTGTCTTCTTCTTCTTCTTCTTCTTTTTTTTAAACACAACTATGCACTTTCTTTCTGTAAAAAAAGAATACTTCTTTTACCTTAAGCAATACATGGTTACACTGTATTACCAGAGCAAGAATGCAATTTAGCTGTCATCCAAGATCTCACAAGTCAACATCACTTCCACAAAAAACAACACAGTGACATAAATATTTAAGGGGGGCTTTCATTTCAAAGTGACTAAAATACTAGGACCATAGTTATGGATGGTGAATGATGTATACGCAGCCTCACACTTCAATGCTGTGAACAGCATGATGCAAAACATGTACCACACTGGTCTACTACATGAGCAGCCTGTCAGTTTATTCAAGATGTCAAATAAAGGACCTGCCTCACTGTGCTGCCAAGCAAACCACCTAAGAACAGTTAAGGGTAGACACAAGCCAGCAGGCCCACACATATGCTGAAGGCAGTCCACGAAGTACAATCACTCTCTAATGCACATGCAGTAAGAATAGATAAATAGTACATGCGCAACACCTGTCGTTCGGTTAAGAGGAGCATCTCTCTGCAGGGCCTCACAAATGATTGACCAGCTGATGATAAGGCTTGAGAAAGGCCAGCAGTCACATTTCATACTTTAATAGTGCAAAACAGAATTACTGAAAATGGGACAATGAAAAAAAAAGAGAGAGGAAGAAAGTGCTGCATGGTTCCTGCTGGTCCAAGAGTCAAAAATACACAAATCCTGTATAAAATTGCCTGGGTCATGCTGGATGATTTAGTGTTCATTTTACTGAGTTTTCAACCCTGTGAAGAACAAGGACCATCACAGCTTGAATCACATATGAAGATATGAAAATATATTAAATGATCATGCTGCATTTTTGTACTTATAATTGCATAGGGAATGTATTAAGATTTTGCAGCTGATTATACTTTCAGTTTAAAACATTGCTTCAGTGAAGGCATACTTTATAGGCAGAAAAGAATGGCAATGCCATTAGCAGTGTGGTATGACTTGACTCAGTGACCCATGGCTGACATTGTGGTACATTTAAATATTCAGGTTCTTAATTGAACTTTTGAATTGGAATTTTAAATCCTGATAGTTCACAATATTACACTTTTATGGGATGTTATTAGAGCTAATGTAGTGTATTTCATAATACAGTGTAATATACTGGATTTGTATGTGTACCACTGGCAGACAAATTCCCATCTATCTACTGCTTTGGTATGCTGTTGGGTGTTGCTGGCCTCATGCCTGCTGCATCTCTCTGCACACATCACATCTGCCCTTGTCGCTTCTGCTGACACTGTGGACAAATTCACAACATGGCCAACATGACCCTTATCATCACAGCAGCAGGCCCTGTCCACATCTGTGCAATGCCATATGCTTCTGACTGTGCCTCTGTTTTCTGTATGAAAGTTTTTCTGAGTGCAAAGTGCGTCTCATCCCATCCAACAGGAAACGCATAAACAATCAGTGGCACTTCCATAACTCCATGGGGAAAATAATACCATCCTCTTATACCACCTTTTTGTGTGTTTTTCGGAGATAATGGTTGTGAATTATTTTCCCTGCAAAATAAAAGCCATTTAAAGTGATGAAATGACTGAACTCTTCTTTTTTTTTAAGATGATTTCACTTATTTTCCCACTGGGCGCACATGATAATATTTTGGTAGTGGTCTATGGTTATGCAGCAAACATCTACTCTGTGTGTGTGGCATCAGAAAATATTGTACATTTCAGATGTTTTTCTCTTTTTATTTTATTTCTAACCCTCATTCAGATTTGTTGAAAGCTAAGAAAGCAAAAACAAACAAACAAAAAAAATACCCCTATGTGTTATGTGTGTAAGTTTTTATAAAAAGCAATATTTGGCCCTTTGCCATTTTAATTCAGGACACAACAAATACAAAACTGTGATTATAATGACAAACCTGTTATGCCAGCTAAGTCTTCTTGCTCTGGTGAAGCAGACTACTCAGTTCAACCAAACTCATTACATTTCCATTAAGACTGTCTAAATCATTGCCACAGCACTGTCACAGCATAAAGGGGGCAGTTACACTGCCTGGCCAAAAAGAAAGTCGCCACCTCTAATATTCCATTGGACCGCCTTTAGTTTTTTTTACAGCATGTATTCGTGGTGGCATTGTTTCAATAAGCTTCTACAATGTCACAAGATTTATTTCCGTCCAGTGTTGCATTCATTTTTCACCAAGATCTTGTACTGATGATGGGAGAGTCAGACCATTGTGTAAAGCCTTCTCCAGCACATCAGATTCTCAATGGGGTTAAGGTCTGGACTCTGTGGTGGCCAATCTAAAATGTTTTTTTGTTTTTTTGTTTTTTTTTCGACAAAGGCAATGGTTCCCCACTATCCTACCAGATTTTAATAATGCTTTGGACAGTTTTAAACCCTGTTTTACTTGTTTCTGCAATCTCCATAGATGTTTTCTCTGCCTGATGCATGCCAATGATTTGACCCTTCTCAAACAGACTACTCATTGCATCAGTTTGGGTTAAATAACTTGTTGCTAGGTGAAAGACAATCACCCATGCAGTAAATATCCAATAGGAGGCTCTTACTTATTTGCTTACTTAAATCCACTCAGTGATTTCACTTTTTTTTGGCCAGGCAGTGTATATGGACAGCGTATATTCTCATTTATTCTGAGATCTTTTCATTCAATTAACCAATAAATAAAGTATTCTTAATAATACATTACAAATATTTTTACACTTGCTGAAACATTTCAATCTGGACCACAAAGATGAACCTAACTGAACACTAGGTCATGAAACTGCAATGGCTCAAACATGAAATGAATAGGTAAAGATATTAGTCTTAGTGTAATTCAACATGTCTCATCTACAGTATGATTTCTCAAATAAATAGTGTCTTTGTATATTGGACATTTGCACAAAAAAGACTGTACAACTGTATAACAATTTTTCACTTTGCTGGCATTGTTTTTTCATGATACAACACATACCAAAAGCGATCAAGAATAATGCATTTATCCAAGGCTGCTCAGGCTGACACAAACCTGCTAGTAAAAGTAAACAAAAAAACACACGAATGAATAAGTGCCATCTGCCTTAAAAGAACACTAAAAGGCTGCTGCTGTGCCCTATTTTTTACAAGGAGTGCAACAGAAAGAGAAGGAGACAACCTTAAAGCTGAAAACTGTTATTTTATGCCCAATAACAATAAGGAAAAAACAATCAATCAATTAAAAATATAATATGTCATGAACCTTTGATGAGTACATATTATACTAAACTACAGATGTTATCTTCAGGTCAGCGCTTCATGTCGAAGCTTCATGGATAATGCACTGTGATCAGATTTAACAAATTATAGCACAGCCTGCACAGGATTAAACAAAAAGCTATACTTGCATAATTACAGTCCTTTAAAACACACTTGTAGGCATTTTGCTAATTCAGATTAATGAGATGAGCATTATATTTAGTGAACAGCACACAATGTGATGCAACCCAAAAAGAGCTTTATGTAAAATTATAGACACTGCTCTGACACATTTTGTGTAATTGCTGTTCCTTGAGAGTTTCATTTTTTTGTTACACAGGTCATATATTGTATTGAAATGTTTAAACAGTTTCCTCTGTTTTTTTATTATTATTATTTTTTACTTTTTTTATTCTTTTATTTTTATTCTCCCTGTACATTAATGCTTCTGGAAGCTCCAATGAAATGGTATGATTTCATTGCGATACAGAGTTCAAAATTATTTTTAAATCAGGAGTGTTTACTCAGCTGTTTTCTTTCTTTAGTTCTTCTTGCATTAAGCATTTTCAAAAAACATTTAATCAGCCCAGGATGGTTTCTACAAAATCAATAACAGGGCAATAGCAGCATTCTATTCAGGCTGCTCGCTTGTCCAATCTGTCCAGAGCCTGTCAGCATAAGAGCTGAATCTTTGTAGTTTGATCCTGCTCTTACTTCCAGAGATATAAATAACTAGTAATCTGTCCCGCTGTTTTTCCTTTTTTTTCTGTTTTCATGAGACATTACAGGGGAAATGTCTATGAAAGAGAAATGCAACAACCTCCCGCCAACAAATTTATATTAGGGAGAGAATAGGCTTACAGATTAGTAACTCAGGTCAGGTATCCATGTACTTACACACACACATGCACATACACACAACACACAACACACAGTTACCTTTAAATTTATAGCTCATAACAAATGATGCCAAGGGCAAAGAGTCATGAATTCTGAACTACAGCAGAATTAAAGCATGGCCATGACTGAAGCCAGCATCAGAGTTTAAAGTTTGATTTGAAGCTGAAGCCATGGTAGATTGAGTAACTGTGGAAAAAAAAAGATATTTTGACTTCAAGACCTTATTAATAATCAACACACACAAACAGACATGAACACCATAGATGAAATGTCTATCTCTATAATGCTGGAGTTATTTTTCTCACCACATGATCTTTGTCTTTGGGGGTACGATGATGCCATCGTTTCCATATTTTAAGAGATAATAATGAAAGACTGGTGAACCAGCTGCTGCCTCCTACCACTCGTCTGTAACATCGGACAGGACTTCAGAAAAACATTGTTCTTTACAGATTTAAAGCTTCAGTGTGTTTTATCGCTCCTTATCTGCTTTAGCCCCTGTGGCAGCAAACAGCATCTCTTATATCTGATGCTTAACCACAAACAGTCCAGCAATCAATGCAGTGTGACTCAGTATGATTAGGTATTGAGACTGTATTTTAAGATTTGGCCATATTTAAAAAGCTTCACTTTTATCTTGTTGATTAATGTGATGATATCTCCGAATTGTAATTGTAGGAAAGGACATAAAAGTTGCCAACCACAGCTGGTGCTAACAGCAGTGCGGATTAAACTTAACAACACTGACATGTAATGGTGATGTGATGCCAAGAAATACTGTAGCATCTGTAGCCAGAAAATGCTTTTGGCAGTATTAAGGTAATAGACTGGTCCTACAAGCAGTGACTGTCTGCTAACAGCTTTACTTTACTTTAACTGGAGAAAAGAAAATCAGGAGTTAGATCCAGAAATAACATTTGTCTAGCACATTCCTAAAAACAACATTCAAGAGTTACAGTATAGTATGTGACAGAGCTGATGTGATTGGCTGGATCACAAAAAGGAAATAAGAAATGTGGACAGGGCCGCTGTCAATTCAACAGTTCCAACTGACACTGAAAAATCATTGATCTTAACCACACGATTATCAAGATGATGAAGTTCATCTAATTTTAAGTAAGTGCCTGTCAAAGTAACAATGATGTCACACATTCTGGGAACCACATACCTCAATTTACAAGAAGATGTTGAGGTAGGTCAGCTAATAAATTAAGCCTTAACCCTTTGGAGATTCCACAGTTACACCATCTCCATAATCAGTGAGGGGGGGGGGAGGTCCGTGGACGTCTGCTGGTGACATTCCACCAAAAATAATTTTACATCCTGCTGACAAGCAGACTAATGTATCTGCTCTGTGATGCTCAGTGTGCTGCTTCAGTGTGAGTGCATGAAGTGACTGGAGATCCCCTGACACAGCTGGAATATGACAGCATGTCACAAACTCCTGACACTGACGGAGAGTGTAACCTTTTCCAGCAATCGCTGTTGTAGACTGGCCACATTAATCAGACAATTATTGGATATGTTGATTGGAATCAGTGACTGATGATAAAGTTACTTAACCCTATGTCGACAGCTGATGCCCACCCATGCTATCAATTATGTTGCTTAGCAGCACACTGTAACTTTGTCAAACCTTTGTGGTAGCTATCAAACAGAGTAATAGCCTTATTCTATCCAATAGTACGAGAGAATTATTGATTAGGTGCACAAGTAAACACTGATACACTGAGATCAGATGATTGTGGACATTCTTCTCTTGTAGCCTCTTCCTCTTCCTGTTGCTTTTGCCCCCTTTGAAGTATGATCCTTTCAACACATGTGATTTAATCTCCTGGGTTTTGTGTTTTGTGCATTAGCGCAAAGATATGCACAGTGTTGGTTCAGGAGAGCAGACTGCAATAGGCAGTCCAGGCATTAAATGTAATTCATGATGAGCTGTAAGTCTTCAGTCTTAGCTAGAGAGATTTGAGCAGTAAATCCACCTGATGCCCCTGATGCTGTATTTTCAGAGCGTATAAACATCAATGAAGAGAGCAAAACAAAATGCCACCAGATGAGACAATGATTAATGTCAGGCCTGACACAGATGCATAGAAAAATATAACCCTGATGCTTTAAGCCCATTTTCCCCCAAGTGGTACAGTAAGGTTCAGTTAACATACTGAACTAATTGAACATGTATGCTATGAAATGCTATTTCTCTTGACAAAAGCACCAAATGAATAAAAAAAGTGAAAAAAAAAAAAACACAAAATGTGCTTTTTTAAAGATTACCAGTATTTAATATTGTATTTTATTTTATTTTTTTTTAAAAGATTAAGTAATCACACAGCAGTCTTTACTGTGCTTTACAGGTTACACTATGACTCATGAAGCTAAAGACACATTGGAAATGTAAATCAGATGAGGGATTATTGTTCCCTTATAGACCATACTTTGACAATCTGAACTACACTGTTCTGCTTTTATGGGCAAAATTATTGTTGGTTGTCATTGGTTACAATTTGAAACAAAATTTGCAAAGACTAAAATAAAATATTTTTATATTGTTCTATTTCCTGTGTCAAATTAAAGCATGTGATATGTGATTATTCCCATCCCTCTTTCAATGAGTATAGCATATTTGATGGTATCTCAAGTGTCAGTGCTTCATTTAACTCAGCATCAGTACCACCGTACATACTGCAGTGACTGAAGCTTGACTTAAAAAGTAAAGCAATTGCAATATATTTCAGAAAATTTGCAATTTCGTTCAGCTCTACTGCTTGGTGGAAATACAGATATACATCAGCCCACTCTTCTCCTGTAAGTAGGCACGCTGCTGCATTTCCCATGACTGAAATGTCTTTACTTCACTACTGACTGATTCAAAGTAGACTTGATGAGATCTGAAGGGCATGTTTGCATCAAGTTCACTATTGAGTTCACAATAGCTTCCTCCAGTCCAGTGGAGTGGATCATTATCACTCAGCAGCTTCAAGCTCCAGCTCACCTAAACACCTCTCTCACCAGCACACACTCAAGGTGACTGGTGAAAAAAAAAGAACAAAAAAAGAGCAGAAAGGAGGCATATGATTACTAGACTGTTGATTAAGAGAAGTAGTGGAGTGGAGCAGGAGGGCGAGGAGAGGGTGAACTTAAGAGAGGAGACGGAGAGGGCAGAATGCATGAAGTAATCAAGTATTTGTTACTGAGGAAGGAGAGACAAAGAAAGAAAGAAAGAAAGAAAGAAAGAAAGAAAGAAAGAAAGAAAGAAAGAAAGAAAGAAAGAAAGAAAATCCTTACCAATATATGAAGCAGATTTTAGGGTGTGGCGAAATGTTTTCTCTGTGGACCATAAGCCTTGATCCTAAATGAATAAAATCTTCACCATTATCTGCCAATGCTTGAGTAGAAGAGAGAAGTTTGGGAAAGTAAAGATAAGGTCAAAGATTCAGCCCATTCCCTACATCTATTGGGACCATTAATATCCACAGCATTGCTTTGAGATCCCCCCCATTAGTCTTTGAGATATACTCACTTATAGATGAAAGGGATTTTATTTCTTTATCATTTTCTGGATCAAAGAGTGGGACGGATGAATCAACTGACAGTTATCACCATCCTTAGGCCCCACTTGCACTGCGGAAATCACAAAGGTACTTCCGAGAATGATTTACCATTCGTGAGAAAGATTGGAAAAGAGTGGTGCTCAAATCCCAGTATTAAATATGAGGTGAAGTGCTATACAGCTCCAGCTCAGCGGACAACTGCAAAGATACAGAAAACCCTGCAGCTAGCTGGAAATGACACCCCACTGAAGATGCACAGCTTTGCCCTCTTATATTGTAATAGGATTATCAATTCAGCTGCTCTGAATACGAATCATATTATCTGTCTGTGCTGGAAGAGATATTTCAACAAAGGAAACAAATGTGCTGAGGATCTCACTGCTCAGATGTAAAGGGTAATGATCTCATGGGCAGTGGGAGGACTTTGCCAAATGTAGCACACTACAAATGAACTGTTGGTATAATGATCTAATGCATATTTAAGTCTTATGCATTCACCCTCATGGACCGCTTTGTGCTTTTACAAGCACCAGCATCCATCGCACAAGCTGCAGTGAAGAGATGGATGGCTGTTCTGTCTTATGACTTTGCATCTATTAAGTACTGGTGTGCCAAAAATGCTTTTCTAAAGTCTATTTTCTCGTCCATTAATCACTATCTTATTTTACCTCATGTTAAAACTGCAGTCTTAAAATGTGTGGTTAATACCTCTATATTCTGACAGCTATCACTGATCTAGAGGGACTGTTCAGTGAAATGTATTTCAGCCATCTGATGGTAAAGGAAATTTTACTTTCTAGTATCCACTTTATCTAATCAGGATCCAGAACCCCAAACAGAGGCAGTCCTCTCTGACAATGAGGTCAGGGATGCTTTGCAGTGAGTAATTGCCAAACATGTTCATGAGGGTAGGTTCATGAGCCAAAAAGCAAAAGAAAAGCAAACAAAAAAAAAATAATAATAACACACGTCACTATTTAGGGCATGTCTTTACTTTCAAATTTGTCACTCTTGCCTAATTGTGCCTCGCATTCACTGAAAACAGCAACAGTGTCATACCGGTCTGTATTTATATAGTACATTTCTGGTCTTCTTGATGACCACTAAAAGCTGCTTTACACGACAGTTTTGCCATTCACTCACACGTTAATACATCACCTTTCATACCTCTTTACACACTGTCACAGCTTTCAGGAGCCACGCGGGGTTAAATGTCTTGCCCAGGGACACAACGACAATTGGGATCCAGGAATCAAAAACCACAACATTCGAGTTGAAAGACAACCCGCTCTACTGGGCTACCGTCGCCTCTAAGTTACAATGACCTTAAATTGCAAAATAACCGTTCAGTGTGACCTAAAATTGCAGCAATCTACCCAATCAAAACCATCACACACATGATCTGTTTGCACGTGAGATCAAGTCAATGATGAGCCGGTGGGAAGATTTTGCCCTTTGACTCCATGGGAAGGCATTCAGTTTTTCAGGAGAGACTTCTTTTTTAGGTTGCAACTGTTTCTGAGGAGCTTATATACAACAGGGGTCAGTATTGTTCATCCAGGAACATCAAGACCTTTGTGATTAATAGGAGAATAGGAGATACAGTGCCACATGAAAAACATGATATTTTATTATTCCATTTGCCTGGCATTTATCTTTATTAATTTTCTTTTTATCCCTTTTTTGAACACAAAGATTGTATACTCTTAGTTAATTACTGCTAAGCTTAAACTTAAAACTTAAAATAAGATGGGAGGCACTAAAATGTGCCAGTCAAACTGCAGTTTATATGTAAAACATCCTTCATTCATAACTAGTGGTAGTGATTAAAAAAACACACAGTCAGTATGGTCCATTATTGGCCAGCAGTCAACCTGTCATCTAACTGTTGTAAAATGTGAAGGTTGCAATGACATTGTGAAGCACTGGCACATCCAAACCAAATGCAGCTGTTATTCATAAGCTACACCAGATTTGCAAAGCATTTGTATTTGCAAAGAGATAAATGCTTTGTCTTTCATGTGAGGACAGCACCACTGCTGGATTAGTGAAAAGTACAGCTCCTTTATTTCACAGACTGAATATTTTGACAGAAACACAGCATTTAGAGTGACTGGTTGTCTGTCTATGTGGCCCTGTGATGGACTGGCGACCTGTCCAGGGTGTACCCCACCTCTTAGGTTAGGCACCAGCGCCCCCTGCAACCCTCATGTGGAGGATAAAGCCGTAGAAGATGAGTGAGTGAATGACACAGCATTTAGGGTCATAAAGAGCCTACAGCATGTAGCTGACAGCCAGTGAAGAGGAGCCACTGGAGTATTTCAAAATTCCCTTGATACAAAAAAAGCACAGATTCCTCTAAAATTACTTCTGAAAGCAAATATCATTATAGATGCAGGGAATAAGGTACTCCTTAAGGCTGCTGTCTGTACTCAGTATTAAGCCTGTGAAACCGTCAACTTTTTGGCACTAAAGTTCCCATGTGTCCTTCTGAAATGTGCTTGTATGAAAGTTTGTATCACATTGGTCTTCTCTTTTTTTTGCCCTCCCCTCAGTCTTTTCTTCATTCCATCCCTTCCTTCTCCCATTTCTTTATATGCATGGTATTCTTAAACAATAAGTCCGTTTTCAGTCGTGAGCTTATTTTTGGTTCCACATCATCTCTAGATACTAAAGCATAGACCAACTGAGAAAGGCAACGTCCGGTGGAAGAGAAATGGAGAACATAGCTGAGAGCTGAGTGCCAAAGTATGTGATAACAACCCAGGTGGCCCTTTAAGGTTAAACAAAATGGAGGACATTTTTGCTTTAGCAAACTAAACCAAGGCTGTGTGATTTTTCATTTTTGATCATGTACCACTGCAGTAACATAGGCTGCTTTTTTTTTTTTAGCTGCAGTTAGCAGTTAGCTGCAGTTCACTTTCTGACCACAGCTTTATATGGGGGCGTTGTTGAGTTCCTGACTCTGGCTGTCAGTAGGCTCATGAGACGAGTGTGGAGCAGAGGTTACAATGGAACGCTGCAGCGTCAGGCAGTGGCACATGGATAAAAGAAAATAAACAGTTGGCAAGACGATTCTTTTTTCAATAAAATCGATTCCTCAGCAGTGTGCCTTATCTGTAGACAGAGAGTGGCACATTTGTCTTCATTATAAAACCAAAGATTTACCTCAGTTCGCATTGTCCAATTCCCTACCCATTGCTCAATGTAATTTCATATTTAATTCCCTCTGATTTCACAAGTTGGACCATCCAACTGTTTTCAAATTGCTTAAAAGGCACAGTGTTACAAGGGCATGTGTTATTGCTCAATTCACATTTTTACTTAATTTTAAGGTTAATTAAATTTTATATTTAGTCTTATGTACATTCCTACATGTTGAAATTGAAGTGTTTAATTGCTTTAAACATTTAAATTTGAGTTTAATGATAATCTTACTTAAAAAAAAATATGACACATTTCAATCAAGGATGGTCAACCCTCAGAGAGTCCTCATTCAGTGCAGCTGATCACTGCAGTAAATATCTGTCATTACCAGGAAAAGCCAGGAACATTGCACACTATAAAAAAAATAAGTAGCCCAAGACAGTCTACAGTTTACTCGCAAGCAAATGCAGTTACTCCTCATCAAATTACAAATTATAAGAAAATGTGTGGGCAACATTACAACTGTGGAGAATTCTGCAGAAAAGCCTGGAAACAGTTTGTCTCCAGTATTTTGTTCAGACCTTTTTTAGGCGTTTCTAAAAAAAATGGCTTAAATGACACACCAGAGCCATAGTTTGCATAAATCCTCCCCTAATAGTGTACTGATGTAAAAATCCTCAGCAAGCTTTATCAGCAGTTTACCCATTCACTCATGAGTAACTGGACCTAATCCCACAAAACTCTCTTTGGTTTGCTGGTTAGCTGAGATGTCTTTGTCCCAAATATGTGTCTTACCCAGTTGGAAAACCATGCAGAAACTGAAGGTTCTCCCACTTTATTTAAAATACCTGAAGATGAGGAAGTGAGAGAGCAAAAGAAAGGGGGAAAATCAGCTCTGTGTTTGCGTATATACAGTATATTATTGAACTGTGACCAAAGTGGTGAAAATGTTGCTTCTATAAATGTCTTTTAAACAAGGGGTTTTGATACCACAGTATTCACATTTATATTTGCAGTGTACACTGATGAACAGCGACATTCACAAACTTTAAATGTCACCAAAAATTGAGATTATCGATGTCTACTTAGATAAATTAAATAATATTTATGGGCAAAAACCTCATAGCCTCTTCAGATTAAGTTTATTGCTGCTCTCTGCCAGCCTCTGAACAGGCACTCTGTTTCTGAGCTAATGCCCACCCCTTAAAACACTGAGTCTCTTGTGATTGGCCAGCTACCAAGTGCATTCCCATTCACTTGTGATTAGCCAGCTACCAGCTGACTGACTGCTCCACAGTGCTTCTTCTTCTTCTTCAGGTTGAATATCCACGCCCATGACCGGGAGTAACTGTTGGGGGAGGGTTTGTTGCAGTTACTTTTTCTTTTTTTTCAGAAGTGTTTATTGTGACACTTTAGTGATGTTTAGATACAGGAAGGACACGGTGACACACCAAAAAACATCAGAAATCTGATTTTGCAGTAAATGTCCTCTTTAATCCTGACTAATGCATGTAGGTCAGCACGTATGTGTAACTGTGTTCAGCTTCGCCCATGTCTTGGAGCAGAGAATGTTGCTAATTTTACATGATTTGAAAACAAATTAACAGGGATTTTAACAAATGCAGACAGGAATGTTTTTGTTTTTCTTTAAATATGTTGTGATAGTTTACTCAAGGTATAAAATACAGGCATTCTATTAAATGTGCATGACCCAATTTTATTCTTTCTTACTACCATCTCTAAAGTGCTCCTGGCAAAGGATAAAAATACCTAAAGCTTCATGGGTGCAATTAGATTTTAATCAAGCATCATATTTCAAGTGATTATTTAAGGCATGTTGTATGAACCAGTGTAACACTACACAGGTGCAATCAGCATGTTCAGCATCATTCCTGAACAATCACTCTCGCAAATAAGTGACAGATATAGAAGCTTTGATATACCTCATGTCCTTCTGATTGAATCAGACGCTGGAATCAAAAAAGCATGAAATGACACAAACTGAAGAAGGAATAAATAAAAAGAGGCCATCATCAGGATGGAAGAATGATGAGTGGGCAGGATTCAGCTTTAATAACTTGGTGTGTGTATGTGTGTACCTGGTATTCCTTATGTTGTGGGGACCAAAATCTGTTCACAGAGTCACATTATGGGGACTTGTCTTCCTTATGGGGACAAAGTCCGCATAACATGAATTACTACATTTTTAAGGTTACACCTTTTTTTTAAGTTAGGTTTAGTGTTAGGATTAGGCCAGTAGTAATTATGGTTATGGTTCGTGTAAGTCCCCAGGAAATGAATGTAATGTCCTCTAAAGTCATGGAAACCTGTGTGTGTGTGTTTGTATACTGCAAATCTCTTGAAGATCAAATTTAGATGGACAAAGAGGTTATTCAAATACAATCAAACACAAACAGCCATGCACGAAATACAAAACACTTAAAGGTGCATTCAGACCAAATGCAACCCACACACATTGTACCTTCAAAAGCCACCACTTCATTCCCATGCGTAACACTGCTGCAGTAACACATCATGCAAATCTTTCACTTGAATTTAAATAATCTTGAAGCTTGAATAATGCGAAATTTGCATATGTTTACATGTCAGTATGTACCTTTGCATGGACCTACAGATGTATCTCCATTCTTACTTATACAGCATATGAACGTAAATAAAGAAACAAATAGAAACAAATGAGAGAGAGTTATGCAACCATACTTTGACAACAACAACAATACTAACAATAATGACAATAATAATAATGATAAGAATGTTGAGAACTGTGATCACTCATTTTCATGGGAAATTGTTTGTGAACAGTGACCTGGAAGGCAGCAAAGTGCACCAGCAGGGGGTGTTTGTCATTTCCAGTGTACTAAAAGAAATGTCTCACTGCTTCAGAGAGTTCTCACTGTGGGAAAATGGACTGAGGGAAATCAATTTGGAATTTGACCCTTCAGGGGCAAGACATTGATCTCAGGTAGGAAGAGCCGCTCAAGCATTTTCCATCTATTTTCCTTAGAGGATGTTTCTGTCAACATCAGAAATGTCTTGTTTCGTGCAGCTGAAGACATTGCTTTCATTTGTTTTTGTTAAACAGTTATAAAAAAAGGACTGGATTATGTGTAACCCAATTTTAATTTATCCATTCCACTTCCAAGCCAGTCCCTCTCAACCTCCTATTTATCACCACTGACACACAGTAGCAATATGGAGAGCACATAAATAAAGGTTATTCAATCTTATCCACTCCTTTTATGCAGACTTAATGACAAAGCAGCAGAGTCAATAAGCAGGGCTTCCTCTCCATGTATAAATGCCAGCTCCATATCAGTGACTCTAGGTATAAGGCCAGATGAGAACAGCACAGCCTGTACTGAATCAACAGACTGTAGAAGCCCTCGCATGGAGAAAGACAGGAAGAGGTACATTCATTGAAGCACTTTACATCATTCATGATACTTGAATTCAGGGGCCAGTCATTTCAATACTACAAAACACTTGGCAGAAAATACCTGGAGCTGTTATTATACACTTTAATTAGCTACGGTATTTCAGATTTCCAGGCTGTGTCCCTCTCTCCACATAGCCTCTTTTGTAAGGACATATGACAGGAGCAATTACAATGTCATCACAACTGGATGGAGTTTCTTAGTTTTGGCTTTTGTTCACATCACTGATGTGTTGTCATAACAACATTAGCTGGATCATCAGCAACAGCCCACGGGACACTTACTTGCAGAGGATCAGTGCAGTGACAGTCTGAAACCACATATTTTAACCAAATATCATTCACCTGTAGAACCACAAAACACTTTCTTCAACATTGAACCTGTGCAAAATATGAATTCTCATTTGCAACATGATTAGGATAATGTTCTGTATCCACAGTGTATGAAGACCAGTAACACACCACTACTGGCAGAAGGATGAAACTATAAAAATGTGTTACTTCTTACTGCTTTCATTTATATTACGGTGCATTCAATCAATGTCCTCCATCTGCCAAATTTAATGTATCTGCGATGAGGTAAAGGCCGGCTGTGCACTCTAGTTTATATTAGTTCACATAGTTAATCAAATTGAAGTTGTCTGTAATATAATTATTCTGTTTTGAATAGGGACAGGGTGTGAGGATACATCAGTGACATCAGCACACTACGGTAAGTTGTATTTATGGGGCCGGACTATGTTTTTTTTCAGCGTGAAGTCTTGTCATGTTCATGTTGACAAAAGCCAGTGAACACATTTCAGTTAAGAAAGTTATCCAGGTCTGTAAAACACTATGCAAAGCATAGACAACTGTCAAGTAATTTACCCAGGATTATTTATAAAATGAGCAAAACTATGTGTTTTTCTTTGGGACATGACAGTGACAAACCATTTGTCACTGTCATGTTTCAAAAACAATCCAATTTACTGAGACCTGTTTCAGTCAAGGGACTCTAAAGGTCAGTGATTTTGTTAAAACAAACAACTAAATACCAACAGTAAATCTAATATTAATTGGCCTTCCCAAATTTATATTGTGCATGCAGAGGGGTGTTGTAGTGGAAGAAGAATTATTGGAGATTATTGAGATGAAAACCAGTCAACTGGTGAATGCGCCAATATCTGCTAATGTAAGCATAAATCAACTAACATCATGCAGTGGAAGCATATTTGCTGTTCTGACATGTGACCCCAGTAGAATTATTGTTTTATATTGATTGTTATTACGATCATCTATTTACTGGATCTGCCATGGCAGCAACGACTGTGATTTAGTCTGCTGTACTCTGCAGTTCCACTGCACATCTAATCATAACCGTATTATTATTTGTTTAGAGAGGGACAGTGCTGCTTTAGTCCATCACTCACATGCCCCCGGTGATTAATATGGGTCTGGTGAGGAGGATGCAATCTGCTTCACATATACAAGATCCCTATCACACAAGAGACACATAAGAACCATAAAGCTGCTCGTGGCATGCAGTGTGTCCATGACTCTGGGATCCATAACCTACTTAATCTGAAAACACAAAGTGAAAACTAATGAGCTGAGCCTCACAGAGGAATCATACATACAGGTGCAAACATATAGAAACCCTGTGCACTATAGGTGTTGCACACAGGGGGTATAGCACAGAGTACATAGAGTAGATGTTTCATAGGCTGCTATGGCAGCAGTTCTGCAATTACCTTAGTCAACCCTCTCTCATACACAAAGACACGATGGGTTATAAAATATATCATCATAGTGATGATCTCAATCCTAAGAGGACTGACCAGAGGGTTTACTGCTTTGGAAGAGATTAAATTAAGGAGGCTGCTTGCTGGCACACTATTATTGTTATGATATAACGAGAAATAAGTAATAAAGAGTCGAAACGAAAATGAATTGCATACTATTGTATGTCCTTATGTGAAATAAATTATGACAATACAATTATCCACTTCTCAAAATCAGAGTTATCTTCATTTGGTCATTTATGTGTTTGATAGAGCCAATGGTTGCTATTAAAGAGGGTAAATTTGCCTCAGTTTGTGATCTTTTTTGTGTGACTCACATTCTTAGACTCTCTCTTCTTCCCTTGCTCTTTGTCTCTCTGTATGTCAGTGAGCATTGGCAGATACATGGATCATGGCCTCATCATTTCATTCAGTCACCATAAAATTCACATTTGTCACATTGCATTAGGTTTGTTTTGAAGAGGCTAATTCTCAAATCTGAAAACGCATCAGAAAATAAAAAAATGCTGAAACAAATAAAGACCAAGGTCTCGGTTGGAATGATTGTCTATATGCGCCATATGAATATACCGAAGCTCATTTAATTTATCACCTAAACATCTTGGGGGTGGGGGCATGCTAGCAGAGACACACTGACAAAAGCTGCCTCATCAAAAATATAAATGGATTTCACAGAAATTGCCTCCAATATGAATGGTGGGACAATAATTAATGCAGTCAGGAACAAATTATCTGACACCAAATGTCCAAACCTGTTGGAACTAGCCTTGTGCCAGTAAAATAGAAGTATATCCATGTTTATTTTTGGGTTAAAAACAACAGCAGGTAATTAGAAAGTAATGAGTTTCTATGATGAGACTGAACTGGAATTTACAGTTAAGTGTTTGGCTGGTGTGTAAAGCCTGGGTCACATTCTGAATAGTGTTAATATATATTACTAATTACACCCCTCTGCGCTTTTCAAGAAAATAATGCCATCCATTAAGGTTAATGCTGTCCTGATTGAAAATTCAACAGACCTCTCCATATCACAGGCAGCAGAAGAAACACTTTGCTGTGCTCCCATGGATGCTCCTCCATCAGTGACAGAAACAATACCACTCAGTTTTAGATAATTTTGATGACTGGCACATTGATATTTGCCTGAATGGATGTATGGATATGACAGATACAGTAAGATGAGTATTTTAAAAATCTAATAAATCTAATGAAGATGTGAAAACACAAAATCCAAAAACAAAAAAAAAACTTACTGTTTCATGTCACTGGAATAGAAGCATAACAATGCAATCTGAGACACTATGTTCTTTGCTGTGGAATAGCATTTTCCCACCTACTAGAATAAATTAGGCAAATGGGAGAAGGTGCATTCAAACACATTAGCTCTGAACATACTCTACAGTCAGCACCACACGAGATTCTCAGAGTAAAACAGCTTTTTGCTTTGGCAAACTTTCACCAGCTGTTACACTTCCATTTAGTTTGCTGTGTGTAGGCAGACGAGGTGAGCTGAACCTCACAATGGCTTTTCCAACCACTCAACATGTCACTTTTACCATCTGTTCAAATGGAACAGCAATGGCATTCAATACATAGATTGAAAATAAAATGGAAGTACACAATGTGATAATGAAGGTGCCAATATTCATATTTAGAATTCGTGACAAGAAATCATTCTGTTCATCGTTCTGTTCAGTGTAAGAACAAAAATATTAAGATATAGTAAAATAGTCAGCATAGTGTATGTTATAAGATTAGATGACAATATGCATATACTGTACAGTGTAAAGTCAGATATACTGAATATGGTCATGTGCATCATAGCTTTTTTAATGTAATAAATATGAGTTAGCTATTATTATCTTCCTCTTGTAACAGGGACACAGATTTAACCAAAGATTTGTTTTGGGTTCAAACCTTTTTTCTTACATATATTCTGGCTGGGGTAGTTACAACTATTTTAACATGTGACTAGAGCTGCAACTAACAATTGTTTTCATAATCAATTAATCTGTCCATTAATTTCTCATTTAATTGTGTTTGTGTTCAGTGTTTACCCAGCCTGGTAAACAAAATTATTCAGCTTGAATGATTTTTTTGTTATGTGGAGCAAAGAATCCAGAAAATATTCACATTTGAGAAGGTATAAAAGTCAGAAAGCTTGATTTAATTATTGAAGAGACACTCCAACTGATGAAACAATTATCAAAATATATAGTAATATATATCTAATTATATTTTTATCTGCAGTTTTAAAAAGATAGTTTAAATAATAATATTATTATTAATAATAATAATAATAATAATAAAGTTACAATTAAGCAATTTGCCTGGAAGTGTATAATAATATATTTGAGATAATTTTCTGGTGATTATCATCCTGGTGACAGGAGAGTCTGAGATAATAATAAATACATAAATAGAAAATGTGGGTGGGGATATTATTATTATCTGTTAATATGTCCATATGAAGAAGTCCCATTCAAGAAAAGACAACAAAGATCCTCAATCCATACTTCACCTATAATATTGCTCCATTCATTATGCGATGCTTGCTGAAACAATATCCCTTGAGTTAACAGTGATGCATCATGTAAGTAAATAGCTGCTTTGACCGATGATGACATTGCTCTGATATAATACATCAAATTATTTGCCTTCAGTCTAACTACTTGCCTATCTATCTATCTATCTATCTATCTATCTATCTATCTATCTATCTATCTATCTATCTAGAGATTTATCCACCAACATAAAAATAATTTGAATACGTAAGGAGATGCAAGCAGTGAAATTATGATTTTAATATTGTTAGACAAATTGTGAACTGCAGTGTAGATTGGCAGTGGCAGCTTAACATCTTAAGACGGTTAATAGAGATACTGATTCAAAAGTATTCAGTAGTCCGTATGCATTAGCCGTAACCGACATCTTGCTCTGATGACGCACACAGATACAAAATGGGAAAAAAAAAGTCATAATGCCATGACTGCTGAAAACTGTCTACACATTTGATTTATTAAGATTTACTACTGTGGGGGATAGACTTAAATTGTGCAACACGTGTAAATATGGGGATTACTGCAGTCAAAGCTGAACACAGGCACATCTGACAGTGAAGCACACAGCTTGAGATCAATGGCGCACCGCATTATTCAGTGACAGCCCTGCATATGGCTAGAAACAGGAATGCACCTCCTGCATAAAGATTGTGTGGACAAATTAAGTATTGTCCCTTTTGTACTCATTTTAGTGGGTAAACAATTTACTACCAGGAAGACACTGATTTTACTGACTTTTCCACTATACAGTTCTAGCAAGACTCAGCTCGGCACGGCTCGACCTTACACGGTTTAGGTATCAGACACGTTGTTTTCTATTACTCCTTTGTACCTCCTCAACATGGATGGGGTCCTTGTAGCACGACTGCGCAAAACTGCAGTGACGTTGTTTTATGTGCGACACACACAAACTAGTGATGAGCAAAGCAGTTCTTTTTGGTGTACTAAATCATTAGAATCAGTTCATTAAAAAGACAGGTTCAGTACTTCCTGCATGAGTAGAGCATAGGCATGTGATTCAGCTCATGATCGCTGTCTTTCGGCAGTGCTGTCTCTAAATACACCTGACTCTCATTTTCGTTGCTAAATGTTGGAGATTAACACACTTTTTCAGGATTTTTAAGTCTTTATAGCAAGCTACAGCATAGTTCAGCATAGTCCGGTTTGGTCCCTATGTCAGACGTTGCACTTGTAGCAGATTGGCCTAGTACAGTAACTTCATTTTGCTTAAACTCATGTATACATGATACACCACACACATTATATATAAATAACTAATAAGAAGCATTTCTTATAGGCAAGTAATTCATATAGTTAATTAACATTTCAGTCAAGATTTAAAAAGATACACGTATTTACGAGGTAAAATAATAATAAAAAAAAAGGTCATATGCCACTGTTGTTTTCTGTTTTTATGTGCCTACATAATTTGTACTTACTTGCATTGTGTCTACCAATGGATAAATGGCCCGGCATGTCTAAGCCAAGAGGGGGCGCTGTAGATGATGCGAACTGAACGTGGCCAGAGGCTTAACGGCAGAATAAATTATACTGAAACGCCATTGCCACGTATTTCTGATGTGCTGTGTTTAACCCCATCACAGGTCAGTAAAATTGTGTCTTTTCCTTAAAACAAGTTGTGGGGTCAAACACTAATGAGTCATAGGCATGTTTGTTTGAGGTGGTGTGTTGGAACTAAAACTGTAATGAAAGTTAAACCGAGTTGTATGAAACTTCATAAGGACGCTTTGTAACAAAGCAAATGTGTCAGGATGTATTTTTCTAAGTCGCTTAAATATTGAAGCATAGTAAAATTGTGACAGACTGTCGTAATAGTTGAATGTGTATTGAGGTTCATAGTACAAATGTGGTGACAGAAAACCAAAATTGTTTGGAGTGAGTAGAACACAAAATATGTCGTGACATCACAAACATGGGATGTCACGACATATTTTATTTAAGTTTGCAAAAGAACTCCATGTATAGTATTTTTGTTCAGAAGAATATTTTGGTAAAAACGTGTAAATATTAACAGACAGGCTATCAAGGTCTCAGTGCCATGTTGAGGTCATTTGCACCTGCATTTTGTTAAGGAAATGTATTTGTATCTATGCAATGTTAAATGAATCAGTGTGCATCAATACAATGTTAAGCAAGTGTATTCATATTGGTGCAATGTCAACTGAGTGCATTGGTACTGTGTTAAGTCAATGTATGACTATAGGTAGTATGTAAAGTGAATGAGTTCCATGGGTCAGTGTATTATTGGCTTTATTGTTGATTTATCATTTTATTTATGTTTAATTGCTTACTGCAGAATAAATTATGCAGATAATACAGCATCAGGTCCACTACAGGTCCACACCCACCCCGGGGCGTGGTGGTAACACACGCATGACTCTTCTAGTGACGACACTCAGTGGCCAGCAGTCTGTCGATGTCAAATTTTAATATCTGCTCAGCTCGCTTGGGACCAAGCCAGAGCAGGTACTTAAAAAGCACCAGGTACTATTCTTAATGGAAAAGCAGTAAAAACTGAGTAGAGTTGAGCCGTGCCATGTCGTGCTAGAACTGTAGGGTAGAAACGAGCCATTTGAGTGCTAACCTTTGTCACAACTTTATCTGAAACTACTGCTGTTCTCTGAGTGAAAATGTAAACTATCATGTCTGAGATGTTGGAGCTAGGTTCCCTGAGCGTGTTAGTGATATGCAGGAGATCGCCCACACAACTCAGCCATCACCAGGGAGTGAGTGTGAAAAAGGTGTCTGAAAGGCCCATTTCATAAAATGAGAAGCAATTTGCTGACTACTGAGCACCAGAAATCACCTGACTGAAATGGAGAGAGAGAGAGTGAGAGAGAAAGAGAGAAAGGGAGAGAGAGAGAGAGAGAGAGAGAGAGACACAGAGAATCAATTTTGGACTATTTTGTCTCTGAGCAGCAGAGAATCTATGATGTACTGTTCTTATAGGCTAGAATCTGAGATAGTGAGAGCAACATTACCATTTGGATATGATGGCTACCCAAATCCCCTTTTCTTTTGGAAAGAGAAGGACTAACACTTTATACCTCTGTTCTATACTATGGATATGTCACTAGTTAATATCTGCATCCAGATTGATACTAATGACAAAAATACAACTAATACATACGGTATATAAAGCATAGTTTGGAACCAAACCTTTCCACACGGCTAAAAAGAGAATCTGAGTTGCCTGTCAAGGCACTGTAATGCTATAACATTTAAGCTTCCACACTTCATGAGAAGAATTTTCACATTTTAAGTCGGAGCAGCTTTGCCGTACACTCTGCAAGAGGCAACCTGCTGGGCTCTCTAAGGCCAGATGGTTCCACAGTGACAGTGCTATCGGGCTGTTGACACACAATCTCTGGAAGACACCTTGGAGATCAATTTCTTCCATTTAGCCAGAGTGGAGTCAATAGAGCGTATCAAACTTCTCAGCTCTTGCATGCTGAACCCCCTGAGCCTGGGCACACACCCAAGAGTTTCAGCCGGTCTACGCCCACAGCTTATCCATTTCACTTTTTGATTCAAGGAATATGTGCTTCAGGCAGTCAGTGCATAAGGTATCGGAACATTGAAGATCTCAAAATGTAACAGCATACAAATCATAATGTGACACTAAGGAATAATTAAAACTGAGAATCAACCTTGTTTTAATTCTATATATAAGTAAAATTCTATGTATAAACTTTTTTCCATTCAACTCTGTGCTCCCAGCTCCTTCTTCTTTTTCTAAAATACTGTTCCTAAAACATCATCTGGGTTCTAGAGGAGGTAGCATACTGATGCTTTCAAATGTAATTACTGTCAATAGCCAACTACAAGCTGAGGAATTCAAAATATTTTGCTCACACGGCACAAATCACTCAAACTGACTCACAAAATAAACAGATAAATGGCAAGATAAAAAGACACAATAGAAAAGTAATTATACGTGGTAGTCCGCATCTGCCTCAACTATGCAGTTCTGAGTATCACATGCATTGTGCGACACATTTCACTCACCTAATCTTACAAATGGTTCCCACTGTCACATGGCTGCTAAATCATAGCTTAATGTTGTCCTACAGGATTACCGCAGCACCAGTGCGGAGCATTCTTTTACTCAGGGAGCAATAATACAGTTTCAACATCCACCTGTTATTAAAACACCGCCTGGTCCTTTACACACAGCTTTTGTGTGAATTTGCTAAACTGTTCTCCTGTTAACCTTCACATACTGAGTCTTTTGGGGCAAGACTGCAGCTCTGGGTCACAATGAGGATCCGAAAGCTGATTCTATTGAAGTAATTCACTTTTTTTAAGGGTGCATAGATTTGTTTTAAGACCCTGCACTCTAAAGGATAAAGACTGTGATCCTGTGGAGATTCGATTTAGAGAAGAAATGATTCCGCTGCAGTGCTACCTGATAAATATTCCTGACCACAGTTCTTACTAATCTGTGTTTTCTACGTAAAGTGAGTGAGTAAGGTACAGCCAAGCCATAACCTGGAACCTACAGTATACCATAATTAATGCACCCTTTGGAGTGGCACCATATGTTGCTTAGTAGCTGAGGTATGGTTCAGTGTTTAACAGAGGGAAAGTAATAATTACTGTATCTAGAAAATAATTAAGGTTTTAGTGCATCTATTTGAGCACCAGTTAGAAATCATTTCCATCCCCAAAGCATGTTGAAATAGGTAATTTAGTAATGTTTAACTAATCCCTGATTTTGAATCATCATGTGTGAATGGAACCCCCCCCCCCCAACCTAGAGTATATGATTGGAATATATGGTTTTCAGTAAATTGTTTGGTCTCTCTTTGCTACAGCTAATTTAACAGTTACCTGTTGAACTGTGAGTCACAATGACATCATTTTCCTCTGCTTGTCCAAATGATGCTGTTACACCTGACACCCACCTTGACACATTTGCACACACAGCTGTGTTTCATTTCATAAAGAGAGAGCTGGAAACCTTGGATTTGGAGGAAATTGAGGAATGTTTTTTTTTTTTTTTTTTTTTTTTGAAAAAGAAAAAAATCTATTTCATCAGCCCTGCAAGGACACAATGTCTGCCAGTCTCCGACAGTAAGATTTTGTGACCTTAACCTCAACCTGGTGAATTTGAAAAAAAAGGGGAGAATAGGTTTATTCAGTTCTGCGAACAGAAGAGGCATGCAGGATGAGAGGTGAAATATCTTCATTCAAACTCAAGCGTTTGCCTGTATGTACACTTTTTGAAGATAAAATGACGTGGATGGCAGAGAATATTCACTAATTCAAATTGACACAGTCTGCTGGAATATAAAGATATTTAACACATATTCATGAAGGATTTTGAAGGTCTTTTTTTTCTTTTACTTTTTTTTTTATGAACATCACCAAATGCACCAAAAACAAAACATAACAAAAAATATAATCTTCTACTGTATTACAAAGCTGTGTCTATAACTTTTGGTGTGCATGGCACGTCAGAGTTGCATACAGTATGTAGCTTGCTGTTTTGGTTAAACATTTTAATGTTTAACTTTAAAACACAGACGCCTTCCTCAGTGGTGCCACAGCAATGTGTGCCTCTGGATTGATTTTCCCATTCACTCGATGAATAGCAGTCAGAATCATGGCAACACCTGAATACACTACCAAAAGTATAGCGCAAGTACTGTCTGACCTCAGTTGAAGCTTGCTGCTTAATGGCTGTTGTATAATTACTGAAATGATATGAATTGATCAGTATGCCCAGATTAGATTAATTACACCCACTGAGGATAAAGGGGTATGAGGGGTGTGTAAAACTAAATAGTCACACTGACAATGCCTCACTCTCCTCAGATGTGTAAGCAGCCTCACAGTGGCAGTGAGCGAAGTCTGCTGTCTAAATACTGTATACTCCAGTAGTAACAAAACTGAGACATCAAACCATAGAGCCACTCTAAGCCTAAGTCAGTGTTTAGTGACTGAGTGCCAGCAGTGGCGGAGCTCACAAAGCAAAGCAGTGCATCAGAAAGAGGATAACTGTGATCAAAACAGGTTTTCACACTGATTATACAAATTAGCAATTTGTTTCTACCATCTATTCAATTTAGAGGCACAGAAGGCTTTCAAATTTGACCTGTATACCAAAAGGGAACCAAACAAAATTGGCCTTGTTTAGATTACAGGGCTCAAGTCTGATTTTCTTTCACCCGATTACTCATATCAGACTTTGTCAGGGCACAGAAATCAAATCTTTAATTCCTATTTGCAAACCCAATTTGTGTCACTTCAGTATGTGGCCAAGTGACATGCTTGACAAGTTTTTTTTTCTTTTTCTTTCTTTTCTTTTTTCTACATGAGCGCTGACATCTTTGACCTGGTTAGCAAAACAGTGGAGGAGAGTGAATGCTTGTGTTATCATAACCTCATATTTGTTGCAATACCTTCCATTTCTGAATTCCCCACCCCCATGAAAAATGAGTAAAGATATTCATTATCTCACACATTTCCTGCTTCAAAACTGAGTGATCTACCAAATATGATGTTTTCTGTGACTGATTGAGCATGCCAAAAGTATTTGTGCAATCTGTACTATTTGACAGGGCAGTCATCTCAAGATGCATGGCAATTGGATGTGAATTCTCAAACATGATATGTAATTAGAATCAGATTTGAACAATGTAGCTAGTAATATGCATGCAGCCATCTATAAGGCAATTTTCTTTTAATGAAGGTGGTAAAATCTGGATGGTTACATTTGTAATTCATATACACCTTTAGGTGCATGCGTAGAGTGCAGCCGCCCAAAGCAAAAACAAAAAAATAAAAATATGTTAAGGATGAAAGTAAGGACATTACAGGTATAGCTCCAATGCATCTCTTTCTTGTAAAATGTCCAGTGTAGTCATGGGCACTGGTCACCATTTTATTATTATTATGTGGCACTGTGACATCTCTCATCACACAACACAAGTGGGATAAATTCAACCAGGTTTCCTCCATCAAACACATCAGTGTCCATTTAATGACACTGTGGTGAGAAAGTAGTGCAGGAGGGAGAAAGAGAGAGCGTGGATGCTGGACCCAGATAATTTGTATTCGAGTGCAGATTGTTTCATGAGCCTCAGTGGAAACCTCACGTCTAGCAGACTAATACTGTATCTCTAGAAAGAAATAGCAGATAAAGGACACTGATGTTAAGCTGCAAACGCAGAGCACTTTTGTCTTGACCACACGCCCATGTTTGAGATAAATGTAAATTTTTCTCAAGGCACATTTGAGAAAGAATTTTTCTCAAATGTTTTTGGAATTTGTATTTTTTTTTTTTTCACAAAGACGTCTGTATTCAGACACATTTCACAGATTCAAGCCCTTTTTAAGTGCTCATCATTTTTGCTGAGCTTTGTCTTAAGTGCTACAGATGGCTGCAGTATATGAAACACATTACAGTGTTTTACCTTGCTGTTCATTTTAACTCCCACTCCCACCCTGGGTTAGAGTTTATGTGGGTGCCAATGGGAGCTCCCATGAAGCTAATAAAATTGTACACCTGTGGGGGTTGCTAAAATATAACCAAAAACCATATTTTTATAAGTATATTTATAAGTATAATTATATTGTTTCAACCGCAAGTAATGCAGTTATCAATGTAAAGAGTATAATTTGTGTGTGCTATTTATCTCTTCCTTAGTTTGACATCAGTTATTAGAGACCCCTACAAAGCTCAGATTATAACTCAAACCCTGCTCCCACCTATAGTGTTACTATAAAAAAATAAATTGCCATGTTGGTGCTATTGCATCAACAGTAACTAGATCACTATCTGCTTATATTGAAATGCTGACAAACAGCAAAATAAATACAAAAGGAACAAGAAGATATAGGCAAAACAGGGAAAAATACTGACTGAGATAGATCACGTACCTTCACCATGGCTCAAGTATTTGCAAGAGGGTTAGTTTATTCTGATATATAATCAAACGGCTGACAATGAGATTGATAAAGAAAAGAAAAGAAAAGAAAAGAAAAGAAAAGAAAAGAAAAGAAAAGAAAAGAAAAGAAAAGGAAAAAAGACTGTGGAACTCGTGCATTGCTATAAAATACCTGCTATTGATTAACAGACTTAAAATAGTCACAAGTGACATTCTTTGGTGTTTTACAACAGTTTTTCAAAATTCTAATCCTATACCTGATTATTTTGAAGAAGTGCTGCTAGGATGCAGTTAATTTCTGCACTAATTTCTAATTGGTCTGTTAAAGGTTTAAGAGTCCAAACAATCCTCAAAGATGCAGGTTAACAAAAATGAATGCCTCTATTTTGCTACATTTGCTGCAAAGCCATGATGATGGAATTTCATGAATGAAACACTGGCAAAGTGAACTTCTCCTAGAAATGATTTAAAAACTCATACACAATGATCTTATCTAAATGAAACCACCTAAAGGAATGAAGCTGAACATCTGGAGGGATGGAGCCAGTGACTCAGATAAACAAAGAAAATCAAACAATTTAAACTGGAACTTTGACTGTCTACTGGCGAATTTGCATTGAGCTCATTGTGTTTTCACCTCAGCCTTGTGATTATATCAAATATCAAATACAGTATGTGTGGTGCATTTTGGCTGTGAGGCCAAAACGCACTATCCATAAACTCTGCTGAATCATCTCCTCACATCAGCAGGGATGACTCACTCAACAGAGATGAGCTGAATTCCCATGCTGGCTGTGGCTTCCTCCTGGCAGTGATCAGGGCCATTACACTTCATCATCTCTGAAAGTAACACTGTGAACTGATGGACCAAGACTTTCTCTTCACCCTCATTTTCTAGATGGTGTTTGATTAAGTGTAAGGTTCTATGCTTATGAGTTTGGCTTTGACTTTACTTCAAATGACTTTGTAATGTAATGATAAGACACATCCCACTGGCAGTTAATTAAAAAAAAATTCAAGTGCAGTTTTAGTCACATAAAACATTACTTTGGACACAATTTAACATTAGTGCAGAGTAAGTGTTCACCTATTAAATGTTTTATCTTAAATATGTCCTCGCTACACACAGATTAATTACAATAATAACTAATAGGCTAGGCTGAAGCACATAAAGTAATATTCCAATTAACACATACCTACAAAACAATACCGTGTAATTCTATCTCTATCTTGTAAACAAATATATACAGAAGAGGCACAGAGTCTGTTTGTGGCTATTTTCCCCAAAAGGTCAGTGCACAGTGAATAAAATGATTGAACAGTAAGTAAGCTTCTTAAAAATGCATTGCTTTTTGAAAGTCCTACCCATCTTTCTCTCTGTAGGTGGGTTCAGTTGACAAAATCTGTGTGATTTTCATTGTTCATACATTATACATAGCAATCTGCTGGATGTCAAATGCACTTTCCAGATCATTAAGTGTCTTCATGATCACTACAGAAGGATGCACTGTTTCTCAGACAAACATTACCTCTGACTTCATGGACATGTGCAGCTATGTCTAGGATTTGAAAATAAATGAATGAATAATCATGCAGCCAAAAGAATAAATGTTCAGATTGTACAGTATATTCAAAGCTGCCAGCATTTTGCAGTGTTAAAATATGACCCACCTGGATCGAGTACAAGCTTTTATTTTCCATTTACCTAAGTAATCTTAAGTAACTGAAATCCAACACAATATCCATCGCCTTTCCTTTGAATATTTGTTTTAAATAGCTGAGCTTCGACTTCTACATACAGTATATTATCAGAATGCCTGCTGCTTTAAATGCAAAATAAAATAAATAAAGTCAGTGGACACTAAGACACTATTTTTGCCACTCTTGTATTCTGGAGCTGAGTTCATTCTGCAGCCTGCCTGTAGCCTCTCAGGTTTTGAACCACAGCAAGCAGCAAAAGAGCCTGCTGGGTTTGGCTCTGCTGTATGTTGGAACATGATAGTTCATGGCTGACTAGGTTATCTGTTCAGTAGACCAGACTTATTTGACAGGAGTGTACACTAAGATGTATACAACTGTTCTGGTTATGTGTCCTGTTTCTGATAATATCAACACTGGGGGAAAAAATAGAGTGATAGACTGCAGATATTTATTTCAGTTCATATTATCTATTTTGAAAGTTAGGATTAATTCCATTGTGGTTTTTTGACACAGGGTGTCACTGGGTGGTAGCAACAGATCTCATGGAAGATGTAATCACATTGTCTAATTACAGTAACTCCGATAACATTTGAAAAAAACAAATATACTTATTGGACTTCTTCATCTCTAACTTGGGGAGTCTATCAATGATGTGATATTGATATCGGACACAAAAAAAAAATTGGTATTGATCCATCCCTGTTTCTTGGTGGAGCATAACAAAATCTGCAACAATGACAATATGACAAACCTTATTCTGCCAGTCATGTCATGGAGTGCATGGTGAAATCATGGTGCTTGCTTAAATTTGATTACAGCAAACTATCACAAGTGAGAAGAGCCCAATACTCAGAGAGTAAATGCAACCATCATTCCCTCACAGTAGGTTATGCAAAATAAAAATACATGTGTGGACATTTTGATAGGGAGAGATGATGTGCATCCACATACTGCATGATGTAAGGTATTTTATGATGCATTATACATGTTCCTTTCTTCTGACAGGAGTGCTACATAGCCTCACATTTTCCGTACCAACTAACTAGGTAAGACTAAGAAAATTACTTCAGGCCAGAAGTGTTCCAACAAAAAGACACTTTAATATGGTGTGGGGCAGAGCAATATATCTCTAAATGGGTTTTGCATTTTAAGCAAAAGACACATTGATAAAGTAGAAGAGAAAAGGAGGCAAAGAGAGGTTAAAGAGGGGAGGCTCAGGCTGTGACTGACTGATTAAAATGACATTCAAGGTGTCAGATATGGAGCTTTAGGGAGATTTCATATCCAGTCCTCTCACACATTGTTCCTAATAGAGATTTATCAATTTAATACAGCCCAATGGCCCTGTAAAATACCATTTAGATGGGTCTGCTAAAATACATGTTGATTAAAATGAAGAGAGGAAGGACCATGTATGCCTAAAATCGAGACATTTAATCTGCAGTTGACGGTATATGATTATAGAAAGTTCATGAAAGTATGAGAACATATACCATGGAACAGACCCAGGAGCAGAGGTGAAGCTGATTCTCTTAGTGCCATTGTCACTAGTGTCACACTGCTGTTGCCGGTTAGGACTATGAATACAAAAAATTTTTTGGGTTGCTACTTGGTGTTTTCAGCCAAGGAGGCAGGCAGTGACATCAATCCTAACCCACTCCTCAGGTGAGCTTGCAGAGCTTTCTGAAAGGACAACTCCAGGTCCATATTCTAATTATTTGGTGACATCTTGCTGTCCTGCTCTACTAGCAAATCTGTTATGTTTCCATCTTTCTGCCATCAAAACACATCACTCTGTGTGCAGGACAAGAATGTTGCCAGGTGACACAAAAACTCAACACTGCTTTTCTGAGACACAGAGAGAGAGAGAGAGTCATGTGGAATTGATAGGCTTACTCAGCATTATGTGAACGCACATGACAATGTTAAGCATTTCTTTATATTTTAAAGTTGCAAAGTGCATATTTAAGATTCAAGAGATCACTGTGTAGTAGGACCCACACTACACAACGTGCTGTCTTATGATCAAGTGTTTCCAGTTGCTGAGAGTTTTAAACTCTTTTCTTCGCTCTCTTCTCTGTAATGAACTGGTGTTGTATTCCTGTTCAGCCACTATCACCCTGTCCTGGAGTCTGTTATTGGTTGTGGTAGTTTAAGCCAATGCGGACTCTGATCCCCTTTCCAGCTCCCTGGAAATTAGATTTTGTGATATGTTTTGTGATATGTTGGGGAGGCATCAGTGTGTCTTCATGGGCTACGTGTTTGATTACTTCACACTACACACTAGTCACACTAGAGACTGCCAATCACATTCTGATTAAGGGCCACTTGTTCGTGGGTTTCAAAACTCATTGGTGACTAAATTATCATGTATGAAATATGCTTTTAGAACAGGATCCAGATCTTACTCTCACTCACTCACTCACTCACTCATCTTCTACTGCTTTATCGTCCACATTGGGGTCACGGGGGACACTGGTGCCTAATCCCAACTGATATAGGGTGAGAGGCAGGGTCACCAGTCCATTGCAGGGCCACACATATATGTAGAGACAAACAACGATCCACTCCCACATTCACAATTCAGAGAATTTAGAGTGTCCAACTGGCCTAATCCCCAAGTCTGCATGTTTTTGGACTGTGGGAGGAAGCCAGAGAACCCGGAGAAAACATGCAAACCATGCAGAAAGGCCTTTGTTCTGACCTGGTTCTTCTTGCTGCAAAGACAAAAGTGCTAACCAATGGTGTGGCCCAGAATCCAGACCTGAAAAGTCTAAAAAAAAAACCTAATCCCATATGATTTTGACTCACTGTATGAAAGAAAGAAAGGCAACATAGCACTAGCTGTGGCATTTATAAAAGAGGGAGGGGGGTCTGGGACAACCAGCCTCACACTGACTGGACAAGACAAGCATGTACTTGTGACGCAAGAGTGGACTAAGAAAACCAGTGTTTTGAATTCAGGAGCTGGTGTTTGACCGGGAGGCAGCTGATACACTGATTTCTATTTTTTAATGACAATAAGGATTCTTAACTCGTAACTTTATCACAACATACAGTATATAATTTTGATACTTCACACTAAATTGTGAAGATCTGCATCTGGATCAACAAACAGCATTACTTATTACCATATACTACACTTTAGGGGTTTAGTGACGTTTTAACTAAATAATTATCACAGTGTATAAGGGCTGCAACTAATTATTATTTTCACTCACTCAATCACTTTCTACCGCTTTATCCACTAAGGGTTGTGGGGGGTGAGAGGCAGGGTACGCCCTGGACAGGTTGCCAGTCCATCACAGGGCCACATAGAGACAGACAACCATTCACTCTCACATTCACACCTATGGGCAATTTAGAGTGTCCTATTAACCTAATCCCCAAATCTGCATGTTTTTGGAGTGTGGGAGGAAGCTGGGGTACACGGTGAGAGCCCACACACCATGGGGAGAACCCGGGACCTCTTACTGCAAAGACAAGAGTGCTAACCACTACACCAACCGTGGGCCCATATTATATTCACAGTCAAATAATTTGTCAAATATTTTCTTGATTAATTGAGTAATTGCTTGGTCCATAAAATGTCAGAAAATGCAAAAAAAAAAAAACAATGTTGATCGTTATTGAATGATGGATATTCTCAAATGTCTTTTTTTGTCCACAAACCAAAATTATTCCATTTTAATAATCTCTTTGTTATATGGAGTAAATAAACCAGTATTCACATTTAAGCTGAAAAATATGAAAACTTTCTTTAAAAAGCACCCAAATTGATTAATCAATTTATTAAGTAATTGTTTCAGCCCAACACTGTATATTAAATGTTAAAGAATTTCATGAATGAAAAAAATACAACCAGACCTATTTTGAGGAAATGTACATTTATTGTGCTTTCTGTATACACAAAAGTGTGCAAAGGACACAGAATCAGCTGGGTGGTGTGTTGAGTAGATGAGAGACAACAACACGGTTAACAAACAAAGTGATAACCACACACAGACCATGGTTAAAATGAGCTATGTATCAGCTGGGATTTTCTATTCTAGAGGGAAATGGGTTGTGACAGACATTACTGCAGCACACTCCTCTGAATAAGAAACAATCTCCCGCCTGTACCATGGAAACACACCCAAGGTTATGATGCAGCTCTTAACACGTGTAACAAAGAAAGGAGGAGAGAAAGGAACAAGACAGACACACAGACAGACAGACAGATAGAGCAGCACAGCAGCTACCACACTTTTAACTAGTTGATTTCATACCATTACAAAAGAAAAACTAAAAGGCCTTAGTGATTGCAGCTCATGTAATGTGATTGTAAGTCCAGTCTCATGCATGGAACATCTTCAGAATCTAAAATACTCAATATCAACTTTTTATCCTCATTGTATCACCATGGATATAAAGACAGACATCCCCATTTTACAAAAGAAAATTTTCCAGTGTGGTCAAAAGCAGCAATATTCACTATCACAAGTATATGGCTATTATAGATCATAGGGGCCCGCGCCTGGTACTGCTGCAAGGGTACGTGTGAGTGCCACATAGGGCTGTTCTTGCTGGTGAAAGAATTGCATCGGTGGATGAAAGACTTCAATCCTGGTGACACCCTGGCCAGTAGAATTGGGCACGGTTCAACATTTTGGCTACTCCGGCTGTGCTGGCACCCATTGAGCCTTGGGGTGTAGCTGGTGGAGAACTTTCTGCTGACCTCTGGGAGGCTGCCATTGGCAGTAGAGGAGACCATCTCTGTTAGTGAGGCTGGACCACTGCAAATAGAATGACCTGGTCTCGGGGCAGAATACTGCAACTGTGTTTCTCTCAGGGTGTTGGCCTGAACAGGATCCTGATTCAGCTCAAGTTGAAGCTTCTGGGGTTCACCAACCACCCAGCCATGCTCGCTGCTAGTTGATGGAGCGTCATTAGGTTCGGTGGTCCGCAGGGCAGCCACTACTAGTCCCACTGCTTGTTGTTCTTCCATGCGCCAGCAGTAGTGGCATTCCACTCCCTGACAATATCATTGTGACAGAGCATCAGTGTTGGTGTGGAGACGGTCAGCCCTGTGTTGAATCTCAAAATCATAGTCATGTAGTGTCTCTAATCATCGAGCTAGCTGCCACTCTGGTTCCCTGAAGTTGAGCAACCAGGTGAGAGAGACATGGCCGGTATGCAGGAGGAACCTCCTGCCACAGAGGAAGGGACAATAGTGCCGCAGACCACAGCCAGCAGCTCCCGCCGGGTGACAGTAGTTCTTTTCTGGTCGTCTGAGTGACCTCTTCCACCTCCAGTAACAGGACTGCACCAAGGGTGATGTTGCTGACATCAATATACACAATGAAGGGCTGTTGAGGGTCTGGGAAGGCAAGCAAGGGTGCTTGGATGAGCCGACTGTAACTGTTCCAACGAAGTGGAGCTCTCCTTCGTCCCCTGGAATGTTAGCCAGTGTATGGGACAGACGATGGTGGTAAAACTCTTTACAACCCGCCGATAGTATAAGGCCAACCCCAGGAAGCTCTGCAGCTCTCTGATATTACTGGGCATTGCAGTCTCTTACTGTGGCCACCTTGTTGGGTTTGGTGGATACCCCAGCCGCATTGACGATTGTTGCACTTTGTGTCTTGCAGGACTCGGTGGCGTTCAGTCTCTCTCTCTTAGCTGCTGCTAGGGAGTCTGGTGGGAACAGGTGTATGTGCTCCTGCAGTAGATCTGGCTGCAGGTCCCGGAAGTTCTTTGATCTGCTTGAGCATAGCCACTATGCTGATCCCACTTCTGACACCCATGTTGCAGAGCAGGCAATTCACACTCGACAGATCTTTGAACAGAGAATGGCGCTTTATTCAGGAATTCTAACAGAAGTAAAACACTGATATATATATATATATATTTACTATTACCAAAAACTTTGCCCTCCCTCAGTTTGGTTTGTTTAAGGTGAATTACTCCTATGGAACAAAGACAAATGAAAAACTTCCAACCGACTGTGATGATAAATGGCTCAATGATGAAATGTTGAATGAGTTGTGTTGTGTGTTGTGTTTTGTGTTTGTGCTGGCTCAAAGGAAAAAAGTAATGACTTGCTTCATCCTCCCTCAACTCTTCTAGTTGTCCTTATGCGGAAAAACAGGGAGTATGGGAAACGAGGCTGGAGAAGAGATTCTCTCAGCATTAACAACTTTTAAGCTCTGCTCCCCATGGTTTGTTGACACATACTGTGTGAAATCATTTTTGCCCAAGACAGTTATCTGTCAGAAAACCCCCACATCTTCTCCTCACAATTACAGCTCCATGGCTGTTGTGAAGCGTTTTCATTTAAATGATCATGATTAGGGTTTGAATCAGTGACATGTACAGACCATTACTAAAGCGCAGCAACTGAAGTGTCCAGAACAGTATTTGAAATATGTGACTAGTAAGCCTCATGAAGCTTTAAAAGACACAATTAATGTTGACTGAGTGGGCACCATTTCCCATTGTTTACTGTGAGCAAACAAAAACATTTTGGGTCTTTTCATTAGAAGGTCTAATTAGTGAAATTTTACACGTTTAAGCATGTGACAAACAGCCCTTAACTAAATCTAACAATGCAATGTGTTTTAAGTAGGCCACAAATGCCAGCTCTTGAGTGAATGGATGGTCTAAATAGATATTTCTCTCCATTGAGCCAGACTTATTTCTAAATCAAGGCACAAGAACAAACATGCTACCTGTGTTTTATAGCTGACACAGTGTCCATTCATTTCTTTCTGAAGTTGTTGCAGCCTTTACACTTTCGCGGACTTCATCATGGTTGAGGTTATAATTTTCCACTCAACTCTGGGGCCTTATTACTGCCCTGCAGTCTGTGTCCCATAGTTAAATAGTGAATTTTTTTCTTCTGTAAAAACCAATATTGTGCAACTTGAGCAAACAACAACCAATCCTTTTTTAAAAGAAGGAATCTTAAAGGTACTTTTAGCAAATGTGAACAACATCTGCACACTTGGTGCTGACTACTCACTAAGTATTTGGCCAAATCCTAATCACAGTCAATGGAAATTGAAGACATATTTCTCTTTAATTAGCTGTGGATAGACCACCTGTGTGAACTTAAAGAGAACATTCTGACAAGAATGCAAAACACAAGGCATGTAGAACTGATAACTAATAATCCATGGCTTCCAAATTTGATGTGCAATGGTTTATCAGTACATTAAAATAGAACAGAGGCATTACTCATGTCTGTTTTTAAACTTCCAAACTAGTGAAAAAAAAAAAAAAAAAAAAGACTTAATTAAGTAAAGTGCGGAGGGTTAGAATGTATAAACGCATACAACCATGAACAATATTCATGAAAACAGTCTATGTCAGGAAACAAAGCCACAGGAGAGGAAATTAGCTGACACCTTCAAAATGAAGAAACCTAATGCTCTGCTGACCGAACCAAAACACATAGGTTAATATATGCATTAAATAAAGGCAGTCAGTTAGGTACATAAATCAGCAATATGCATGATTTATAGATAGTAGATTCATGAGTCAAAATTTTAGTAGACACAATAGCATCAAAATAAGTGATTGTGAAGTATATATGTAGACCAGTCTGTGCTGACACCATGTTGGATAATTAAGGTAGCTTTACTTTGCATGTAACTGTGGCATAATTGTTACAGGATTTATGTAGGTTTACATTTTTATTTACAGATTTGTAGAACCAGGATGAGTATTATTTTCTGTTACAGATCAGACAAATCGAAGCCTGTGTCTCTCTGCTTATTCAACACTATGGCTGCTCTGTTACTGTAGCTGCTGCATGCTAAGCAGTCACAGCAGTGTGTGCAGCAATGCGTTTACAAAATGCTAGTATTTTGGCCTGGTTAGGTTTTAAAGCCAACATTTGTTTTGGAGAGAGAGCATAACCCATCCTACTTTGCATCTGACTGGTTCACTCTGATAAGTAAACTAACCAATCAGAAGAACAGTACATGATGGGTCATGCCTGTGAGAGCATACACTACTGAATGCACTCTGTCTCTCTGCCACACACACTACATTTACAAGGATAAGAAGGTTGCAGGGCAATTTTCACTGTTACTAAGTGGCAGGCCGCATGAAATTGATTGGGGAGATCATAAATGGCTTATGGTCCCCAAGGTTGACCCCTCTGCCACACCTAAATCTTCAGAACCAAGCACTATATCTCCCTTCAGCTCTGCAACATCATAGTATAATTCATAGTTCTGAATAGAGCATATTATTGCATCTGACACAAAAACTTACATTAAGTCAGGATTTAAAATACACTTAACGGAGAAACTGTAAACAGGTCTCATAAACTGGAAAATACAAAAATAAATCAAAAAAAGTGAAACAAGAAGAAGTTACTCTGCAATGCAGTACATTAATTGTGGTAAAGTAAATTATAAAGGGCCAAATATATGTGCTGTGGCTGCACATTTACCTAACATTTATATACAGTATAAATAAAGCTAAGTGACAGTGGACATGTGGGCAAATCTCACAGCTGCTCTGCATTTAAGCTGCTGCTATAGAGTCACCAGCCATGAGGAAAAACAGGCACCATTAAGCAGCTTGACAGTGTCCATCTGTAATGATGGGACACCATGACATGATGGAAAAGCTAAAAATATACTTCTAGTCCCTGGATCACACTATAAAGCATGGTGTGTCACTTCAATGTACTGTTGTCTCTAAACCTCTCATTTTCACCTCAGGGGAACTAAAGAGACATACATGAGCAAAACAGGGGCAGAAAGGAGGAAAACACGGACATGGAGGGAAAAAAAAAAAAAAAAAAAAATATCCATAAACACCCCTGAAGCTGATAGCTTATTATTTTAACATTTGTTCTGTACCATTTTGTATATGCCTCTTGATGCCACTGTCCTCCAGAAAGACAGATTTATAGCTTGGAACAAGGGGTCCTCCATGCAGGCCTGCATGAAACAGGCCTGTAGGTCTGTCTGGTCAACTAAGCTCTGAGCAAATCTCAACAGAGAGCTGGATCAGACATGATGGAGTTTAAACCAAAATCGCTTCTCTGAAATAACCGGTGTGGAAATATTTTGCATTTGCCATGAGTTTTGTCAGCAATGTTTACGTTGTCGGCAAGAAAACCATGGTGTGTAAGCAAGTTATACATGCATAGCGAAGCACGGGACACCTCCACATGTATCATAAGAATGTTGACATAAATATGAAAACAACACAGGCAACTCTTCCGTCCTCAATTGGATCAAACCTCCTCAAAATTCAACTCACACAAAAATGATAACTAGCGATACAGACATGTCTGTAGCACAGTTATTGTTACTAAATAATGTAAATTTGTTAATAGGCCTTAGGGTTAGGGTTAGTGTGGTACATTGCAAACAAATGGTGGACATTAAATCTCTTATGACATCATGTACATGACCGAAATGGAAATTCAAAAAATTAAATGTGACCATGACATAAAACCAATTATCCTAGACTTAACGAGACAAGTCTAAAAATGGCAAACCCCTCTGTGCTCGAAGAGAGAAAAAAAGAATTGTGACCTTAAAATCAAACATCTAATCATGATGAGCTAAGGGGAGCGGCTAACAAGATGCATTCTGGAAACCTCTTAATTTTTAGCACTTCTGCAATCAATGAAACATGTTTCAGTTCTGTATCTGTCTCAGTATAATTAAAAACAGTCATATTAACTGATCGACTTTTTTTAATCAAACGAATAATGTAGTAATCAAATATTCATGGCCTTCCCTAATAAATATCTGTACTTTCCTATTAACACAAAACCAACCAACCACCCGAGCAATCAGCAAATAAAAGATTGATGAATACACTGCATGGCTAATTGACTAACTGCAATTATGCAAACTACAACTCAATAACAGTGAATCATGGCCATGAGTTAATGAGGACACAATCCATGATACATCTATGAAAAGATATGCTATGAGAGTTTACATCTGTCAGTCCTTCACCTTGCTCCTTGTTGCCATTTTTCAACTTCAATCCACTAGTTCCCACCTCAGCACCACATTTTTTTGTTTATTCTTCATTCTCACTTGTCTTTTTCTTTCAGTCTTCAGGATTAAAATATTCCCTCTTGATAATTATCACCTCTGCCACAAAAACCAAACCACGTACAATTAATAATGACAGTAATATCAGTACAACAGTAATTACGACAATGGTGAAACTTAATGTTGACTTGATCCCTTATAAGAGATTTGGGACAATTTATAATAGCGAAAACATTGTGCGCTCAACTGTTTAAAATATGACATATTGTTATATCCGGATTGCCCAACATTGTAGGTATTAACTGGAACAGGACAGCACTCTTGGATGCACTGCCACACAGACCTTGTTTTATTATAATGTGCAGGACACCAAGGTTTATATACCTTCCTTTGTGAATAATTATTGTAGAATATTTCCTTCATCCATAATCTAATAGCTCTCTACAACTTAAACTGATGATGGATTAGAAAGAGGAGTTTGAAAATATTAAGGAAAAAAATGAGAAAAAAGTTTCTAGCATTGTGTCGGCTGCATAAACAAAGGTTTAGGTTTATTCCCACCTGCAAGTTAAAACTTAAACTGCTGCTACTTGAATATGCCCTTGGCAAAAGTCATGATGGAGTTACTGACAAAACACTTGAAGAAGGCTGATGAAAATTCTGAAGCTTGTGTCAACAGAAAAAAAAAATAAAATAAAAAAAAAATTAGACAATATGCACCCTTTTTGTCACAGCACATCAGCCAGAAAAGACTTATTAAACCTGAGAGAGTAATCCTCCAGGAACATATCTCTGAAAAAAAAAACAAAAAAAACTAAGAAGCCAAAATCATTGATATGGAGAACAGGGCAGGCAGGGATTAACTGCTCGTACCCCATGTTTATAAGAGGAAGTTGAAGGCTTGAACACCTTTGCTTACACACACAACATTCACAAATTTAAGTTGTTGATGAGATGCTACGTTCTCTCACATTTGGCAAAACCTGATAGTAGTAATTGAAAATGCCCATGGCTGCTAATTTTAATGTGTCATAACTCCACTGACAAGGACCGCCTGGTAAACAAAGCATTGGATAGACATAAGAAGACAGCTATAATCCAGCTGAGGCTTGCAGTGGACAGTCTGGTTACTGTACATCAAGCCCAGCTAAAAAGATATTTAGGAGACATGAAGCTCACATCAAAGGGTTTAAAAAAAGATTCATTTAGGTATCCTGAGAGAGCAACTGAGGGGCAGCTCATTGCTTTTGCTGTAAAATGAACAAAGATTGGCTGGCAAATAATCTCCAGAAGTCTTTTTACTCAAGAAAGACTAAGGTACGCTTCCCGCCATCATGAGCCCTCCAAACAACTAAAGAAATCACGAGCCATGATTTGTTGTCATTTTCCATTAAATACAACATAATTAATAATCTGTTTGTTGTTTTCTCTTTGGTTGTGCTGTGTTTATTTGTAGTGCATGTGATGATATACTGTAATCCAGATCCAGTGTTGAAGGCAAAGTGACTGATTGCAAGTATGGATCATTTCTTTTGATTTGTGCTACAAGGAGCTACAGATTCATGAGCAATTAATTTCCCTCAGCAAACTTTCACGTCTGCACGTCTATTGGAAGAATAATGAGTTTACAAGGAGTCATGGTGTTTTAAGGCAGACATTTTTAGATTCTGTCTGCAAAACATGATTTAAGTGGGAATAATGGGAAAAAGATGGGAAAAGGTTGGATCACTTTTGGTGAAGTAGCACAGAATGACATTTCAAATGATATGTGCCATGTTCTATTACAGTGTTACATTGACCCACTAGCCTCCATAATATTAGATTATTCACATTATCAACTTTTAGTTTAGGATAAAAAATTACATAAATACAATGGAGTAACCAACATCCATTAATTATTAATCTCATATTTTGGCTCAATAACTATTCTTACCAGTGTCCATAAACATTTTTTTTTCCACTAAAAGCCAGTCAACCTTGGGCTCCCTCTGTTTCAATGCCATCCAACTTTAGAGTGACATTTTTAAAGAAACCCATAGGCTGAACTGAATAAATTAACAAATAGTTAAGTGATGACTGTTGAGTGACAAGGGATGCTGCCAAAGGGTGAATTGGAAACATGCATCAAATTGTAAAGAATATGTCATATTCAATTTCAAGAAACTAAAATTATGGCAGTAGAAAAACCATGCCAAATAGTATTTCAGTTCAAAACATTCAGAGTTAAAAGAATAAATTGAATGTCCTTGTTAAGTCATGAAGCAGAATTTATTATTCGCCTCACCAAACAGAACCACTGTATGCACACTGCTTGGGCCATTAACAAGGCCTGACCCTCTTATGTTAAGGATAATGATGATCAAGGGAATGTTCGAGCTACTATGATGAAAGAGAAATAGCACTTTTCAACTAGTCAGTCAGAAGTTGCATAAATCAAAGGTTGTCCATTTAATTTCCCTTACTTCTAAAAAAGAAAGGAAAGCCATTAAACCAGAAAATAAAGGAAGATTGTCAGGGCTAGATGGATTACTTATACAATTACGTATTTCATTATTGGATCCAAGACAGCCCTCTGCTATTGAAAATGCTTAATTTAACATCAGTACAAGCACAAGTGTTATTTATCTTTTCTTACTCCAGTTAAAGAAAGAGATTTTTTCAGGATTCTAGTATTCTAGATTTCTAGATAGTGTGATATATACCAGCTTATGCTGTGAGATAAATCATCGATTGACCTCAATCTCTAATTTCCCAAAACTACTCTGATAGATGGAGAGCCAATATGCTATCCACAGTGAGTTGACCACCAATGTTTTCATACTCTAAAAGATACTGAAGAGCAACACAGTCTTATTTAAAGAGTCATTTGTTAATTCCAATAAGACATGTGGTTTACAGACACAAGGCCACACAGAGACAACCAACCATTCACTCTCACATTCTCACCTAAGGTCAATTTAAAGTTCAATTTCAATCTCCATGCAGAAAGGCCCTTGTTCTGACCAGGTCACAAACCCAGGTCTTCTTGTTGCAAAGGCAATAGTTCTAACCACTACATCAACCATGTGGCCATAAATGTATCTTATTAATTAAAAATATTGTATTTATAGATGTTCTAATTTCTGAACATGTTTATTTAATATTTTTTTTCATGCTGGACCTGATCAGTCATGTGACCTGGACAGTCTGCAGTAATCATGTGACTACCATGCACCACTGCTGTATGTGTAAAACAGTCCAGGGATAGACATTTCACATGTTGTCCTGATGGAGACCTGGATGGCTCCGATGTGTTTGGCATGTTTTTACTGATGATATAATCCAACAACTACTGAATATTTCAAGGCATTTTAAACGCAGCACCCTCTCGAGTGCCTCAGATATTTTCAATTTGTCTAAGATTTTCTGGATCCCCAAACTGAAGAGCACCAAAGGTAAATTATTTATCACACCTGTGTCGCCATCCTAGCTTATTTTATTTTGACTGATTGTCTGATTGTGTTCAAGGTGCCACATGGGACAGTGATTTGATAATTCAATCATCTTCATTTGATATGTGATTTTTTGATATTCTTTTGGGGGTTGGTGGAGGATTATGGTGGAAAGTAGAATGTTGTAGTTCTTTTCGTGGCACACACCCGAACACATAAGTTACATACAGTAGTCCCAATGCAGGTGATGCAGACTTGCTCAGGCTTTGGGAGAGGTGCCACTCACTCTATTTTGAGTTTATGTATCATCAAAATAATATTGGATATATTATTTGAAGGTTTAAACATGTTAATTGTTTCTAACATTTATATGGTACATTTCTAAATTAACATTCAACAGCCAAAAGCAGAATGACTAAATTGCAAACTTTGCAGCTGGCCAAGTACCACTATGATTTAAAAAATATCACTTGCTCAGCCCTGCTTGGCAGTACAAAGCATATTACTGCCTCTAGCTACAAAGTTCAGCCACAAGCTGGTGGCAAAACCTTTCATTCAAGCTGAAATCATGGAAAAAACAATATATTTCAAGAGAATAAATGAAAAGTGTGCAAATCTCTCTGCTTTTGCAGTCATGTTGGAGCTTTTGTATGTTGTGTGGTTATGTGGCTTTTGCATTATTTTTTTTTGTGTGTTTGCGTTCATCTTGTGTTTTGTGGTTGTGTTGAATTTGTGTATTTTTTTTCCTCTGTCACCTAGAAATCCAAACCAGACAAAATACACTATATATTCATGGGTTTTATCATCAACAAACCAAAATAAAAATAAATTGATGTTTGTTTTATGCCTTATTTTCTTTTTGTCTGCCATTGTCATTTTTGTACTTTTGTATCTACATTTGTGTTTTCCTTTTGTTAAGAAAAAATGTTTGATTACAATTATATATGTCTACATTACAACAAACTATGGAATAAATCTGGGGCAAAGGGGCTTTTTTTCTTGAGAATTTGAAAAAAAAGACAATTTAATACCATTTTGAACTTTACCTCAAGAGCAATTTGAATTGAACCTGAATATAGATTTGGTTCACTTTGTAGGTTTTTTTTTTTAGAACCTAAACTAATTTAATTCCACCTCACATCAAACAGTCCATGTGTATGCGTCTTCTCTAAATGAAAGGCATTTCTGATCTCAGCTCTGCTTTGAATGAATATGAGCTCTACAGGGCCCACATCCTCCAGAGTTAAGCAACAACTGACACAGTTTCTGCTTCTAAGTGCTCATTTGGTAGTGTGGAACATGATTCCCCCTGGTAGGGTAATGTCCCCTGGGCAATGTGAGAATACAAGTGAGTATGTGTGTGTGTGTGTGAGAAAGACAGAAAGAAAAGCAAAAGAATATAATCCTTTTTCAAACTGAACTCATAAGATCTGCTCTCTGTCAAGACAAATTGGTAGTCAGAATCTATGATATGATGAACTGGAGACAATGGAATGAAAACTTTGGCATAACATACATGCACATCAAAATAAATAAATACATATATAAATAAAACTGACACATAGTACTGAGTCTTAGATTAAGCTGTTGATCCAAGATGCTGGTGGAGTCCCATGAATTCACTTAAATTCTTTGATACTCATTTTACAGATCCAGGCAGATCAGACAGTCCTGGTGACAGCCAACAGAACAATCACAGTACCTCAATAAAGATGCAGTATCGTTCTGCTTCAATCCAAGTTATTAAAACACTTTTGGAGGTTGGAAAGACTCAGTGAATTAGTACATCTGTGATTTTGTAGCAAAGAGCAGTTGTTTCTTATCTGCAGCAGATTGTTTCTTTAAAAAGCTAAGTCACAATGGGCATAAAATTTTAATTTGAAAAGTTTCTCCTAAATGGAAAAGATTCATTTTTTAGAGCTATAAAGTCAGACAACTGAAAATACTGGTGAAATGTGCTTTTTATCAGACACACTTAATGACAGGCATTCAGAGATTTTACTAAACATTAAGGTGAGTTAAGAACTTATTGTTGATTTGAGTGAGATACACTGGTTAAAATGAGTTCCTGTGGTTTTAAATTTGGTATGGTTGCTACTTAAGTTGCTTGCAATCAACATGGCACTGACAGTTTGTTGGATTTAAACACAAGCAAGAGCAGAATTCATTAGGCATGGCATGTTTAAATTTAAGTAAATCAAATCACATGAACCACGATACCTTGGACTAGTATCAACACTTAGGTGAGAGACAGTTCTTCATTACAGGCCACTAAAACAGCTCTCACTCACGAACCTCACATGGCGTTTATTAGAGATACTGGCTTACTGTTAACAGGCTTGTTTAAGGAATAATGACCATCACATTTACTGTCATTTCAGTCTGTCTGTATTCCTTTAGCCAGTAATTCCCTACAAACAAGGTCACAACAGTCCACAACAGTCCACTCTTCATTCGGAGTGCAGAACATGTACAGCTGTTCCATTCTCATCAGTAGTAGCCATAGCAACCAAGGTTACTAAAGGGCTCAATAGTGGGTAAAGTGTAGAGAGAGTTGAGCATTCAAGTGATAGAGAGAGGAAATCTGCTCCTTCTTTAGGAGGGAAAAGACAAGGGATGCAAAGCTTGCAAAGACTTCACAGATTTATTTGAACTTTTCCACCTAATGTTAAGATGAAGGTTTTTTCAACCGAGGATCTCAATTCACTCATGATTTGTGCAACTCAACTATTTGTTTTTATTCAGCAGTCGCTATCAGTGATAAAGACACAACTGTTTTGGTGAATTAAGCTAAGCCATGACAAAAAGCCAAAACACAAAGGGAACCCTAGTTTTTAAAATGAACATTTTCAAAGACAGACAGATCAAAGACCAAATGGTAACTAAAGGTTAAAAGAATCCAAATCAAGAGTCACAGAGGTCAGAAGTTATAACAGAAGTTTTAAGTTTTTTGTTTGCTTTTTACACAGTCTTATAACACACATTTTATACATTATCTTTTCTCACAATGGTACTGCCATGTTTTCCACTCCCACTTGTATTATACACAGTTAAATTTGGGAAAATTAAAGCACTGAGGCATTATTTGCAGTTTCGAGATGTAATACAAATAATACAAAATACATTCCAGTTGACAGTAGTTATTGCCTGGTGTTTATCAATCACATGTGTCTTGTATTGGCACTAGCAATGGATGTTCAGTTAATCATGAGGCGCAGGATAGAATATGTTCCCTATACATTCATTCATGGTGACAGCTGACTATTGTCCACCACATAACGATTTTCTCCCTTTTAAATGGGCAAAATATCCTCTCACAATAGAGCTGTGCACAGCAAAATCATTTCCCCATCCCCTCCCTCACTTGGTCTTGGTCTCTGTCTCTCTTCCAGTTCAGATGAACATGTTTCATTGGTCTGACGTTTGGGATCAAACACAATGGAAAATGATATATATGGCACACATATGAATAAATTGCATTTGTGTTCAACAATAAATTTGGGAAAATTAAAGCACTGAGGCATTATTTGCAGTTTTGAGATGTAATACAAATAATACAAAATATATTCCAGTTTACAGTAGTTATTGCCTGGTGTTTATCAATCACATGTGTCTTGTATTGGCACTAGCAATGGATGTTCAGTTAATCATGAGGCGCAGGATAGAATATGTTCCCTATACATTCATTCATGGTGACAGCTGACTATTGTCCACCACATAACGATTTTCTCCCTTTTAAATAAGCAAAATCTCCTCTCACAGTAGAGCTGTGCACAGCAAAATCATTTTCCCATCCCCTCCCTCACTTGGCCTTGGTCTCTGTCTCTCTTCCAGTTCAGATGAACATGTTTCATTGGTCTGACGTTTGGGATCAAACACAATGGAAAATGATATATATGGCACACATATGAATAAATTGCATTTGTGTTAAACAAGTTCAGCAATGATTAGAGTTAATTTTACTAATTGATTTGAATTATGTTATTCTGTTTTACATTATTTTAAAGTATTACCTTTGTCATTTTATTTTTTTTTTTACTTATTTCTGAATTGACAAGAATTTCCATAGGTGTTCCCAAGTGTCCCTGTTTAATCCAATCAAATGACCTACCTTTACCTATACAACTGAGTAACAACTGTTATGAGCTCTAGGCAGTGTAGCTGCTAATGCAATTATAGTGATATCCTTAGGAGATATCCTAAGGTAATGACAATTAACTTAGGATATCTACTTGCATTTTCTATTTTCTATTCCTACTTGCATTTTTTATTTGAGTATTACATTTAACCAAATCATATACTCTGACAATGATAATGTTTCGGAACATTTGATTAAGTTAACTACAATAAATACAGACTTGTGTTATTTATATGTCACAATGTATAGTTGGGAAATGAAACATTAGCAGTGGAACCAATTTAAATTAAGGTGAGGTGATAACAGAACAGTAACAGTAACTACAGTATATGTATCATGGTAGAGCTTTTCCTCCATATGAAAACAAGAGACACTCGATTGAACTTTGAAAGAACTCATTTCCTCCACATTTTGACAGGCAACCCAAACAGCCAATGACAGTGCTTTGAACTCATCATGTGGCTGGAATAGCTGCAGCCACATCACGTGAAGTGTTTGGGGGAGGCATGTGTGGTAATGTTTTCATTACTGCAGCCATGTGCACCAACACACCAGGAGTGAGAGCAAGTCAATAGAGAAAATGAAGACAGAAAATCCTAACGAAACCCTTAAGCGATAGTGTTACCAAAGAACATTCCCCAATGGACACAGCCCAAAGATCTAGAAGGGAGGGCATTGATGAGAAAAAGTGTTAGAGGAAATTGGTTGTGGAGATACAAAAGCATGTTACCACAAAGGCTATTAACACAAGATTTGTACATTTGTACAAAACAAAACAAAAAAAAAAGAACCAGCATGAAGGCAGATCCTGATATTTTACTTTATTTGCAACTGACCAACAAATTTATTTTGTTCTCCTTAAAAGCTGAATCTCTCAGTAGTAAGATTTTAGTTAATATATACCCATTTTATATATTTAAATTCATTTGCAGAATGTACAGCTGTCATAAAGATCCTTTAAGCTTGACAAAAAACATTCATGATTTATGTTGTGATCTATATTGATATGGAATGACATAAAAATTGAGTTTTTTTTTTTTTTTCCACATCGCCCAGCCCGAGTTCATATGGTTAGTCCACAGCTACTTCATTAAGTCCCATATCAGCTACTACAAGAACATGAAGCAATTTAGTGTCAGTATAAAAGTGGAAATGCAGACTAAGTGAATGAAGTCCATGTTGCTATAATGGCATGCAAATATTATAACATGCCATTGGCTGTTGCAGAGGTGATCTTTTATCTGAACAAATGAGAGATGAAACTGACATTTGCTTCTCCTCTGGCTCTCTACAGCAAGAGGGCCATTAAGGACTGTACTATATGAAACCCCTTGCTTTAATAGCTTACACAGTTGTACTATAGTGCAATAAATATCTAATTATGTGTGACTTTTTGCATTTCCATAAGTGTGTGCTCTAGCCTGTGGCAGCTAACATTAGCCCTCATCTGATCTGCATATTCATGCTGCCTTTCACACCTTTGTGTACTCCATTCACCCAATCAAACCTGAAAACACTCAAAATTTCAAAACAGACAGTGAGCACAGAAAATGTAACTAGCAGCTCCGCACGGACCTGAAGGCATTTGGAGAATACAATATAATTATGTTCATCAACAGGCAAATGCAGTTTGGAATTGTTACATTTTTTAGCATGGCTGTGGGCTATGTGTCCTACTTTACTAAAAAGCAGTGATCAAACCATTAGTGTGTTGTGACTGTGATTACAAAACATCTACCATGATTATGGTTTGAAGAAAATTACAAACTTCCAGATATCAGCCTTCTGTTGAACATTTTCTCTCCATCCATGTGCCAACAAGGAGTCTTTCTTCCTATCAATTATCTAAACAAGAATAAAAATAAAGAGATAATGAACACATTCTCAAAATTATTTGCATTGTTTATTTATTTATTTATTTTTTGAGTTTTTGAATGTCAAAGCTTCACACCTGCTTGCCATAAGTGAAGGCAGTCACAGTATACTGGAAAGCACCATTTTGACATTATTATAGAATTATTTCTAATGTTAATTGCACTTGGGGAAACCAGTAATTATAGCATATCATTATGCAGTTTAAGAGGATTTGACAAATGAGCCACTTCTTCATACAGACAGCAGTACGTCAATAAAAGGGTCAGATGCCAGATGCAAAACTAGATTCAGTGTACTGTACCAGTGGTTAGACATATTATTCACAAGAGAGAGCATTTATTGCAGTAATTTCATTTAATGTTAAATACTCTTAGCTGTTAATGGAATTGCCTGCATCGACAGTAAGTCCAATCTTCCTCTATATAATATAATTATTTTCTATAACATATAATTAAACAGATTAAACCTTTACTGAAAATACTCTGCATCGCTGTTCCGTGCATGTAAGCTGATCATCTCACCTTAACCTCAGTTTCCGTACAAATCTATAAATCAAGATTTTAAAAATTCATTAAACTATAATTATTATCCTTCAGCAAATCATGTGGGATCACAAACATGTCAAAAATTTAAAGTATATAGTTGCTAAATTACAATTTAATATTATTCCATAGCTTTAATGCAGAAATAGAGTCCCTGTTAAATCATTCAGATATACCTGGCTGGTTTATGGGATATAATATGAAAAGTATTATATTCTCAAATGATCATTTGCAGAGCACATTGCACCACAGATTGTACATTGAACATATGGCCCAATAAATATGTGGCCACGCTCTAATCATATACTCTATGTATAAAGGAGACATTAAAACAGCAACAGTGGGACACCTATTGTGTCCCTACGGAAATGAACAGTAGTAATGTCATTACAGAGAAAATGTTAGTGCCCTACAGATTATTTTAAGGTAAGCAAAAACATCTAACACTGTCCATCATTTTTGCTGGTTGCAGCTCAGACCAGTTTCATTCCTAATCATAAATAAGTGGACTGTCACATTGGAGTCACAATATTACTCATTACATACAATATTTTTTATGAAGAGAGCAACCCTTATATATCAAGAATTAACTGCAGCTAGATAGTAACCATATATTTTTATTTATTTTTTTTTATTTTTATAATTTTTTTTTCTTTAATTTAGGTCAGTGACCATACATCACACATTTTCATATCACAGCATTCAGAATGAAGCAGCTTTGCCTAAAGCATCACTTTTTTTACATTAATTCTTTTAGCTGACGTCACTATCAAACTGCTTTGACAAACAGCCTGCCAGACTGAACAGCCACCATCTTCCACTATTGTGAGCTGTGTAGAATCATATGGGTTCAAATCTGTTTCTACTTTAAGGGGCAATTAAGGCCAAAAGTTTCCTAGTGAACAATGTGTTCCCCTCCAGCTTAACTGGCACCCACCAACTACACTATATCACCAAAAATACATACAATCAGTCATATTATTGTCCATATACTAATTTCAATTTAGGTGTTTTATTTAGTGCAGGCGTTTGCACCGAGTTGGTCTGACTGATGACAGAGCAAAATGTACGACAGAACCCCAAGCAAGTAATTAAATGCAAATTCAATTCCAGTACAGTCACAGGAAGTAACATTTTATTTTTTCCTTTCATGAGGGAGGTCCATGAACTGTGATTATAAATATCACTTATCTCCTTTGAGGGCAGCTAAAAGGTAGAAGCAAACTGACATATTCATGCTGGCTTAATTCCCCCCTCCCCCCGTATTATACTGTGGACACTCTGCCAGCTCTAGTATGAATTATGAAGAACGTGTTTGCCAGAAATGCAACAGGGTCAAAAGTCTCAACCCAACCGATTTGCAAACAAAAATGTATTCACAGGCCGGAAGCATACATAAAAAGCTTAGCCTCTACTGTCTGATATGGTTATGATCTGATATACTGCTTTATAGTGGCAGACCGGCTGTTCTTGTGCTGAATTCACAACTGTGCTTCATGGAGACTATTACTGTGTAAATATTATCTTACTCAAACAAACAGTTACTGACAATTATGTAGCCTATTTTGTAAATGATTGAATGAGAAATATTGCAACTACTGACTACTACTGGAAATGTTAAGATGGCACTTCATTCTGTCAGAAAAAGCAAACCAGGAGCAGCTGCTTTAAAATAAACAGCTGCATTCTGAAAGGCCACACACTTTGGGCTGAAAGACACAGAGGCAGTTCAAGGAAAACAAATATACATGCAGTGTAATGACTTGTCACTCCATTCATCCCATTTTACTCAGAAATAAATGAAATTGGCCAAGCCCCTTCAATGTATATGGAGACAAACTAACCCCCCCCCATCCTAAATCAGTATTCACTTAAAAATTCTTCCAAATGCAGCAGTGATGATGAATTAGCAGCCAACCTTGTTAGAGTAAGACAGAGTAGGTGGAACTACAGCCTGTGAGACTGCGTCTTTGCCACAGCATCATTACAATCACCCAGGTTATGTAATAACCGTGTATCACTGGAAGCAGCATATTATTCACATATTATTCCACAGCACATGGAATTTCAACCTTCATCTAATAATGTCTCCAAGATTATTTTGAGAATACAGCAACTCACAACAACATTGTGTTACTTTAAATGAAAAGAGTTCAGTTGAGTCAGAGAATGGCTGAACCAGATATTTGCTCGTGCAGATTAAACCAAGTAGGTGCAAGAGAAAGAAATGGGGTGGGGGGTGGGGCTGGGGTGGAAGAAGGGGAAAATTACATTTTTGTGCAATTGAGATGAGTGTGAGTGCAAACACTTAGATGTTCACTTTGGATTGTTTCTGTGCAAGGGTTAAGGATATGCCTTTATGGAGATGATGTTGTAAACCTTTGAGGAGCCAAGCACAAACTTGATGATTTTGGTGTCTAAACCTAAATACATCCATTAAAAAAAAAAAAAAAAAAAAAAAAAAAAAAAAAAAAAAAAAAAAAAAAAAAAAAAAAACTATTACAGTTATATAGCCAGAATGTCTTGTGAAGTCACAGTGGCATTAACCTTTTTCCAAGTTTGCAACACAGAAATCTAATCTCGAACCTAAGTGGACATCTGTGCAAGATGTAATGAAATCCCCTCAAGGCATTCCAACAATATTACAGTTACACCAATATAATGGACTGAAGGACTGTCATACAACCAGAAAACACAATGCCTTGAGCCATTGCTGTCGCCAGAATATGCCTAATTGCCTAAATGTGCATTAGAACTATTTCTGTCTGACAGACAGAACAACCAAAATAAAATTTGTACTATTGCAGCAAATATACAAATACATGTTAGGGCTGAATAATGAATCGTTTTGAAATTGAAATTGTGATTAGAAATAATGCAATTAGCAAACTGCAAATACAAATCATTGTATTTTTAATGGCTGCATATTCCATGCATGTGAAATAAACACAGTACATAAATGTTATAAACTATATCTTCACGTAAATAATTGCAAAATTATCTCATGTTGTAGGTTAAACTGCAAAATACGTATGCACTTTATACACCTGTTCAGCCCTATGTTGGTTCAGCCCTAACTAGGGCTACACAATTGCTTGCAAAATAATCAAAATGTGACAAGGTGCAATATCTAAATCAGAATGCAATGCAATTATTTAATTAAGATAAATTTGTGACAAAACGGAATTAAGGCCCAACAGCTTTTTCAAAACAACATAAATGTACATTGTTTTGTTTGTTAACAATAATTTTTTTTATTGCTATTTTAATGTCATTTTTATGTGAAAACAACAATTGAGGTACCAAACCGTTTAGTCATACCAATTTGTGATTATATTGCCATTGAAGTATCTGTCAACATTATTTGCAGAATGATATTTGACCACATTGCGCAGCTCTAGCCCTTAAATGTATATGGTGAAGTACCTGATTTATGGCCACAACATGAAATCCATTCTACCCTCACAGATGCAGCTGCATAGGTTGTTGAGCATAAATAATTTTCTTTCTTGAAGTCTTTCTCTGCCACCAGTGTGTGACAAGGACACTACATCACTACATAGACAGCTAAACACATCCAGACCTTCCAAACAGGTTTCAGCTGGTCTGACAACTCTTTCACATACTGTAATCTACAAGTACACTACACTGTAAGTCAAGATGAGCCTACTCAACCATATGGCTCAATCCCTGCTGCACTCTCTAGAGGCCAAGCCACATATCTAATGCCAAATGGTCAAGGCCATTGGAGTGTAACATTTTGATGAGATTGTCTTGTTGTATAGAAATGAATATGTTCAGCACCCTGTGAATGTTATTACTGCTCTATGTGCGATCATGGTGTAGGTGCAGTAAAACACTCTAAGGTGTCAGATTAGTTCAACAGGCTCTACTTTCATGGTTTGATGTCACATTCTGTGAAAAGAGGGTGTTAGTTTCACTGATGCTGCGATTCATGGCTATCCCAGGAATTTAGAAGATGAGGAAGCCGCTCAGTGAGGTTCTGAGTCAGAGAATCTCCAGCTTGTCAGAGCCACTCTCATCCTGTTGGATGGATCTGTCAGCAACAAGTGCATCAACATGAAACTGAAATCCACTGGCTGTCTCTGGTGTGTGTAATGTGTCTGCAGTTTCAGGAATGCATGTTACAGAGCTGACAGAATGAGAATAAGGTTAAAACTGATGGCAGTAAATTAAAATAATAAAATCCATGTCCGTCTTGGAACCAGAAATAAAATCTATGCCATATCTTCTAAACCAAAGTTGAACTAAGCCAGCTCTGGGCAATCCACATTAGTAAAGCAATTATCACTGCTTATTTGGTTCACAGCAGCTACTGAATATGGTTCTTGGCCTGCATTAAAAGTACTCATGTGCAGCTGGGTTAACAAGGTCACTGGATGGAGAAGAGGAAGTGAATAGTGCAGGCAAACACCTCTTTTTTGCTTCAGTAACTTTTTTATCCAGAATTATGGCTGCTCACACATTAAGAAAGGGTATTATTATAATGATCCTTTTTTTTTCCAGAGACTTCTCTTGAATCCACAAACAGTACAGGTAACACTAAGACAGGGCTTGACAGTGAGAGTGTTTTACTCACATTCGCGAGTAAAAATAGATGCGTGGGACTAATAGTTGACAAGTGTGACTCACAAAAACGGCCAGCGAGGCCATTACGAGCTCAGCACGAGTCTCTTGCTTGTTGAATAAAGCAAAAGAAGAGTCACCACAGCAACCCGACTTAACCAAAGCTATGTGTCAAAAATATCACACGAGCCATTCCTCCGAATCCATCAAGCCATGCACTAAGAGAATACTTATTTTGGTATGGTCAGTGTGTTTCACACAATATGGGATTATCACCAAGAATGTGATCTACTGCCAACTCTCACTTGATTACACAATGCATATCCTAACTTCCTGGAATCAATAAAGGATAGAGCTGGTTGATTACTATGACCATCCAATGCCATGTTAGCAGACAAATGTGTGAAGGTTTTTTCCCCCCCTGCAAATCCTGATCCTGGCAGCTCATTTATTACACAGCTGGAACAGCAAAAAAATAAACTTGCTTCATTTTTCATTTTTCACATGCTATAATCATCAGTGGAGATATGGGAACATTAATATATTTCACTTTCTCACATGCATTAATATAGGGCACAGCATGGGCAAGAAAAACTTAAATATAAGCCAATATAGGATATCCTATATTGGCTTATATTTAAGTTTTTCTTGTTTTTCCAATTCATGAGGATAGTTTTCATGGCGATGCTTAGGCTAGTAATCAGTAAGCATGATTTATTTATTTATTTTTTTTTTTCATTTCTATATTTCCTCCATCACCATGTCCTCCATAAGATTTGACTAAATTGATTCCACACCATAACCACTTGTTACAGGGGGTAGACAAGTGAAAATAACAAAACAGTAATAGAATAAGCAATAGAATAAGATAAATGAACATATAAAAATTAAAATCTAAAATAGCCAAAGAATAAGCAATACAATTAAATACAGAACAGATTTAACATGTATACGAGAAATGTGCTTTCTCGTATACATTTCAAACCTGCTAGCTAAATATTATTAAAGTATGGAATTATTAAAAATATTACATATACACAATATACACAAGAAAAGAAATTCAGTCCTCTAGCAGCTCACAAAATAGACAAGTCAGGAAATAAAATAAATATAAGGAAAGGACATAAAAAGGCAGTGCAATCAGTAAATAAAAGGCATAAATAGTAGTGCAGTCAACAAGTCAGGTAATGATGAAATAGGAAAAATAAAGGGATTAAAGGAGTGATGGTACACACTGAGGATAGCAGGACAGCAGATCACCTAAGCCTCTTTGTTCTGCAGAGTAGAGTAAACATAGGGTGCAGTGGCAAATAAGTATTGCCCAAATGGTCTGCATAGATTATAATAAAGACACAGATTATAATAAATAATGTGTCCTCTGAAACCAAATATATCCTTATATATATATATATATATATATATATATATATACTTGAATTTCTTCTGGGGCCACCTTGAAGAAATGGCCACTGCTTCACACGCATAAGTGACAACAGACTCTATTTGGTCAATGTATTCATATAAACACAGTAAAGCACTATAAAGTGTTTTAAATCACTGTGTGACAAAGTTAAACTTGATATTAAGTAACATGAGCATTTCTTTTGACAATGGCAGACATTATTTTATTTTTTTAACTGTATGTGCTTAAAAAAACCCTGTCTGTATAATAAAACCTAATTTATAGCACGACAAACTAAACCGTTCTAAATGATTATTCAGTTGGATCAGCATCTCTCAATAACAGTTTTAGATATTCTGCTCTGTTCATCCACGAGGCTGAACATAGAGGCTAGTCAGCACAACACTCCTGTGTATTCAACAAAATCTGACTCAACTGAAATGCTGTAGAAAACCACTCCTCTACAGACTCACTGTCCTTGACATTTCCCATATGCAAGACACTGCATCCTGTATCCCAAAGGATACTAAAGACTCCGCTTGGGAGTTTTTGGTCTCGGGAGAATTGTGAATGTACCAGAATGTGATAGTACATTCAGTGTCTGTGCACTACTATAAAGGAAAAAATGCAATATTTGGAAGGCTAACACCTCATAATTCAACCAAATATTGTGTTATCACAATATATGCACACTTTCCAGAAAATGAAAAAAAAAGTATATAAAAGGGACATTGAGTGGTATGTGTTTAGATGATTGATGCCAATTAGTAGAGTTATTATTAGCATTGCTGTAAAATAAGTTTAAAAACAATTTAAGTACGGGATGTGCTCCAATTAAGTACTCTCATGCAGTCGTGCTGCTTCTTAAGATAAGATAAGATAGTCCTTTGTTAGTCCTGCACTGGGGAAATGTATATCTTCACATCTTCCCTGAGACTCTTGCCTTGTGCCTCCCGAGATTTCTGACCCTAAAAACCACTCTTTTAACTCAATATAGCACATGGAGTCCTAGGCTAAACGTTTGAGCGATGGAGAACTATTCTCTGTGGGGAAAGAGGAATAGCAACTTTTGACAAACTGACAACAAGACCATGCATAAAATGTGAAAATAAGAAGAATAAGAAGAGGAGTAGTAATAACTAAGAAAAAGCTTGAGTGTGATTGTCTCATCTGAAAGGAGATTTAAATGTGAGGCTATCATCTTTAAAAGTCAAGGTAAGTGAGTACACCAGTGAAATACAGTAAAATCATGTACGACGCACGCTTTACATAACTGTTTGTTTAGTAAAATTAAGTGGTGTGTCAAACAATAACACAAATAAATGGAAGTTGAAGCTGATCTATTATGGTACAAGCTGTGTGTATAATACTATATACAGTGTTTTATTCTAGGTAAAATAACTAAATTCGAGTCAAACAAAACATAGTACATTAAGGGAGAAAGAACCCAAACATGTCTTTTCCAATCTGTGCCAAAGCAAACCTCACAACCAGTTGAGTCTATGTCTGTTTAATTCAATTATGGTTCATTTGTATTCATCTCAGTTCTCAAGTTTGTTTTGTTTTTATTTTCATTTATCCTCAGCTTAAAAAAAAAAAAAAATGACTGTGTTTGGAAAGTTAATTCAACACCCCCCCCCACCCCCCGTCTATTTCCATCACATTGCTCATTGGTATTTTGGTCTCAAAGCAAAAGAACAAAGTGTTCATTATAATGTGCCAACAGCATTACACAGCCAGAAACAAAAAAAAAGGTTAGACAGAATTCCATCAAAACAATATGTTACAGACAAAAAAAGAAAAAAAAAATGTTTTCAGTCAGTCTAGTAAGAAAGGATGAGACTTCTGATGATCGGATGTAAGTCGAGGCTTGAATCATGTTGGTGCTGAACCTGCAATGGCCATCGGTTACGCAAATGAAATGTAAATGATTTCTGTCTTGGCATCCAGAGCGTTTGTGCTTTCATACATTATTCATGCCACAGCACTGACAAGTGTGCCTTTTAAGATCCATGATCCACATCCATGGCTGGTTTTACACCCAGGGTTCCACGTGTCTATGAATAATATCTGCTATCCCAGCCACATCACTGTCACACATCATGATGCAATCACATGATTTTATGGAGCTACTGAATTAGGTAAGTACTTCCATCAATGTTAGTTTGTCTTCTTCCACATATTAAACCTGGGTTGTTGAGTTGAAGACTTTTATTATTAGAAAGAAAAAGCTAATATTTTCACTTGAAATAATAAATAACTAGAAGCACTCAGAGAGCGCAGAATTCTGCCAAGATTTCAAAAAAATCCCTGGAACCAGATGGTGATCCAGTTCACCACCAAAATCGAATCATCTTTTCCTTGTCCCATTACACACCTTTCCTTTAATTTTCATCAAAATCCGTGTATAACTTTTGGAGTTATTTTGCTAACAGACAGACAGATAAAAACAAACACTGGAAAAAACATAACCTCCTTGGTGAAGGCAATAAAGGAGTGCAACAAGGAAATATAATATTAAATGAGCCACATAAAGCAGTGAACAGATGACGACAAACTGTAGTTCACACATACTGTACATCACCATGACCTGTGTCAGTCTGTTTTCTGGCTCCAGGCATTTCATCTCACCCTCATCCACAAAGCTCATGTCAATCTACTCTGCTCTTTCATCAAAACAAATGTATTCTCTAAGATTAAGATTAAAGACAAGACACTGGCTTAGTTTTTCTGGTTTTCTTGGACTGTTTGGTTCAGAGCCCAGGGCGCGGTGACAAATACACAAGCAGCATAAGACCTCAGTTGCAATCATTCAATAGGCCTTCAATCTCAATGATGCCTCAGGAGAATAAAGCCACCTGTCCATTTAATTAAAGCGTTCAATGACAGTTTTTTCCTGTTGTTTTTTTTTTTTGTTTTGTTTTTTTGCCTGCCTTGCAGACCATTTGATCCTCAGCCAGATTTGATGTTTGGCTGGAAAACGGATGCAAACAGCCAAGTGCAGTCAGAATAGCAGAGGAGCAGCCAGGGTACTGACTAAGATCCCCTGTTTGTTGCTGCTTCAAATACCTATCAACTCACTTGTGTTCTGACAACATGCTCTCAGATGTAAAATCTGACACTCCTCGAGCAGGACATACTCCTTACAGACTGTGGAATATACCAGATGTGAGCTAGATCAACCCTCTAACAACCACTCTAGTTGAGTCTCCCGGAATATCGACACTTGAAACAATGGATTATTGACCATTCAAATATTGCTGGGCACACACTTTGCCCGATCATTACTGTTCTCCCATTTCAAAGCCTCAGTGGGATGCTTGTCCAGTCAGAGAACCGTAGCTAGAGACTTTCTCAACTTGCTTTTCTTACACCTCATGCACACGCCAAACCACAGCCTGAAACCAAAATAATACTGAAAAGATCACTTGGGAGTTTTGGGTCTATCTTTTTGAAAATGTCTGATAGCACATACAGAGCTAAGTAACCCTGTGGACACTACTCCAACAGAGTTTGTAGTGAATCTTGTGTACTTTATATTGCTTTTTTTTTGATTGCATTATAATATATATATATATATATATATATACATACATATAGTTGTTTCCTGCGCTTGAAGTTGTAACCAGCCACTTAACTATAAATTGCATATAAGATAAAGCTGTAGTGCATAACATTTAAAATAATTGCCTATTATATGGCTCTGTTTCTCAGTATACATAGCAGTGGTTTGCATTTTGGTAGTACGTTCCCACACACAAAGTGTTTTATGTCACGACTGGTAGAGAGAAGAAGAAGGAAAAGTAAGACGGAAAGAAACATTTGGAATATAGACCTAGAGTCATTCTTTTGGTTCACCTGAGGAGTTGGGAAAGCCTGATGTCACTGCCTACTTCTTGATATTTTTTCCCCCATAATCCTCATAGTCCTGACTTGTGCAGACAGCCTCTGTGTGTGTATGCATGTGTTGCAAAGCTGCAGCAGGAGAATACATGTCTTCCTAACATCAGCGTCTCTGCCACTCAATGCAGACGTTCAGTTAATGTCTGTTTTTACTTCCAGCTGCTGAAACTGCTAAGAAGCTTTAGTATCTTCACTGTTCTGCTCGTAATGTGCACTCCTGGTTAAGAGGGAGGTAGAAAGGCTAGCAGTGTTTGATAACAGCAATTACACACTGGAGCTTCAACAGACTTGAGTTTTAGTGTAAAAATACAACACAATTCCAAAAAGTAAGTAAAACACTGTGACCCCTAAGTCATTTTGTATGACTTAACGTAGCATTTAGAAGGACAAAAAAAGCAAGAATTGTTTTGCTTCCACTAAAATGTAAGGTATGCACATTTACATTGTAATTAAAAAAAAGCCAAAGGAACTCCAAGTCATGTCTTCAGACGACAGAGGGCCACTCAGAGATCCAGTCTCCAAATGCTTCATTATTGCTAAACATTGCGATACATATTAGATCGTACTTATATTTTATACCTTGTTTATCGATAGGAGTGGCAATGGTTGTTGGTTGGTCTAATGTTTTGGTCAATACTGAGATATTACAACTATTTGATCTAATGGCAAAGAACAACTTGTGCTGTCACTATGAGCATGCATTTGTTTATGCCACTAGTTGCAGCTGCTCCTTCTTTGTTCAAGCTTTTTTGTCTTTTTTGATTTGACTATTTTTTTTTTATTTTTTTTACCAAACAGATCTTTACTTGTGACCTGTGTTAAGATGGCCGTGTAGCGGCTGGATTTAAACAGGAGGCTTGAGGCAGAGGTTAGGTGCAGACCAACCAAGGTGTTTATTTCACCCACACAGAACACATTACAAAGAGTAGCCCATGGACCACATGGGTCCTGACAGTCTTCCTGTTAGATTGAGAATGGCAGTCTTATATAGCCTGCCATTGGCCACACCCTCGACCCACAACACAGTAAGGGGACGAACCAGCCTCCCCTTA